>OY726528.1:12330161-12822045 GCA_963383655.1 Bathymodiolus septemdierum | reverse complement strand
CATTAATTAATGTCGACAGCTAGCTCCACCTTATTACGTTACCATGTATTACATTAATTAATGTCGACAGCTAGCTCCACCTTATTACGTTACCATGTATTACATTAATTAATGTCGACAGCTAGCTCCATCTTATTACGTTACCATGTATTACATTAATTAATGTCGACAGCTAGCTCCACCTTATTACGTTACCATGTATTACATTAATTAATGTCGACAGCTAGCTCCACCTTATTACGTTACCATGTATTACATTAATTAATGTCGACAGCTAGCTCCACCTTATTACGTTACCATGTATTACATTAATTAATGTCGACAGCTAGCTCCACCTTATTACGTTACCATGTATTACATTAATTAATGTCGACAGCTAGCTCCACCTTATTACGTTACCATGTATTACATTAATTAATGTCGACAGCTAGCTCCACCTTATTACGTTACCATGTATTACATTAATTAATGTCGACAGCTAGCTCCACCTTATTACGTTACCATGTATTACATTAATTAATGTCGACAGCTAGCTCCACCTTATTACGTTACCATGTATTACATTAATTAATGTCGACAGCTAGCTCCACCTTATTACGTTACCATGTATTACATTAATTAATGTCGACAGCTAGCTCCACCTTATTACGTTACCATGTATTACATCAATTAATGTCGACAGCTAGCTCCACCTTATTACGTTACCATGTATTACATCAATTAATGTCGACAGCTAGCTCCACCTTATTACGTTACCATGTATTACATCAATTAATGTCGACAGCTAGCTCCACCTTATTACGTTACCATGTATTACATCAATTAATGTCGACAGCTAGCTCCACCTTATTACGTTACCATGTATTACATTAATTAATGTCGACAGCTAGCTCCACCTTATTACGTTACCATGTATTACATTAATTAATGTCGACAGCTAGCTCCACCTTATTACGTTACCATGTATTACATTAATTAATGTCGACAGCTAGCTCCACCTTATTACGTTACCATGTATTACATTAATTAATGTCGACAGCTAGCTCCACCTTATTACGTTACCATGTATTACATTAATTAATGTCGACAGCTAGCTCCACCTTATTACGTTACCATGTATTACATTAATTAATGTCGACAGCTAGCTCCACCTTATTACGTTACCATGTATTACATTAATTAATGTCGACAGCTAGCTCCACCTTATTACGTTACCATGTATTACATTAATTAATGTCGACAGCTAGCTCCACCTTATTACGTTACCATGTATTACATTAATTAATGTCGACAGCTAGCTCCACCTTATTACGTTACCATGTATTACATTAATTAATGTCGACAGCTAGCTCCACCTTATTACGTTACCATGTATTACATTAATTAATGTCGACAGCTAGCTCCACCTTATTACGTTACCATGTATTACATTAATTAATGTCGACAGCTAGCTCCACCTTATTACGTTACCATGTATTACATTAATTAATGTCGACAGCTAGCTCCACCTTATTACGTTACCATGTATTACATTAATTAATGTCGACAGCTAGCTCCACCTTATTACGTTACCATGTATTACATTAATTAATGTCGACAGCTAGCTCCACCTTATTACGTTACCATGTATTACATTAATTAATGTCGACAGCTAGCTCCACCTTATTACGTTACCATGTATTACATTAATTAATGTCGACAGCTAGCTCCACCTTATTACGTTACCGTGTATTACATTAATTAATGTCGACAGCTAGCTCCACCTTATTACGTTACCATGTATTACATTAATTAATGTCGACAGCTAGCTCCACCTTATTACGTTACCATGTATTACATTAATTAATGTCGACAGCTAGCTCCACCTTATTACGTTACCATGTATTACATTAATTAATGTCGACAGCTAGCTCCACCTTATTACGTTACCATGTATTACATTAATTAATGTCGACAGCTAGCTCCACCTTATTACGTTACCATGTATTACATTAATTAATGTCGACAGCTAGCTCCACCTTATTACGTTACCATGTATTACATTAATTAATGTCGACAGCTAGCTCCACCTTATTACGTTACCATGTATTACATTAATTAATGTCGACAGCTAGCTCCATCTTATTACGTTACCATGTATTACATTAATTAATGTCGACAGCTAGCTCCATCTTATTACGTTACCATGTATTACATTAATTAATGTCGACAGCTAGCTCCACCTTATTACGTTACCATGTATTACATTAATTAATGTCGACAGCTAGCTCCACCTTATTACGTTACCATGTATTACATTAATTAATGTCGACAGCTAGCTCCACCTTATTACGTTACCATGTATTACATTAATTAATGTCGACAGCTAGCTCCACCTTATTACGTTACCATGTATTACATTAATTAATGTCGACAGCTAGCTCCACCTTATTACGTTACCATGTATTACATTAATTAATGTCGACAGCTAGCTCCACCTTATTACGTTACCATGTATTACATTAATTAATGTCGACAGCTAGCTCCATCTTATTACGTTACCATGTATTACATTAATTAATGTCGACAGCTAGCTCCACCTTATTACGTTACCATGTATTACATTAATTAATGTCGACAGCTAGCTCCACCTTATTACGTTACCATGTATTACATTAATTAATGTCGACAGCTAGCTCCACCTTATTACGTTACCATGTATTACATTAATTAATGTCGACAGCTAGCTCCACCTTATTACGTTACCATGTATTACATTAATTAATGTCGACAGCTAGCTCCATCTTATTACGTTACCATGTATTACATTAATTAATGTCGACAGCTAGCTCCACCTTATTACGTTACCATGTATTACATTAATTAATGTCGACAGCTAGCTCCACCTTATTACGTTACCATGTATTACATTAATTAATGTCGACAGCTAGCTCCACCTTATTACGTTACCATGTATTACATTAATTAATGTCGACAGCTAGCTCCACCTTATTACGTTACCATGTATTACATTAATTAATGTCGACAGCTAGCTCCATCTTATTACGTTACCATGTATTACATTAATTAATGTCGACAGCTAGCTCCACCTTATTACGTTACCATGTATTACATTAATTAATGTCGACAGCTAGCTCCACCTTATTACGTTACCATGTATTACATTAATTAATGTCGACAGCTAGCTCCACCTTATTACGTTACCATGTATTACATTAATTAATGTCGACAGCTAGCTCCATCTTATTACGTTACCATGTATTACATTAATTAATGTCGACAGCTAGCTCCACCTTATTACGTTACCATGTATTACATTAATTAATGTCGACAGCTAGCTCCACCTTATTACGTTACCATGTATTACATTAATTAATGTCGACAGCTAGCTCCACCTTATTACGTTACCATGTATTACATTAATTAATGTCGACAGCTAGCTCCACCTTATTACGTTACCATGTATTACATTAATTAATGTCGACAGTTAGCTCCACCTTATTACGTTACCATGTATTACATTAATTAATGTCGACAGCTAGCTCCACCTTATTACGTTACCATGTATTACATTAATTAATGTCGACAGCTAGCTCCATCTTATTACGTTACCATGTATTACATTAATTAATGTCGACAGCTAGCTCCACCTTATTACGTTACCATGTATTACATTAATTAATGTCGACAGCTAGCTCCACCTTATTACGTTACCATGTATTACATTAATTAATGTCGACAGCTAGCTCCACCTTATTACGTTACCATGTATTACATTAATTAATGTCGACAGCTAGCTCCACCTTATTACGTTACCATGTATTACATTAATTAATGTCGACAGCTAGCTCCACCTTATTACGTTACCATGTATTACATTAATTAATGTCGACAGCTAGCTCCACCTTATTACGTTACCATGTATTACATTAATTAATGTCGACAGCTAGCTCCACCTTATTACGTTACCATGTATTACATTAATTAATGTCGACAGCTAGCTCCACCTTATTACGTTACCATGTATTACATTAATTAATGTCGACAGCTAGCTCCACCTTATTACGTTACCATGTATTACATCAATTAATGTCGACAGCTATCTCCACCTTATTACGTTACCATGTATTACATTAATTAATGTCGACAGCTAGCTCCACCTTATTACGTTACCATGTATTACATTAATTAATGTCGACAGCTAGCTCCATCTTATTACGTTACCATGTATTACATTAATTAATGTCGACAGCTAGCTCCACCTTATTACGTTACCATGTATTACATTAATTAATGTCGACAGCTAGCTCCACCTTATTACGTTACCATGTATTACATTAATTAATGTCGACAGCTAGCTCCACCTTATTACGTTACCATGTATTACATTAATTAATGTCGACAGCTAGTTCCACCTTATTACGTTACCATGTATTACATTAATTAATGTCGACAGCTAGCTCCATCTTATTACGTTACCATGTATTACATTAATTAATGTCGACAGCTAGCTCCACCTTATTACGTTACCATGTATTACATTAATTAATGTCGACAGCTAGCTCCACCTTATTACGTTACCATGTATTACATTAATTAATGTCGACAGCTAGCTCCACCTTATTACGTTACCATGTATTACATTAATTAATGTCGACAGCTAGCTCCACCTTATTACGTTACCATGTATTACATTAATTAATGTCGACAGCTAGCTCCATCTTATTACGTTACCATGTATTACATTAATTAATGTCGACAGCTAGCTCCACCTTATTACGTTACCATGTATTACATTAATTAATGTCGACAGCTAGCTCCACCTTATTACGTTACCATGTATTACATTAATTAATGTCGACAGCTAGCTCCGCCTTATTACGTTACCATGTATTACATTAATTAATGTCGACAGCTAGCTCCGCCTTATTACGTTACCATGTATTACATTAATTAATGTCGACAGCTAGCTCCACCTTATTACGTTACCATGTATTACATTAATTAATGTCGACAGCTAGCTCCACCTTATTACGTTACCATGTATTACATTAATTAATGTCGACAGCTAGCTCCACCTTATTACGTTACCATGTATTACATTAATTAATGTCGACAGCTAGCTCCACCTTATTATGTTACCATGTATTACATTAATTAATGTCGACAGCTAGCTCCACCTTATTACGTTACCATGTATTACATTAATTAATGTCGACAGCTAGCTCCACCTTATTACGTTACCATGTATTACATTAATTAATGTCGACAGCTAGCTCCACCTTATTACGTTACCATGTATTACATTAATTAATGTCGACAGCTAGCTCCACCTTATTACGTTACCATGTATTACATTAATTAATGTCGACAGCTAGCTCCATCTTATTACGTTACCATGTATTACATTAATTAATGTCGACAGCTAGCTCCACCTTATTACGTTACCATGTATTACATTAATTAATGTCGACAGCTAGCTCCACCTTATTACGTTACCATGTATTACATTAATTAATGTCGACAGCTAGCTCCACCTTATTACGTTACCATGTATTACATTAATTAATGTCGACAGCTAGCTCCACCTTATTACGTTACCATGTATTACATTAATTAATGTCGACAGCTAGCTCCACCTTATTACGTTACCATGTATTACATTAATTAATGTCGACAGCTAGTTCCACCTTATTACGTTACCATGTATTACATTAATTAATGTCGACAGCTAGCTCCACCTTATTACGTTACCATGTATTACATTAATTAATGTCGACAGCTAGCTCCACCTTATTACGTTACCATGTATTACATTAATTAATGTCGACAGCTAGCTCCACCTTATTACGTTACCATGTATTACATTAATTAAAGTCGACAGCTAGCTCCACCTTATTACGTTACCATGTATTACATTAATTAATGTCGACAGCTAGCTCCACCTTATTACGTTACCATGTATTACATTAATTAATGTCGACAGCTAGCTCCATCTTATTACGTTACCATGTATTACATTAATTAATGTCGACAGCTAGCTCCACCTTATTACGTTGCCATGTATTACATTAATTAATGTCGACAGCTAGCTCCACCTTATTACGTTACCATGTATTACATTAATTAATGTCGACAGTTAGCTCCACCTTATTACGTTACCATGTATTACATTAATTAATGTCGACAGCTAGCTCCACCTTATTACGTTACCATGTATTACATTAATTAATGTCGACAGCTAGCTCCACCTTATTACGTTACCATGTATTACATTATTAATGTCGACAGCTAGCTCCACCTTATTACGTTACCATGTATTACATTAATTAATGTCGACAGCTAGCTCCACCTTATTACGTTACCATGTATTACATTAATTAATGTCGACAGCTAGCTCCACCTTATTACGTTACCATGTATTACATTAATTAATGTCGACAGCTAGCTCCACCTTATTACGTTACCATGTATTACATTAATTAATGTCGACAGTTAGCTCCACCTTATTACGTTACCATGTATTACATTAATTAATGTCGACAGCTAGCTCCACCTTATTACGTTACCATGTATTACATTAATTAATGTCGACAGCTAGCTCCACCTTATTACGTTACCATGTATTACATTAATTAATGTCGACAGCTAGCTCCACCTTATTACGTTACCATGTATTACATTAATTAATGTCGACAGCTAGCTCCACCTTATTACGTTACCATGTATTACATTAATTAATGTCGACAGCTAGCTCCACCTTATTACGTTACCATGTATTACATTAATTAATGTCGACAGCTAGCTCCACCTTATTACGTTACCATGTATTACATTAATTAATGTCGACAGCTAGCTCCACCTTATTACGTTACCATGTATTACATTAATTAATGTCGACAGCTAGCTCCACCTTATTACGTTACCATGTATTACATTAATTAATGTCGACAGCTAGCTCCACCTTATTACGTTACCATGTATTACATTAATTAATGTCGACAGCTAGCTCCACCTTATTACGTTACCATGTATTACATTAATTAATGTCGACAGCTAGCTCCACCTTATTACGTTACCATGTATTACATTAATTAATGTCGACAGCTAGCTCCACCTTATTACGTTACCATGTATTACATTAATTAATGTCGACAGCTAGCTCCACCTTATTACGTTACCATGTATTACATTAATTAATGTCGACAGATAGCTCCACCTTATTACGTTACCATGTATTACATTAATTAATGTCGACAGCTAGCTCCACCTTATTACGTTACCATGTATTACATTAATTAATGAAGCTATATTTTTTATACAGTTGATTTTGGCAGTGGGGACTAAATGTTCCTCATGTTGCTAGCGGATTTTTGCTGCGGATTTGCAAATTTAATATTATCCCAGTATCTCAAGTATTTTTGAAATCCGTTTGCGGAGATATAATGTATGATTGTATGCTTAGACGTTTGTATAATATACTTTATTTCCCGAGACTGTATGATGAATCCTTCGTCATCCTATGTAATATGATAAAATTGCTGAGTTAGATTGCTGTCAAATTTAAAATAAAAAAAATATGTACCATCTACCAACACATATCTTATGTTTACTCCTAGATTCCCCATAGAGGACATTGTGATGCTTCTATCCAAGCTATATTTTTAAAGCTGTCAAATTAAATGAAATAATAATGAAATAGATATATGTACCATCTACAGATGCTTAAATACATGTATTATGTCTTTCCATAAATTCGCCTCACGGTACATTATAATACTATTGAAGCTATATTTTTACAGCTGATGTGGCCGAGTAGGTTAGGCTCTGGACATAAAGCTAAGTGGTTGGTGCTGTAGTGTTTCAAATGTATAGGAACGAATCCCTTTGAATTATAATTTCCACAGCTACAACGTATAGATATAAAATTGTCACTGGAAATAATGTTGAATAAATAATCTACGGGGAAAAAAACACTCGTTGATCAAGTCATTGTCAAGCACAAAATTTATTTCTATACGTTAATATTTTTTTCTTCAAATTTCCTTGTTCTAAATACAAGTAGTAGTTTGCACTCTAAGACTACAGGGCTGGACATATTCTTACATTAAAGTACAATAGGCTATTCAATTTAAACACTTAACTTTAAACTTGAATGTGTGACAAAAAGATGGGCGTTGCTTTAGTAGTATATAAGATTCGTCTCTGATATGACAGAAATATTGTAGAAAGGTCGTTGGTTCAAACATAATATCGCCCAACTACTTTAAACTTTCCATATCATTTGTCTTCATCGGTTACAAGGTTAATTGGCCATACAACGTTATGTATTTACAAACAAATACTGGTTAATTACATATAGCAATGGATCCCCTTTGGGAGGAGTAATTTGCATTTTTTAATAATCATGTTGGTTACCTTTATGTATTTTATAATATGTGTTATGGTGAAATTTTACATTGTTTTCTTCTTGTTGTAAGTTGCAGTTAGGCTTGTCTGGGTTACTAGATGGTACACACTAAGGTTTTAATAATGTTTTCGGTCCACATATATAATACAAAATGTAGACATATAATTCTATGCGCACGACGCGTCTCTGGAATAATCCTCCTCAGGTACGCTCACAATCAAGAGATTGGAAAACCAAATGATTTAAGTCTTTGGGAGCAAGTAAGCCAAAGGGCATAAACAACATAGCCAAAGAGCATAAACAACATAGCCAAAGGGCATAAACAACATAGCCAAAGGGCATAAACAACATAGCCAAAGAGCATAAACAACATAGCCAAAGGGCATAAACAACATAGCCAAAGGGCATAAACAACATAGCCAAAGAGCATAAACAACATAGCCAAAGGGCATAAACAACATAGCCAAAGGGCATAAACAACATAGCCAAAGGGCATAAACAACATAGCCAAAGAGCATAAACAACATAGCCAAAGGGCATAAACAACATAGCCAAAGGGCATAAACAACATAGCCAAAGAGCATAAACAACATAGCCAAACGGCATAAACAACATAACCAAAGGGCATAAACAACATAGCCAAAGGGCATAAACAACATAGCCAAAGGGCATAAACAACATAGCCAAAGGGCATAAACAACATAACCAAAGGGCATAAACAACATAACCAAAGGGCATAAACAACATAGCCAAAGGGCATAAACAACATAGCCAAAGGGCATACACAACATAGCCAAAGGGCATACACAACATAGCCAAAGGGCATAAACATCATAACCAAAGGGCATAAACAACATAACCAAAGGGCATAAACAACATAGCCAAAAGGCATAAACAACATAGCCAAAGGGCATACACAACATAGCCAAAGGGCATACACAACATAGCCAAAGGGCATAAACATCATAGCCAAAGGGCATACACAACATAGCCAAAGGGCATACCCAACATAACCAAAGGGCATAAACAACATAACCAAAGGGCATGCACAACATAGCCAAAGGGCATAAACAACATAGCTAAAGGGCATACACAACATAGCTAGAGGGCATAAACAACATAGCCAAAGGGCATGCACAACATAGCCAAAGGGCATAAACAACATAGCTAAAGGGCATGCACAACATAGCCAAAGGGCATAAACAACATAGCCAAAGGGCATACACAACATAGCTAAAGGGCATAAACAACATAGCCAAAGGGCATAAACAACATAGCCAAAGGGCATAAACAACATAGCCAAAGGGCATACACAACATAGCCAAAGGGCATAAACAACATAGCCAAAGGGCATAAACAGCATAGCCAAAGGGCATAAGCAACATCATAGCCAGAAATGATAGGTGATTTGCTCATTCGCATATTCAAAATGGCGGCTCAAAGAGAATTTGAATTTTAACATATAGTTGAACGGGAAACTTTCTGTTAGCTTGGGCCGGAAAATTTTCCGGGATAAAAAATCAAACTATGCACCGGTTTGAACAATATCTCAAAATATTACAGCTGTACCATGAAAACTCGAGGTTCCCACCCAGTTTCAAATTTTGAAGCGTAAGCGCCATTCAAACGCATTGAGAAGAAGTGAAAAAATGCATCCTGCACGGTTTTCAAGATCTAAAAGCACTTTTCTTGCAATCCCCATTCTAGTTGCCGGGACAAATTCGGTCAGTTCCGGTAACATTGTTGAGGAATCTTTCTTCGATAAATATTTTGCTGAAAAATTAAAGGTTCCCACGATAATTTAAAAGAGGGCTTCACAAGTTGTGTTTACCTTTCTAGGAGAGATTCAATAGGGGTTCACGCAAAAAAATCTACTATTTCGTAAAACTGCTTCTGCTAGACATAGCATTATTTGAGTAAGCACCGCATTCCATTGTAAATGTAAATAAACAATTAAAAAAGGCTCCACAAGGGTATTTTTTTATTTCGTGGAAAAAGGGAGGGGGCAGTGCATTAAATATATTTTCGATCTTTTACACACATCATCGGATTCCTAATAAATATATGATGACAATTAATTTTGATACGATCACAAATAATTATGAAGTTATTTATGTGATAAAAACTGTGATGAAATATTATTTAAACAAGATAGATACGAGTTTTCATCGGAGTCTTCCAAATATGGTTCAACGTTTATTTGCTGACGTCATACATGACGCGATTTGGTTTATGAATATTCATGATCAAAATCACCCATGATTTCTGGCTATGCAAAGGGCATAAACAACATAGTCAAAGGGCATAAACAACATACCCAAAGGGCATAAACAACATAGACAAAGGGCATAAACAACATAGCCAAAGGGCATAAACATCATAGCCAAAGGGCATAAACAACATACCCAAAGGGCATAAACAACATAACCAAAGGCCATAAACAACATAGCCAAAATCAATTTAACATAACATTGATCAACGTTAAAAAAAGTCTTTGGGGCAAAATTAAGAATGGACAATCCAGAGACACGTGCAACATTGGACACAAGATACAGAACGAAGATATACAAAAGAAAAAACACAAAACTAAAATGATGAGCAACACGGACTACACCAAGTTTATGATTATTATACTACATATGTTTTCCTAAACATTTAACAAGAACAATATCAAAATCCATAAATAGATAGTTTACAAATATAAAGTTGTCAATTTCCCCGATTTTTCCTTTCGTGCAAAAATCACACGAACTTCCGTCGGTCGTCATTACAATATTGCTATACGTACGAGACATTCCACTGCACTGACGCACAGTTGTTTTAATTTAGAAAATGGGAAACTGTTGTGGAATGAAAAACTCACGCCATAAATCGCACGAGAAATTTATTTGACCAATTGGTTGGTTTAAACATAGTATACATTATAATAGAAGACGATTCATCGTGACCTCTTTGACCTTCAGGACACGTGCTGTTATAAAAAGGTAGATACCAAATTAAATGCCTTCTTTGTTTGATAATAAAGTATTGTGAGGTCAGAATATTCAAAATTGTTTCCAATTGTAGAATTATTATCTACATTTATAAACTTTTTTTTATTACATTTTAGATGTGTTTATCTTAAACAGATTTGCGGATTTCAAAAATGCATTACCCTATTTCGTATATATTTATTTACGTATACAGGTGTCCAACTATGAATCAGATGATGTTCGTGTCGCTTACAAGCTACACGTATGCATTCTCTATCCAGAGTTGTCGTTCCTGCTACGCTAATCTCTAGGAACGACAACTCTGGATAGAGAATGCCACGTAGGATGTCACTAGTGGAACAGAAACTGCTAGATATTCAGAAGCAACTGAGTTCACCCCTCGTATTTTTGTGGGGCTCGTGTTGCTCGATGTTTAGTTTTCCGTTTAGTGCTTTGTCTATCATTGTTTGTACTCCTTTTTTGCCATTGTGTTGTCTGTTCTTCTTTGATTTACGGCCTCTGATTACCCCTCTGGCATCTTCAACCTTTCTGTTTACCAACTCCTATATGCATAGAAATAGAGTGCAAATAACAGTTCATTATTCACATATTACACATATAATACATTTGTAAACTGAAAAAAAAAGAATACTACACAGTTGGTACATTTCTAAAATACAATGGCAAAAAAGCGAAGGAACAAAGGCAAAAATCGACATCCGAACACACCTATATATGACCGCTCACTTTCCTGACTTGTTACAGGCATTTCAACAAAAGCTATGTCTTAGCTAAACAGATTCCATTGGCTATAACTTCACCTCTTACTGAAATTATGCGCTCAATCAAGTATTTTCCAGCATGTGCATAGCATGCCAACCCTCACATACAAAAAAACATTAAAAGATTATTTAAAGCTGCACTGTAAATTATGAGTTGTTTCGATTAATCGTGTAAACAAAGAACTAACATTCTCGTGTATATTCAATGAATATTTCTATCTTATTCTTATTTTCATATTAGTACATGCGTTTTAAAATGAAAGAAAATGTAAAATAATCGTGAAAACGTGCTTTAAAGACTTTTAAATTGTTTGGCTTTCAAATATTTTGACCTTGAATGTATCTGATGAAGGTTATTCCAGAAACGAGTCGTGCGCACTAAATTTGATATCAACGGTTTTGCTAACGCCCGTCTTTTGACAGGAAATATTGCTGAAAATATCAGGAAGAGAATCTAATATATCAAATATATGAATACGTGCAGTGTTTTTGTCCGTAAAATTATGTTAAAACGTTCATTATATTCGTTATTATTATATAGTAATAAATATTTTCCCATTAATTTTAATGGAAAATAATCGTGCAATATTATAGTATTATTACGTGATGTTTTTTCATATTGACCTAGGCCAATATCAAAAACATCACGTAATAATACCTTTATTAATTAACCAGTGCAATATCTCTCTGGACTTTCCCTTGCGATTGTCGAAACGTCTAGCGGATTCCGATCTAGCTGCTATTGGACTGACTGGAATCGGGCCAATACAGAAAATATCTATATTGGCTCGATGAAAGTTTCTATACTGTATTGACATATTTGATCATATAAAGGCTAATAAATAAAAGTTAATTAATAAATCCTTGTATTTGCACGCTAAGTATGTATATTGCACTAGTTCAAATATGAATATTTGAAATAGTTCAATATTCCACTTAGTTATAATAAAATACACAATATTTATATAAAAAATGCTTTAGACATAACATATTTATTACTATATACCGGTATAATAAAAGGGTTATTGCATGAATATTGGTGAATTTTGTCCCTCGCAATATATCATATTGTACTCGCAAGCTCGTGCAATATGACATACTGGTCGGGACAATATTCACCAATATTCATGCAATAACCCTATATTATAGCTTTTCATTAATAATTTTGATAACAAAGTGACTTTTTTGCGTCATCAAGATTAGCAATTATAATTACTAAAGCCATTTCTGGTGGTGGTAGGTTGTGCCGCTTATTATGGTGAGTTGTCGATCCCCCTCCAAAAAATAAAAAATAAATAAAGTAATAATAAAAAATAAAACACAAACAAAAAAAATATAACAAAAAAAAAACAATAAAAAACATAAATAAATACGAATAAATAAATAAATAAATAAAATAAAAATAAAATAAAAATAAAAATCAACGTCGACCAACATATCAAAATAACGAATAAATGGTTGTATTTAGAGAGAACATACGAGATTAATTATGTGGAAATCGACAAAAGTAAAATTATTACACCCTAACAAAAAATGTAGGTATGGTTCTGTCCCTTTGCTTCAACAACAAATAATGTATCATATCCGCATTGTTTCATATACTAGTTACACTTTAATTATAAATATATCCACACAAAGAATCATTTAATGAGGCTTGACCCTTTATGAAACAATAAACTTTGATGATTTACACAAACCACACTAAACATTAGACATTCCTGTGATCTATCGTGAACACTTAAAACATCAAACGATGTTAGAATTCTTAGGACAAGTACAAATACATGATGAATGAATGATGACACATTCTGACTGAATACAGTCACATTTTTGTGGCTGTACCCGGCCTGTATATGGATTTACATTGACAAATGTCGTGATATTTGCTATGTTGAATATGGTCACATTTTTGTGACTGTACCCGGTCTGAATATGGATTTACATTGGCATATGTAGTGGTCTTTGGTGTATGAAGAGCTTGAAGATACAAAAGGGGTAATCAGAATCCGTAAATCGAAGGACAGACAAGACAATGGTAAAAAGAAAAGGGATCTATATTACATTACACATTTAGTGACTTAAGGTGATGAGTGGCTGAGTGTTGGGGGACACGTGACGTCACTAATCCGGAAGTCGGCCATATTGGCGATATTGATTTTCTAAGTTAATGTTTACCTGTGTAGCTTTGGGCATTTAAATGTAAATTAAGATGGTTAACTATTGTCGAGTCCTAGGTTGTCACAATAGATCGGATCGGGAGACACAATTACAATATTATAGGCTGCCTAAGGTGATAAAAAATCAAGGTGAAGAATGTGAAAGGCTCTCCGACAAACGAAGGCGATTGTGGATAGCACGTTTGCAACAGAATTTCAGTGGAAAAAATCTGGAGAATATCCGAGTTTGCTCTGCGCATTTCATATCAGGTAATTAATATATTACATTATAAAGATGCAACATTATTTTAATTGATTGCTGTCCGCTAATATACTACTTCGAAGCATTTGTTTACCACCACCCCCCTTTTTTTTAAATTTTCATTTAGGTTGGTACATGTACATGTAGGTTGGCGACGCTATACAATTTACGAGCAAAAGTTTACTTTCACCACGATGCATGTTCTCCTTTATTTCATTGTAGGAAGCTGTTGTTACACAATTTACACGACAGTATTTTGATTTCTAGATACTATGTTTTTGTTTGTTCACCCTAATCACAGAAACAAAATACAAATCCTGTACTGCCTTCCTACATGTATGCCATTTCCATGATATTATTGAAAATTTGACAATGTATGAATTATCCTCAGTGGCTGTACACATACACATCGGGTATACTGAAAGTCACTCCTCGATTTCGTGTAAATGATGAAAGTTTTGTGTACACAAACAAATACATGTATAAGTACAAAATGTACACGTACTCAAGTTAAAATTTTGCTATTTTGTTCGTGAACATGATCACAAAGCGGTTAATAAAACATTTCGTTCTTATTCAGTCACCACGGTTATATTAGTCCAGTTATACATGTATTATATACAGTCGAAGTCAGTGGGACACACAATTTTTCTTAGAGTTAACCTGAGTGTTCGAGCTATAAGCCTTATAAAGGGTAAATTGCGTTATAATTATTGTGTAGGGGTAATAATTTTACTTCGAGTTATCCAAGAAAACGACTTATCCGAGTTCAAGATAAAGAGGTTCGACTGCATATATAATTAGAAATAAAGCTATTTGTAATATACTGTACATGTAAATTTCATTCATAGCTGGGATTTATATTTTTCATTCAATATTTTACAGGTAAGAGAGCCGACCTTTATCAAAAAGACAATCCTGATTGGGTTCCATCTGTAAATATGATAGTGACTAAGACGCAAACACAGGATGCAGATAAAGATGTGCATAGTATAGCGTCTCCTGATCTTTCCCGTTTTAAACGTCGACAAACGAGGACAGAAAAAAGGAAAGAATCTGAAGCAGCAACTTCTCTTGTATTGTTACATGAGCCCCTCGATATATCTGGATTGTTTGAAGAATTCCCTGATGAAAGTGGTATAGAAACACAAACAGATATAACTGGAGAGTTAATTGTTTCAATGACTAGCGAGTTACAAAATCTCAGGACAGAAAATATTCACTTGAGTTCCAAAGTTGAGAATATGTGTGAAAATTATGACCAAATTGACTTCAAGGGAAAAGATGAGAAGGTACTTTACTTCACGGGACTGCAAACATACCAGATATTATTTACACTATACACATTTCTTGAACCATGTTTACCAGTGAAAAAATCTATGAACAAATTTAAAATGTTAATTCTCACGTTAATGCGGTTAAGACTAAATGTTTCTTCTTCATTTTTATCATATGGATTTAACATATCACTCGCAACTGTTTCCAGAATATTTTCGGATGTAATTGATGTTATGTATGTCAGAATGAAACCACTTGTAGTGTGGCCATCTCGTGATGAACTACGCAAGACAATGCCAATGCAGTTTAGGAAGTATTTTGGAACAAAATGTGTTGTAATTATTGACTGTTTTGAAGTGTTTATAGACAGGCCTTCTAATTTAAAAGCTAGGGCAGAAACATGGTCATCATATAAACACCACAATACAGTGAAGTTTCTCATTGGTATAACACCGCAAGGAACGGTTTCTTATATTTCGAAGGCATGGGGTGGTCGAGTAAGCGACAAATACATCACTGAGAATGGAGGATTTTTGAACAATATATATCCTGGTGATTTAGTTCTGGCCGATCGGGGATTTGATATTGAGGCTAGTATTGGTTCTATGATGGCGGAAGTCAAAATACCCACATTTACCAGAGGAAAGGCCCAATTGGCACCTGCAGACTTAGAATTGACGAGAAAGATTGCACATGTAAGAATTCACGTGGAACGTGTAATTGGAACTGTCAGGCAAAAATATACAATTTTAAATGGGCCTTTGCCGGTTGACTTTTTAATTTGTAAAGAAGGCGAGAATATCGCAACGATTGATAAAATTGGAACTGTATGTTGTGCTTGTGTAAATTTATGTAGCTCAGTTGTAGATTTCAACTAACTATTAAATTAATGCAGGTATTAATGCTTGTCAATTTTTCTTTATTACAAAGAGTAATTATACATGTAAGGACCAGCATATCATACATGTACGTTACATACACATTGTAATATATTTACACACAGTAGACTAGATGAAGAGGCGCAATATCCTGTGATATTGTATCGTATGTTTATTTACACCAACCTTTAAATTTATTGTCCAAAATGAGAAAATTAGCATTGAAAATATAAAACTATGAATTGGATTGATAGATTGTTGTTAAATGCCAACTTTAGGAATGTTTCAACTACATGTATATCATAAAATTCTGTCACTTTGATGAAGTTTTTTTGCCCCGTTTGGACTGAAACTTGGGAAGTTTTCTACAGTCTGGACAATACCATTTGGTCCTTGGTGCGCAACTTATTCCAATACATAAATAATGAAACCATCCAATAGGACATTCCTCATTGTCACAAAAAATCATTTTTCCAGACTCAACTTGAGCACAAAAACACCAAATATTTTCTTGAACTTTGTTCAATTTAGCATTGTCTGAAGTACAAGATAATGGTACTGGTTTATTACTGAATGGCAGTCGTGAATAAAATTTACCAACAAGTTCTGGTAGAATGGCAGTGACAAAAATATGTTTCGACTTCTCACAAATTGTGTTCCACAGTACCTCATCAAACATAATTTGCTCGATATGCAAATCCTTCTCAGTCCATACAACAAAATAGGCAGATTCAATTTTGCACACTCCTAGTTGAGTCTGAACTTGGTAGTAATATTGATGTTTTACATCTAATTTGAGCTGATCATCATTTCCTCTTTTTAAGTAGAATGTTTTATCATCGATATCATCAAATGTGGAATCTTTAACACAAAATGGGCATTTTATTTCAATGACATTCTGTCCACAGCAATCACAGGATACCATCCCATCAGGAGATGCACCAATAAAAGGTACATCTGGATTTATAAAAAACCCAACCTCCTCAAGTTTGACATTGTCATGTGATAACTTTAATTTATCTAAAAATATGTCTCTTGCAAACTTCTCATGTTCACAGCCCCATCCAGTTGCTCGAGAAGAAAATTTATAACTTTCTGGATAACAAACACTTTTGATCAAGCTTTGTGCTGGTAATGTTGGGTCAGTACAACATG
The DNA here is from genome assembly GCA_963383655.1 of Bathymodiolus septemdierum. Classification (NCBI taxonomy): domain Eukaryota; kingdom Metazoa; phylum Mollusca; class Bivalvia; order Mytilida; family Modiolidae; genus Bathymodiolus; species Bathymodiolus septemdierum. Next base: position 12,804,152 of record OY726528.1, on the reverse strand, counting down.
CTGTTTTCATCTTTGATGCTGTAATTCGGCCAGCACGAAATCTATACCAGAGTTTTGAATTGGACTGTTCACGAGTTGCATTTTCAACAACCTTGGCTTGTTCTGCAGTGACACTAATTTCAGTATTCTGACATTGTTTTAATAGTTCACTGTAATTCAACTGAATAGCATTTTCATCTCGTAATTCAGTTAAAACTGTTGGAAAATTTTCCTTCATTGGCTGTGGTATGTAGTCATCTGAATATGGTGCTATTAAGGAAAGTATGGCTGGTTTTGAATTGGTGTTATATAACCCCTCAAACAAAGCTGAAAGTTCATTTTCTGTTGGCTCAGGAATTTTAGATTTATATGTAGCTGCACCCTTTGGTGTACAAGCACTACTATTTGATGTCGCACACAAGTCTAGTTTGCAGTCCAATTTTTTTTTCAGTGTTTTGGCTGAGGTAAAGTCTATCTCGCTGCATTCTTTGTACTTAACACCCTTTACTGAAGTTGGTAGAAGCCAGTATGCTTTTTCCTCGGTTACAGTTTTTGAGTCCCGAAGTTTAACACTTGCTTCGATAGCAAAAAGTAATGCAGCTATATGTGTGCAAGCTTCACCCAGGCCTGCCATGCACGTGCAATGGGCCCCTAAGATGCATCCTTCATGATCTGCAATAATCCAAGGTTGTAAGGGTTTTTCACTCATCCTTTGAGAATGGAGAACCTAAAAAAAATTAATATTCAGTATAAATATGTATTAAAAATACATCATGTACAGTACATAAGAAGATTTAGGATATGAACGCTAATAAACATGACAGAAAATCATATATATTACATGTTACACAAAGAAAACAATAAGCGTTTTATTGCTGTTCTCCATCGTACAGTCAAAGTAGGACCTTCAATGTGGAGCATAACTGGTACCGAAGTAGAGTGCAGGGCGGGCTCCCAGCCTGCAGTTGAACGGTACTCTCAAACGTTGCTTCCGATTGATACATGCTACATTAGTACAATGGGTTCCATACAGATGCGTGGGGTTATCAAGGGAAAACGTGTATTAATGCATATTTTTTCTGGTATTGGCTTCCGGTAGACTAAACCGACATCTTTAAACATAAATAACTTTGATTTCCTGGTACACAAGATGTGCAAAAATTACATGTACATTGTATCCCAATATTATTTGATTGATCTTGAACCTTCTTTGTTGAGTGAATTGGAATATATTCTGGATTAGTAAAATTATTTTTCCTAACTTATTATGATCAGTTTGTTCTCTTTTTCGTATTAAAATACGATTCAGGATATCATAAATACTACGAAGACATGTACACTTACTTTAGCTTTCACCAGGCACTTGTCGTCTATAATTCGTGTCGTTTTCTCCCTCACCCATCCGCAAACGAACTGATTGTATGCATCTAGACCTTTGTAACTTTTCATATCGTCTGAGGTATATGGACTTGGTGAAAATACTAAGTAGTTGACAATATCAGGGTATGTTATTTTTGGGAGAAGCTTTACATCATCAGGCCGCGACCATACCGATGTTGTCATTTCATATGGATCTTCGCCACCAATTAACTTTAATTTCCCATCATATCTTGTCCTTTCTTGTTTATCAAGACCTTCTCGATATTTAAATGCCAAATCACGAAGCTTAATCATAGATTTATCTGATCCAGACATCATTTAAATCAATCAGTGTTTACTTTTCTTAATTCGCACGTTTGTTTACTCTCCGATATCTCCAATATGGCCGCTAATCCGGGTCATTCGGTTCATCGTGACGTATGTGAAAATACACTATACCATTTGCACATTTTCGACTTCTTAAATTATAAGCTTTACAGAAGTAATTTCTCTTTTAAGGCGTTCAAATTGATCCCCTTTCATGCAATGTTAAATGAAAATAACAAACATAATCTCCCATAATCATCTAAAATTCTGACTTGTGAATTATACTCTAATTCTTTATCTTGTCCATTGCTCTTGCTATATCGAATACCATTTTGTTCGCCGTAAGGGAAATAACTCGTATATAAAAGGCATTGAAAACGTTTAATTTTAGAATCAAATCGGATATGAGCAAAAGTTCTATAATAATAAAGATCAGTATAAAATTACTGTATTTGTATACATGGTCAAGGTAAAATATCAATTAAGAGAAACGGTACTGATAATTGCAATCCGGGCAGACAACGCAAGTAAGCATAAATATAAAATTAGATAGGTTTGTGTTTATGGTGTTTGACGCCACTTTCAGTTATATGGTGGCGGTCAGCTTTATTGGTGGAGGAAACTGTAAAATTCGTATCTGATTGCAATGTTGCTTGGTCTTTCATCTTCATTTACATCCATTACTGTTTGTTGCTAAGTAGTTTTCGAATATTCGTATTTACTTACATAATGTCGTCAAGTAGTTTAGTGATTTAGAATATGCTCTGTATTTTGAAAGTTGGTTCGTGATTTTGGGCTTTACCCAAGTTTTTTTGTTTAAGAGGGGGTTAGTGTTATAGTGTTTAACACCACTTCCAACAATATTTCAGATATATCGTAGGGCTAAGTTTTTATGGTGGAGGAAACCGGAGTACCCAGAGAAAACCACCGACATGACGCAAGTCACTGACAAACTTTATCACATAATGTTGTATCAAGTACACCTCGCCATGAATGGGATTCGAATTCACAACTGTAGTGGTGATAGGCACTGATTAAACAGGTAGTAGTAAATCCAACTACCATACGATCACGACCACGACGACCCCTGAATGTAAATACAACGTCAAAAGATCACACACAACACCCTATTCCAACAGAATGTCTTATGGTAGAAGTAAAAAATAACTGGTTGCACTATTTTACGGACAAGTATTACATATGAATATTTCTTTATTCAATGTATCATCATGATAGATGTCAAAACTGACCTAAGTTCACTATCCTCCGTACTCGTGCCATCATGATCAGTTGGGAAAAGATTCTATATATTATATATTTTTACTTAAACGTTTATTATTCCTTTCAATACGACATATTTGTTTTGAATCATTTTTATCATTAGACTGTTGGCTCTTTGGAGGGCAACATATCATAGTTCACTGTCCAGTGACCAATTCTTCCAACAGTTTTATGACGTCATACATGGAATATTGCCAGAACCTTCTGCCATTGTCCTTGTAACGATAATGTTTTAAGTCAATGACCTTGAATGTGAAACATTGGTTTATTTATTCAATTGGGTGTTTCCGCATAATCTAGATTTATCTTAAAACGAAATCCAAGATATTAGTTTGTTTAACGCAACACGAAAAATACTTTTATCAATATGTATTCTCAAAATATCTCTGTCTAATTTATTTACCAAATGATTTGGTGGAGACATATTGATAATCTGTGAAAAAAAAACAGTTATTTAATGAAAGTTTATTTTATTCATTTATATGAACTGTTTTGGCAGTTCTGCCTAAGTGTAAATTATCATTCGAAAAAACAACTATATAAATTGCTTGATTTGGGATGTTGATTCAATTAACAAATGTAGTCAAACTTTTACGAGTTCACCCCGATTTTTCGTGAGGTTCGTGTTGCTCCATCGTAAATGTCTGTGTTAATGCTTTGTAGATCGTTGTTTGTCCTTTTATCCTTTTTCTTTTGGCCATTGTGTTGTTAGACCTTCTTCGATTTCCAGATTTTGACTACCCCTTTGGTGTCTTCAAACTCTTCGTTTATCATTTCCCACATATTTTATCAGGGCCCTGGTGGCTCAATGAGTTGCTAGGTAACAGATAACACACCTATCACCAATACGGCGTGGGTTCGCGCCCGGCATTGTAAATTCCAAAAAGGTGCACTCGACTCGCAGTTGCAAGTGATAAAGTTTACCAGTTGCTTGCCCTTGGTCGATGGTTCTCTCCGGGTACTCCGGCTTCTTCCACCACTAAAGCTGGTCGCCATGATATAGTTGAAATATTGATGAAAGTGGCGTTAAATACAATAAATCAAATCATATTTTATCAGAACTTCGACAATGACATAATGAAAACATAGATATCAAATCTAGTGGGCATTTATTATATATACTAATGTTTGAAATTTACTAAATGATGTGATCCGATGGTACTGGGATTTACAACTACATGTGCAATAAGTGCCTTTCACCGCTAAAGTTGTGAGTTTTGAATCCCGCACATGGCAAAGTGTACTCGATGCAACATTATGTGATAATGTTTGTCAGTGAATTGCCACAGGTGATAATGTTTGTCAGTGAATTGCCACAGGTCGGTGGTTTTCTCTGGGTACTCCGGTTTCCACCACCAATAAACCTGACCGTCATGCTATAACAGAAATATTGTTGAAAGCGGCGTTAAACACCAAAAGCCACAACTAAATGTTGTAATTTAGTAAAACTATGGTCAATATCCCTCATGTATATGTAACATTAACAAATGTTGGCTATCTTGTTTAGCGCCTTAGATTAACTTGCTCCCAAAGACCTTTAAGTAATTTCGCTTCCTGATCTTTTAACTATGAGCGTACCTAATAGAGTTTATTCCAGAGATCGCGTTTTGTACGCAATAACCAATATTGCTTTAAATGAGTATATTACGGATAGTGCCATCGGCATACGGAGAAAATATAAATGGCAATACGATTCTGTGTCGGTGAATGATCATAGCTAAACTGACTACTGTTTAAGAAGTTGTTGATCGTTTTTTCTGATTCTGATTACACCGTTGGTATTTTCAAACTCTTCTTCCATTCTACATAACTTTCACAAGGAGCTTGTATCAATCAATTAAAGAGGGTCGGGGTGGCTCAATGAGTTATGTAGTTGGATTACCTAATAACTCATACAAGCCTATTACCAATGCGGCGTGGGTTCGCGCCCGGCTTTGTAAATTGCAAAAAGGGTGCACTAGACTCGCAGCCGCAAGTAATAAAGCTTACCAGTTGCTTGCCCATGGTCGAAGGTTCTCTTCGGCTTCTTCCACCACTAAAACTGGTCGTCACGACATAGCTGAAATATTGCTGAAAGCGGCGTTAAGCCCCAAAATTCTATCAATCATCATCAATCAATTAACACATTTTTTCATGGCTTGTTCATTATATCTGGATTGATTTTGGAGAGGCTGCCTACTGACAAGCAAACTGCTTACATAGAAGTTCATGACAGTAAAATTGAGGTCTTCAATGTGGACGCCACCATGAATTTGTAGATCGTTATGCATTGTTTTTCTCAGAGATGACACAGTATCTCATTGTACTGTTGTTAAATCTCTTTCGTCCCCTTTACCTCGTTTTAGAAATTTCAGATTTTTTTTTACCACGACGCTGAGAAACACAACGTGTACTACATGCGGAATAGGAACTGCCTTTTCTTTAGTTCATCTCCAAATGGTGTGTGTTTGTTAACGTTGATTGGCGTTCTTCTTTATCTTTTTTCAAATATTGTTTTGGGCCACGATCATATCATCACATCTTGAGGTACATGTATTAGAATCCCAGATGTCAGCGCCAATCCACAAAACGTAATTTCAGCATATTTGTTGATTTGTATATTTTAATAGTTGACTTCACATAAAATTTACGAATTTATGTGTAATGTAATGCATGGATTTTCATCTGTCTAAAGTAAAATACGTAAGCAGAATTTTTCTTGCGATAATATACAATTATAGCATGTTGATGAGGTCGATACATGAATTTATCGCATTGACCAAGAATAACAATATCGACCTGATGACCATACATGATTTTATCGCACTGACCAAGAATAACAATATTGACCTCGGACTTCGTCCTCAGGTCGATATTGTTATTCTTGGTCAGTGCGATTAAATCATGTATCGACCGAAAACAACATGCTACAATTGTTTTATTATTTCTCAACCTTCACTATTAAATCATCAATTTTTGAAAGGGCTTAATATTCCATTTAAGTCTTTGAAACAATTTTTTTTTAGAAATCCCCAGTTCGTAAAAATTCTATAGCATGCTACACATGTTTTTCTAGTTTGTCACGTGTCATGTGCTAATCCAATAGAGAAGCAGAATTTATATAAAAAATATACATATATTCTATCACGGATGTCGCTTTCTCTATAGTTAAACCGAGCACAGAATGTTGTCAAGATTTCAAGATTTCAAGATTTATTATACAACTCAGGCACACATGTGCAACATAAGCAAACATAATAATATAATACAATATGTAAATATAGAAAACATGGGGGATAGAGAAGGCATATACTTTAGACTAATACATTATATTCAATACACATTCAACATTTAAGACTTATTGGAATAAACCACTGATGCACTTTATAAATATTGATATTTTTTGTAGTAGTTCTACATTGCATAAAGATAGCATTCTAGACATTTTTTCTAAACTGGCGTTGGTTGTAAAATAATTTGGTATATATTTGTTTCTTAGTTCTAAAATATCATGGCAATTACATACAAATAAGTAATGGAATTCATCACCTATTAAACTTAAAGAACATTTTTGACAAATTCTATCTTCTCTATTAATATTTCTCCAGCGACCGGTCTCAATAGGAAATTTTATATTATTTACTCTAAGTTTCGTTATAAATTTTCTATGGACTTCAGTGAGTCTAGTAAGGTATGGTTCCATACAAAATTCTTGTTTGAAAATAGAATAAAAGTGGCCTCTAGACGAATTAGCAATATCTCCGCGCCATCGTTGCACAAACTGGTCACAGAGTATTTGTTTGGCATGAACTTTAATCCAATTTGGGTTAATTTCTAATTGATTTGTAAATATAAAACTTAGACCAATTTCATCGAAAGTTTTCTTGATAAAATCAATCCATTTGAGACCGTTCGTACCATTTTTATACAAATTATATGTGAGATTATATATTTTACTTGAAAATTTTTCAGATGATACAAGCTTACTCCAGAAAAATAGCATTCTACATTTGATATTGACAATAAGGGGGTAACGGCCTAATTCACCGTATACAAGAAAATTTGGGGTAGTTATTCTCACACCTAAAATTTTTTTCAGAAATTGGAGGTGGACTTTTTCGATGTTGTCATTCTTTTCAAATCCTAGTACTTCACTTCCGTAGAGTAATATCGGTGCAACTAGAGCGTCAAATATTTTCAACTGAAGATCAATAGGGATTTTGATATTCCTGATTTTATAATACACGGAATAAAGAGCTTTTTGAGATTGTACTATTAATCTTTTTTTAGCATTAGTAATATTACCATTGTAGTTAAATAACACTCCCAAGTAACAGTAGTTATCTGAAAATTGAATTTCTTCTCCAATTACTTTAAACTTATGATTTGCCTCATATCTTCGTTTTGAAAAGACCACAACTTTCGTTTTGTCGATATTTACATACAGTTTCCACTGTTTACAATAATCTGTGAATACATCTAACATATTTTGCATTTCTTCACGAGTTTCCGAAAAAATTACGGTGTCGTCAGCATATAACAAAATAAACAATTTAATAAACACGCCTAGCAAGCTATCATTCATCTCATCAATCATATGTAAAGAGGATATATTACGATTTTCAAAGAACTCTTCAATATCATTAATATATAACGCAAATAAGAAAGGGGATAGATTTTCACCTTGTCGTACTCCTATTCTACACGGAAAAAAGACGGAGTAATTACCATTATTGGTAACACACGATTTAATATTTTCATACATGTTCTTAATAACAACAAAACATTTCCCATTTACATTGTTTTTAATCATTTTCGTCCAGAGACCTGTTCTCCATACTTTATCAAACGCGGCTTTGAAATCAATAAATGTACAAAACAGTTTCTTCTTTTTTGATAAGTACAAGTTTATTAGAGAATGTAAGATAAAAATATTGTCACATGTAGAATGCCCTTTTCTGAATCCAGCTTGTGAGGGGGAAATTAGGTTAATCTCATCCGAGAACAAAGTTAGTCTATTGTTTAATATACTAGTGAATACTTTGCCTAAACAGCTCACTAAAGTTATAGATCTGTAGTTTACTGGGTCTTTTCGGTTACCCTTGTTTTTGAAAATGGGGTTGATCACACCAATCGACCATGATTCAGGGATCACACCACCATCAAAAACAAGATTAAAAATTGTTGTATATATGGGCAGCATGATATGAAGTGTAAATTTTATATATTCATTAGTGATGTTATCTACACCAGCCGCTTTATTATTTTGGAGTTTTGCAATAACACTTTCAATTTCACTGGCAGTTATCGGTGCATCCAATATTTCATTTCTAACATCAAGGTTAATGTCGTTAGCGTTGGGTACTTGTTCCGCGTCGTTCTCTTCATACGAATTCGTTTCCTTAAAGTAATTATATAATTCCTCTAGTGAAATATCCGAGTCAGTTTTTCGCTTCTCGGAGCATCTATTAATAATTTGCCAAAAAAATTTCGGGTCATTTTTCGACGCGTCTCTAATATCTTTGGCGATTTTGTTTTGATAATTCATGAAACCGTTATTCAATGCGCGCTTAAATTCACGACTTGTTTTATTAAGTTGGTCACGATTAATATCGTTCTTGAACAGATTATAAACTTTTCTAGCTTTGTGGAAATTTGCCCTTTTCTTTTTACAATTATCGTCAAACCACGGTTTTTGTTCTCGGTAAGTATTTCTTGATGAACCACGTCCGGTATGGTAATTTCTGTTATGTCTTAACCCCAAAGTGCTTTTTGCAGTGTCGTCATATAGTTTACCAATTTGATCAACAACTGAGTTGATATTTTCTACAGTTACTTGTTGTCCATTTTTATGTTGGATGTCTAGCAAGTTAGTCATTTCACATATGTCTGTCAGTCTGTTGTCCTGGATAAAACAATCAATAAATTCTTCGCGCTTATTAGGGTCCCAATTTGCCGCTCTCTCGGGTTTTGGGGATCTATCAGTTTGGTCACGTTTACCGACTACTTTCCCGGTACACTTTAGGGTAATATGTAATTGTCTATGTACATCTGAAAACATTGGTGAGAATTTAAGAACTTCAAATTCAGAAATGTTTGAAAATAATTTGGAGGAAGCTAAAAAATAATCCACAAGAGAAGTATCCTTACATGTACGTTCTCCTACGAGACCATCTTTACCCACTCGACCGTTTACTATATATATATTATTTTTTCTACAAAAATCTAGAAGGCAATGACCATATGTATTTGGTTTTCCGGTGCATAGACTTTTTCTATCTAATGGGATATTTGCTCTCAATAAATTTTCATAGTCATACATATAGCTAATCAGATCAATATCTTCATATAAATCAAAAATATCTAGTAACTCCTCATCAGGTTTTACATAATCTGAAAGTTTACCACTTTTGGCATTAAAATCACCAAGCAAACTTACATGTTCACCATTTTTTACTAAGTTAAACATTTCATTCTCAATATCAGAAAATGCATCAGTAGATGAATATTTCGTGTTCTCCGGGGGGATATACACACAACCCATTAAAAGGTCAGCATCCAAGTTAAGTATCTTTTTAGAAAGTTTTAGCCACTGAACAAAATCAGACTCGGTGTCTGGAAAATGTAAAAAAGGTTCTAAATAATTTTTAAAAACAATAATGATCCCACCCGACTTTTTTTGGAATTTTGTTCTATGTTTTGCTCTAAAACTGTAATCTTTTGGCAATAATAACTGATCAAATTCATCCGTTTTTGTTTCCTGAAAAACAAGTATATCATAATTTTCAATCAAAGAAGTAAAATCTGGATTTAATAATTTTGACACGAGTCCACACACATTAAGACAGCATATATTTAGTTGATATGATAAAGCTTGTTCGTCAGCGGAATGTTCACTATCCCTCCTGGCCTAGCTGAAACGGACCTGCCTCTGTTCGACGTTGTAATTTTGTTGTCCTCTCGCAATTTGTGGTCGGTGCCGTAGTCGCGTTCGTTCGTCTGGATTTGGTATATATCTCTTGCCGTCAACGTATAACTTGTCAACATCAATGTATGCCCGATGCCCATTATCTCTAAAGTCCTTCATTATAGGTACTAGTTCTCTTCTACGATTGCCGATTTCTTGAGGAAATTGTGAGTATATCTTTTGGGGTTTATCTCTCAGAGAAGTACGAGCAGCCTTTAACACAGTCTCTTTATCTTTAAAGTATACAAATCTGGCTATGATACCACGAGGTTTCCTGTCACGACGGACTTTTAGCCTATGTACATTCTGAAAATGTATTTCATCCGTGATGTGTAATTCGTCTCGTATGAATTTACATAGGACGTCCTCCGTGTTTTCCGCAGCTGGTGGGTCAAATGTTTCTTCTGAGATGTTCTCGAAGATCAGGTTGTATTTCATAGATCGAGTTTGTTGTGAAAGGAAGGACTCGTGCAATTCGCTAGTGAGAACTGACAATTCGTCTCGTGCTCCCTCGAGTTCCGAAATTCTATGATGAAAACCACGCATATCTTGATCGTTTGTATTTAACCTTTGATCGTGTATATTAACGGACTGTTTCAGTTGTGATATATCTTTTTCAACAATGTCAAATTTACCTTCAATATTCCGCAACCTTTCTGATATACTGTCTAGAATGTCAAGTTTCTGTAATTTTTGTTGGATATCATTTAAAACAGTGTTTATATTTTGACAAGGAAGTGGGTCGGTAGTTGTTGACATTTGGATAGGTTGACCTTGACCGGACTGAGCTGTCGGTGGGTCTGAATGGAATCCTATATTTGGAGTTGAAGTATACATAATATTTGGAGCGTATTGTCGAGGTTGTAAATTATATAAAGTATGCGTTGGTGTTAATGGTGATGTACCTGTGATACCTGGGTGTTGTCCATATATTGTCTCATTCGCACTGTGAATGGCATATGTCAGATTATCTGTCGGGGTTGGCGGTGCACTCGACATGTTCGAGTTTGAACTGTTCATACGAGCTCGTTTTCGTGCTTTTTTACCCATAAAATCCTACGTTTGTACATGCACATGCACTACAAATTGTGTATTCCATTCATATTCACTGCACAATCATGTCCAAAAACTTCTGTTGTGAACTATCATACACAAGTAACAAAGACACAGATGACTCGACCTTCTCTATCCGCCATTGCTGTATATTTTTCTACTATATACAAAGCAAATACAAATTCTTTATTTACAATCAAGTCCCCATGAGAGGCACAAATGAGTAATTACATGTACATAAAGAGCAATATAAAATGATAGAATGGGGGAACGGTCAAAATGGTATATTTCATCACAATAGAGTTGACGAACAAGATAGCATGGGGGAAAAGTCACAAAGGTATATTTCGTCACTATAAAGTTGGCGGATATAATAAGATGAGGGAAAGGTCAAAATGGTATATTTCGTCACTTTCATCAATTTGCCAGATTTATCGTAGCAATTAGACAGACTTCATGGTGTAGAAAGTCCCGGACAGTTAGAACGAAGTGTCTGGCAAATCTCTCTGCCATGTTATTTGTCTGTCTAATATTCAAAATGGGTATTAAAGTTACGCAAGAGGGACTCGGAACATTTTAGTAAAAATAATAGAAGTGATTAAGAAATTACATTTGGCCATTTACGTATTAATAATAAACAATATAAATGTTTTTGATACACGAGTTCGAATCTCTCTCAGGCGAGGTGTACTCAATACAACATTATGTTATAAAGTTTGTCAGTGAAATGCAACAGGTCGGTGGTTTTCTCCGGGTACTCCTGTTTCCTCCACCAATAACACTGACTGCTACGATATAACTGAAATATAGTTGATTGAAAATGGCGTTAAACACTTTAACCATAAAAATAACCGATACAAGATGGAGAAGAAAACACAGATTTAACTAGAGTTGTCTCTCTTTTAGCGCGTAAACTATGTAACCACACCGACAATGTCAGGAACAACGAATAAATATACAACGTAATGATATAATGTGAATATCGATTCAGGAAATGGAAAAACAAAGCGGGGAAAGTCTGCTGGCACTGGCGATGAATATCATTATATTCTATCGTGTTATGCTCATTAAGAAAACAAGGAAATAGTTTTAGCACATTTTTTTCGGAATAGACCTAATACCATGAATCTCTTTGCAGTAATGCCACCATTTTAAGGTTAATTACATCTAAGAAAATGGAAGACTCTCCTGTGCTATATTCTATGTCTCTGTTTTACTTTTGTACTATAAAGCTTATATCCCCTTGAGGGTAGAACTAAAACTTGTCAGCCAAGAAATATTATTATACCACTGTTTAATTTCCATACCCATATATATATATTTATTATTTTCCAAGTACCGGTATCTCAGTTATAGCATTGACATATAGTGGGTACGATATATTAAATAAGGAAGGAAAAGGATGTAAATGAACACGAGGGATTATCCAACATTATACACAGACGCATGTTAAAGTAAATAAAGGAACGACGCCTTTTTATATGGTTGTCACTTGCTTAGACGTCTGTATAATATACTTCATTTTAGGGACTGCATGATGAATTCTTTGTCATCTTATACAATATTAAATCAAAATTGCCGAGTTAGATTGTTGTCAAGGGAAAGTAACTGATGACGTCACAATATATTTAGTGTTAAGAAAAACGACACAAATTCGTCGATGCCATCATTTGTACATTTTCCTATTAATATTAGCTTTCGCTCTGCTGTGCTCCAACCGGTATAAGTCTCTCACCAAAATATAACACACCCATGATAAAATTGTAAATAAACTAAAGGATGAAATAGTTTATTAATGTTAATCCCCCTCCCAGCTTTTAAACATCTAATAAAAAGAAAGGTGAGAGTCGAATAGATATTGATGTAGTATTCAATAGACATTGTGCAATAACAACGTAATTATCTAATTTAGGGTGCACGAGATAATAATAATCTAATCTGCATCAGATACACTCAAAGTCAAATTATTGGAAAGCCAGATAATTGTAGAAGTCTTCCGAAGCTAGAAAGTCAAAAGATCTAAATACAAATGCAGAAAAAAGGTGAAAGTTTAGATTTTATTTTTGGTTCTTAACGCCACTTTCAACAATATTTCAGCTATTTCATGGCGACCAGTTTTAGTGGTGGAAGAAGCCGGAGTACCCGGAGAGAACCACCGACCATGGGCAAGAAACTGGTTTAAATTTATCACTTGCGCTGAGTCGAGTGCACCCTTTTTGTAATTTACAAAGCCGGGCGCGAACCCACGCCGTATTGGTGATAGGCTTGTATGAGTTGTTAGATAATCCAACTACCTAACTCATTGAGCCCCCCGGGCCCTACAAATGTAGAAAAAAGGTGAAAGTTTTTTGTTATGAAAGCTGAAATATATTCATCCTTTAGTAATATGAGTCGCGGTGTTTTTAAAGATTGGTTAGACCATAAGTGTTTCGTATTCATGTAGTTGATATGATTGCTGTCTGACACCTTTTCAAACTTTCTTTTTCCAAAATATTCATCCCAAGTGTTATTAAATAATGATAAGAACTGTTTGAATGTACCAATGGTGTAATCAGAAGCCGTAAATTGAAAAAGTACAGACAATGCAATGACCAAGATTGATACAAAGAAAAAGGACCCCCCCTCCCCCCCAAAAAAAATGATGTATAAAACACTACACAGAAAACTACAGATTGAGCAACACGAATCCATTTAAAACCGGAGTTGAACTCGTGACCCGGAAGGGTAAGCAGTTCCTGCTCAACTTGTTGCACCATTCGTGTTACAAAACCGGTGATAAATCTGTTGTCATGTTCATTACTACTTGTAAACATTATATATACATCAATAAACACTGTAACATGTATCTTATTGTAATGTTGGATGGTCTTTTATCTTCATTTACAACCATTAACGTTTTTTATTAAGCAGATTTCGAATATTTAGTATTTCCTTACATAATGTTATCAAGTAGTTTCGTGATTTTGAGTATTATTGTATTTTGTTCGTAAAGTAGTTTCATGATTTTGAGTATTATTGTATTTTGTACGTAAAGCAGTTTCATGATTTTGAGTATTATTGTATTTTGTTCGTAAAGCAGTTTCGTGATTTTGAGTATTATTGTATTTTGTTCGTAAAGCAGTTTCATGATTTTGAGTATTATTGTATTTTGTTCGTAAAGCAGTTTCGTGATTTTGAGTATTATTGTATTTTGTTCGTAAAGCAGTTTCATGATTTTGAGTATTATTGTATTTTGTTCGTAAAGCAGTTTTGTGATTTTGAGTATTATTGTATTTTGTTCGTAAAGCAGTTTCGTGATTTTGAGTATTATTGTATTTTGTTCGTAATGCAGTTTCGTGATTTTGAGTATTTTTGTATTTTGTTCGTAAAGCAGTTTCGTGATTTTGAGTATTATTGTATTTTGTTCGTAAAGCAGTTTCGTGATTTTAAGTACTCTCTGTATTTGTTTGTAAAGTTGGTTCGTGATTTTGGGCTTTACCCAAATGCTTTGTTTGAAAAATTTTTATTTTTAATTATTTTAAATATTTCCCATATTATGTTCATAAAGATGTTAAATGATTTTGTTCTTCTTATGCATTTTTGGCTACAACATTTTGATTATTTCCTGGCGTTTCACTAATGTATTTTTTTGTTCGTGATTGCTACCTTTTCCCCATATATTTTGTTCCTTCAGTTGGTTCGTGATTCTGCAATTCTAATTATTTATTAAAAAAAAATGTAGAGTAAATTTGTTGCGTGGTTTGATTATACAGGACGATATAAGATTTCTTCGTCATCTTAAGCACTTTAATATAATATCTTAATGATTGATTTGTTTGGGTATTTCCCCAACATTTCCTAGTAAATTATTGTATTTTCCGACTTTCGATCATGTGGTTGTTTCCTGGTTATGAATATTTTCCCTAGATTTTGTTCTTCGGGTTGCATCCTGGTTTTGAGTTTTTCATCAGCTGTAACATTTTGCTTTGCCATATTTCCATTTTTTAGACAAACTGTATTTTGGCTTTATTGAACTAGATATATTCCATACAACAAAAGAGATAGCACAATATTTTAACAAGATCTCTACACGATAGAAAAGTAGATATAGTAAAAGTTTGAAGACACCAAAGGGGTAATCAGAAACCGTAAATCTAAGATACTAAAGGGAGGTAATCAGAAACCGTAAATCTAAGATACTAAAGGGAGGTAATCAGAAACCGTAAATCTAAGATACTAAAGGGAGGTAATCAGAAACCGTAAATCTAAGATACTAAAGGGGGGTAATCAGAAACCGTAAATCTAAGATACTAAAGGGAGGTAATCAGAAACCGTAAATCTAAGATATTAAAGGGAGGTAATCAGAAACCGTAAATCTAAGATACTAAAGGGAGGTAATCAGAAACCGTAAATCTAAGATACTAAAGGGAGGTAATCAGAAACCGTAAATCTAAGATACTAAAGGGAGGTAACCAGAAACCGTAAATCTAAGATACTAAAGGTGGGTAATCAGAAACCGTAAATCTAAGATACTAAAGGGGGTAATTAGAAACCGTAAATCTAAGATACTAAAGGGGGTAATTAGAAACCGTAAATCTAAGATACTAAAGGGGGGTAATCAGAAACCGTAAATCTAAGGACAAACAATACAATGACCACAAGATAACGACCAAAAGGGCAAACAACGACCTACAAAATAGTACACATATCACGAAAGATCGAGGAACACGAACCTCACTGAGAACCTGGGATGAAAGCGGGTGCTTCGGAAGGATAAGCGCAGGTCCTGTTCCACATATGGCACCCGTCATGTTACTCTTTTAACAAACTCACAGTCAAATGATTGGAAAACCAAAAAATTAAAAGTATTAAGAACAAATAACCAAAGGTCTAAGGTCAAAGTAGGCTAAGGTTGCCTATGTCTGAGTGAGAGTAACCTTACAGAACAAGTAAACCAAAGGAGCAGGATAGTCAAAATAGGCTACGGTTGCCTATGTCTGAGAGAGAGTAACGTTACAGAACAAGTAATCCAAAGGGAGCAGGATAGTCAAAGTAGGCTAAGGTTACATAAACCAAACGGAACAGGATAGTCAAAGTAGGCTAAGGTTACATAAACCAAAGGGAACAGGATAGTCAAAGTAGGCTAAAGTTACATAAACCATAGGGAACAGGATAGTTAAAGTAGGCTAAGGTTACATAAACCAAAGGGAACAGGATAGTCAAAGTAGGCTAAGGCTACATAAACCAAAGGGAACAGAATAGTCAAAATAGGCTAAGGTTACATAAACCAAAGGGAATAGGAAAGTCAAAGTAGGCTAAGGTTACATAAACCAAAGGGAACAGGATAGTCAAAGTAGGCTAAGGTTACATAAACCAAAGGGAACAGGATAGTCAAAGTAGGCTAAGGTTACATAAACCAAAGGGAACAGGATAGTCAAAATAGGCTAAGGTTACATAAACCAAAGGGAACAGGATAGTCAAAATAGGCTAAGGTTACATAAACCAAAGGGAACAGGATAGTCAAAGTAGGCTAAGGTTACATAAACCAAAGGGAACAGGATAGTCAAAATAGGCTAAGGTTACATAAACC
The DNA here is from genome assembly GCA_963383655.1 of Bathymodiolus septemdierum. Lineage (NCBI taxonomy): Eukaryota > Metazoa > Mollusca > Bivalvia > Mytilida > Modiolidae > Bathymodiolus > Bathymodiolus septemdierum. The sequence goes on along the minus strand of OY726528.1, from coordinate 12,787,638 downwards.
AAAGGGAACAGGAGAGTCAAAGTAGGCTAAGGTTACATAAACCAAAGGGAGCAGGATAGTCAAAGTAGGCTAAGGTTACATAAACCAAAGGGAACAGGATAGTCAAAGTAGGCTAAGGTTACATAAACCAAAGGGAGCAGGATAGTCAAAATAGGCTAAGGTTACATAAACCAAAGGGAACAGCAGAGTCAAAGTAGGCTAAGGTTACATAAACCAAAGGAAACAGGATAGTCAAAGTAGGCTAAGGCTACATAAACCAAAGGGAACAGGAGAGTCAAAGTAGGCTAAGGTTACATAAACCAAAGGGAGCAGGATAGTCAAAGTAGGCTAAGGTTACATAAACCAAAGGGAACAGGATAGTAAAAGTAGACTAAGGTTACATAAACCAAAGGGAACAGGATAGTAAAAGTAGGTTAAGGTTACATAAACCAAAGGGAACAGGATAGTCAAAATAGGCTAAGGTTACATAAACCAAAGGGAACAGGATAGTCAAAGTAGGCTAAAGTTACATAAACCATAGGGAACATGATAGTCAAAGTAGACTAAGGCTACATAAACCAAGGGAACATGATAGTCAAAGTAGGCTAAGGCTACATAAACCAAGGGAACAGGATAGTCAAAGTAGGCTAAGGTTACATAAACCAAAGGGAACAGGATTGTCAAAGTAGGCTAAGGCTACATAAACCAAGGGAACAGGATAGTCAAAGTAGGCTAAGGTTACATAAACCAAAGGGAACAGGATAGTCAAAGTAGGCTAAGGCTACATAAACCAAGGGAACAGGATAGTCAAAGTAGGCTAAGGCTACATAAACCAAGGGAACAGGATAGTCAAAGTAGGCTAAGGTTACATAAACCAAAGGGAACAGGATAGTCAAAGTAGGCTAAGGCTACATAAACCAAGGGAACAGGATAGTCAAAGTAGGCTAAGGTTACATAAACCAAAGGGAACAGGATAGTCAAAGTAGGCTAAAGTTACATGAACCATAGGGAACAGGATAGTTAAAGTAGGCTAAGGTTACATAAACCAAATGGAACAGGATAGTCAAAGTAGGCTAAAGTTACATAAACCATAGGGAACAGGATAGTTAAAGTAGGCTAAGGTTACATAAACCAAAGGGAACAGGATAGTCAAAGTAGGCTAAGGCTACATAAACCAAAGGGAACAGAATAGTCAAAATAGGCTAAGGTTACATAAACCAAAGGGAATAGGAAAGTCAAAGTAGGCTAAGGTTACATAAACCAAAGGGAACAGGATAGTCAAAGTAGGCTAAGGTTACATAAACCAAAGGGAGCAGGATAGTCAAAGTAGGCTAAGGTTACATAAACCAAAGGGAACAGGATAGTCAAAGTAGGCTAAGGCTACATAAACCAAAGGGAACAGAATAGTCAAAATAGGCTAAGGTTACATAAACCAAAGGGAATAGGAAAGTCAAAGTAGGCTAAGGTTACATAAACCAAAGGGAACAGGATAGTCAAAGTAGGCTAAGGTTACATAAACCAAAGGGAGCAGGATAGTCAAAGTAGGCTAAGGTTACATAAACCAAAGGGAACAGGATAGTCAAAGTAGGCTAAGATTACATAAACCAAAGGGAACAGGATAGTCAAAATAGGCTAAGGCTACATAAACCAAAGAGAACAGGATAGTCAAAGCAGGCTAAGGTTACCTATGTCTGAGAGAGAGTAACGTTACAGAACAAGTAAACCAAAGGGAGCAGGATAGTCAAAGTAGGCTAAGGTTACATAAACCAAAGGGAACAGGATAGTCAAAGTAGGCTAAGGTTACATAAACCAAAGGGAGCAGGATAGTCAAAGTAGGCTAAGGTTACCTATGTCTGAGAGAGAGTAACGTTACAGAACAAGTAAACAATAGGGAACAGGATACTCAAAGTAGACTAAGGTTACATAAACCAAAGGGAACATGATAGTCAAAGTAGGCTAAGGTTACCTATGTCTGAGAGAGAGTAACGTTACAGAACAAGTAAAACAAAGGGAACAGGATAGTCAAAGTAGGCTAAGGTTCCCTATGTCTGAGAGAGAGTAACGTTACAGAACAAGTAAACCAAAGGGAGCAGGATAGTCAAGGTAGGCTAAGGTTCCCAATGTCTGAGTGAGATAATAACGTTACAGAACAAGTAAACCAAAGGGAGCAGGACAGTCAAAGTAGGCTAAGGTTACCTATGTCTGAGAGAGAGTAACGTTACAGAACAAGTAAACCATAGGAAGCAGCATAGTCAAAGTAGGCTAAGGTTACATAAGCCAAAGGGAACAGGATAATCAAAATAGGCTAAGGTTACCTATGTCTGAGAGAGAGTAACGTTACAGAACAAGTAAACCATAGGGAGCAGGATAGTCAAAGTAGGCTAAGGTTACATAAACCAAAGGGAACAGGATAGTCAAAGTAGGCTAAGGTTACATAAACCAAAGGGAAAAGGATAGTCAAAATAGGCTAAGGTTACATAAACCAAAGGGAACATGATAGTCAAAGTAGGCTAAGGTTACATAAACCAAAGGGAACAGGATAGTCAAAATAGGCTAAGGTTGCATAAACCAAAGGGAACAGGATAGTCAAAGTAGGCTAAGATTACATAAACCAAAGAGAACAGGATAGTCAAAGTAGGCTAAGGTTACATAAACCAAAGGGAGCAGGATAGTCAAAGTAGGCTAAGGTTACATAAACCAAAGGGAGCAGGATAGTCAAAGTAGGCTAAGGCTACATAAACCAAAGGGAACAGGATAGTCAAAGTAGGCTAATGTTACATAAACCAAAGGGAACAGGATAGTCAAAGTAGGCTAAGGTTACATAAACCAAGGGAACAGGATAGTCAAAGTAGGCTAAGGTTACATAAACCAAAGGGAACAGGATAGTCAAAGTAGGCTAAGGTTACATAAACCAAAGGGAACAGGATAGTCAAAGTAGACTTAGGTTACCTATGTCTGAGAGAGAGTAACGTTACAGAACAAGTAAACCAAAGGGAGCAGGATAGTCAAAGTAGGCTAAGGTTGCATAAACCAAAGGGAGCAGGATAGTCAAAGTAGGTTAAGGTTACATAAACCAAAGGGAACAGGATAGTCAAAGTAGGCTAAGGTTACATAAACCAAAGGGAAAAGGATAGTCAAAATAGGCTAAGGTTACATAAACCAAAGGGAACATGATAGTCAAAGTAGGCTAAGGTTACATAAACCAAAGGGAACAGGATAGTCAAAATAGGCTAAGGTTACATAAACCAAAGGGAACAGGATAGTCAAAGTAGGCTAAGATTACATAAACCAAAGAGAACAGGATAGTCAAAGTAGGCTAAGGTTACATAAACCAAAGGGAGCAGGATAGTCAAAGTAGGCTAAGGTTACATAAACCAAGGGAACAGGATAGTCAAAGTAGGCTAAGGTTACATAAACCAAAGGGAACAGGATAGTCAAAGTAGGCTAAGGTTACATAAACCAAAGGGAACAGGATAGTCAAAGTAGACTTAGGTTACCTATGTCTGAGAGAGAGTAACGTTACAGAACAAGTAAACCAAAGGGAGCAGGATAGTCAAAGTAGGCTAAGGTTACATAAACCAAAGGGAGCAGGATAGTCAAAGTAGGCTAAGGTTACATAAACCAAAGGGATCAGGATAGTCAAAGTAGGTCAAGGTTACATAAACCAAAGGGAGCAGGATAGTCAAAGTAGGCTAAGGTTACATAAACCAAAGGGAACAGGATAGTCAAAGTAGGCTAAGGTTACATAAACCAAAGGGAACAGGATAGTCAAAGTAGGCTAAGGTTACATAAACCAAAGGGAACAGGATAGTCAAAGTAGGCTAAGGTTACCTATGTCTGAGAGAGAGTAACGTTACAGAACAAGTAAACCAAAGGGAGCAGGATAATCAAAGTAGGCTAAGGTTACATAAACCAAAGGGAACCGGATAGTCAAAGTAGGCTAAGGTTACATAAACCAAAGGGAACAGGATAGTCAAAGTAGGCTAAGGTTACCTATGTCTGAGAGAGAGTAACGTTACAGAACAAGTAAATCAAAGGGAACAGGATAGTCAAAGTAGGCTAAGGTTACATAAACCAAAGGGAACAGGATAGTCAAAGTAGGCTAAGGTTACATAAACCAAAGGGAGCAGGATAGTCAAAGTAGGCTAAGGTTACATAAACCAAAGGGAGCAGGATAGTCAAAGTAGGCTAAGGTTACCTATGTCTGAGAGAGAGTAACGTTACAGAACAAGTAAACCAAAGGAGCAGGATAGTCAAAGTAGGCTAAGGTTACATAAACCAAAGGGAACAGGATAGTTAAAGTAGGCTAAGGTTACATAAACCAAAGGGAACAGGATAGTCAAGGTAGGCTAAGGTTACATAATCCAAAGGGAACAGGATAGTCAAAGTAGACTAAGGTTACATAAACCAAAGGGAACAGGATAGTTAAAGTAGGCTAAGGTTACATAAACCAAAGGGAGCAGGATAGTCAAAGTAGGCTAAGGTTACCTATGTTTTAATACATTATATTATTTATGAACGGCTATTATCAAACATAATAGATTTCCTATTCGTGTTTTTCCTACATGACAAACATTTATCTCACCTGGATTGGTTGCTGTGCTTTCATGCATATAATAAAAAAACCCAGCTTTAAACAGATATACTTTAGCAGAATCGAGTTAAGAAATGTATAGGACATCCATGGAATATCGATATCCATGGAAGATGGTTCAATGTAATACCATTCTCGGCAAAACACATTCAGCTGATCATTGTAGTAAAGGAGGGGATGTTATATAAACAATATACGTATGTTGTCGGCAAATATCAAGTTTATTTGTACGAGCTTTAGAAACAGGTATAAAAGCGAGCCTTTTCGAGCTTTTCTGGCCTGTTTCGCAGCGGGTGCAAATAGGTAAATTAATTTCATATTTAACGCCAATGGACGTATATTGTGTTTATCATGCAATATCAAGAAGTCCAAAACAATTACCATATTGTCTTAAAATAGCTGAAACAAGCATCGTTCTAATTGTTTTTAATGGCACCATCTGTGACGTCAGCGCTTATACTGTTACCGTTTCATTCTGTCGCTCTACATGAATCGGGTACCAGAAATGCTTTATTAGGTCCATGACTAAATAACACTGAAGTTTTATTTGACCCCCTTTATTAGTACTCAAAATCACACAATTGCAGGATAAAATCTAAAACCAGATGGTCAAACACTATCAAACAATGTATCAGAATATTTATACGTTTATCAAGGAAACATCAAACATCAAAGGCTTTGTGCCCACATGTTCATCTCCGATTATACAGATTTTTAATTGATATAATCACATGGTGCATTCGATATTTTCTAATCAACGGGGCGTTTAATACCTGTGTACACATTTTATGAACGCCATGCAAAATGTTAAGACTATTGATTTGTTCTTGTACAAAGTAATATATGATATTATATAAAAATGGCTTCATAACGAGTCTGTATTGTTGTTCCTGCTATAATTAATTAAGTTCATAACTCGGTCAAATCTTCCTAATCGCCCCTTAAAAGTACTTATGGCGTCTGAATGTTTACTTAAATAGAATTCAAGTTATATGGTATTTATACAGCAGTTCGTTCTGGTGTTGTAAAATAGACCAATACAAATACGGTATTGAACAATATTCAACCTTTGTGAAGTGTTACGTACAATACCGACCATCTACTCCTCTGCAAAACTACAACCTCTAATTAAAATCTTGATCTTGTTTATAGGTTTTTAGTGTGGTTTTTGTTGCTTGATTTTTAGTTTTCTGTGTAGTGTTTTGTACATCATTGTTTGTCCTTTTGTATTTTTTGTTGCAGTGAGCAGTATTCATGCCAAGTAAATAAACGATAGAGGAAACCGATGAAGCAATCTAGAATTGACAACCAAGAAACATTGGCAACTTTGGGCACATAAGACACAAGACGAAGACAAAAAAAAACCACAACAAAAATACTAAAAAACAATATTGACGGTGTCTTCATCATAAGCATGATGAAACAAATCAGCGAGTGCAAACTATGCCTATTTGAATACTAATCGTCTAACAGTAATCCACCAAACTGGACAATTTTTTTTTAATGTACACTGTATGACAATGTTTTGTAATGCTAATAGGTAACGACTGACACTGTCCTGCTAAATATATCTGTAATGTATTATATGTGTAATGGGAAAGTAGAAAATAAAAAAATAAATCATAAAAAAAAACTGGACAAATCTTACCCTGCTTATATCTATATTTTTTTTTTTAAAGATTTTGAATGACTTTTGACAAAAGCTAGAATATCTCTATCAATAACAAGACACTGATACCTTTGTTCTCCGTTATTCTGCAGAGAGGCTACGCTGAATCAATTCTAGAATTCTAGATTTTAGTTGCGGATTTTTGAATGATGGTACATAAAATGGTAGAGAAATCAAATGTTTAATGCTGTTACAAATGTACTGAGATCTATAACTTGAAGTTTCCAGCAAGTCTTCTGAGATTTTTTAATATCTACATTTGATTAACGCCTCTTTTAGAAAAGTAGGTATCATGATATTTCTGGGGCAACTGTAAGAATATAAGTTAAAGGTTCATATAGAGGTTGGTAGAATACATGGAAGCTCCGGTGATATGACGATGTTTGAATGGACTCTTGTGCAATTGTAGTATACAGCACTTGGAAGTATTGTATTTCTTATCTGTCATGGAAAGGCAACAAAAATACAAAACTTACTTGTGAAACATCCCCCAGACTGCGGATAAGTGTCGCACATCCCCTTGACTGCAGACAAAAAAGGATAATGTTACTTTCTTATATGCATTGTCAACGTAGTAAATTTAATCCCTCACATGCCAGCATTATCACTGAAATTGTAAACTTTACAAAGAAAACTGGTACAGTGAAACCTTCCTAAACCGAAATCCTGTGTAAACTGAACATAAGATTTAGTCCTAATATTGTCAATTTTAGTGAATTTAACTTGTCTAAACCTAACACCTGTCTATTCTGAACGAAAGTTTTAGGCCGGCATGTGTTCGGTTTAGACAGGTTTCATTGTATCACCAATTAAAGCTTTAGACGGTAAAATAAGGGTAATAACAAAATCACCGAACTCCAAACTATCTTACAAAGGGAAAATCAAAACTCATAAGTATATAGACAGACAAAGTCAGTCAACAACCGGAAAACTGTGAAAACCGTAATGACCCTGACTTGGTACAGGCATTTCTAAAGAAATGGTGGGTTGAATCAGATTTTAAAGCGCCAAACCTCCCCCTTTCATTACGGCTCAAAGTCTCCGGCTGTCACTATAACAGTATTTATAACAATACTGGAACAAAATAGCTAAAATAGTTATCAAAGCAGTACCAAACACAGTGAAACAAATGTCAAAAACAATTTTACGTCACACATTGATAAAAAAAAAATTGTCATTTTTGTCAGGTATTCATGAATTTCTTTGGCACAATCGTGTAGACAATTCTGAAATAAAGGTCAATTAAAGTTGAATTGTTCCACACACCGTTGCATAAATGCAAGAATTAAGAACAAACAATGTTACGTTTGTTATGTAATAGCATACATATTAATGAGGTTAATTTGTTCTCTTTATGCAATCAGAAAGTTTTTTCAAAAGCGTGACAGATGATGCTGAGAATACCAAACGTGTCGTATGCACTAAATTTGATATCTACGTGTTTATTACTATCACTGGGTCGATACCCATGCTGGTAGACAATTAATCCGCAAGGAATCATCCTCCCAGTAACCAGTGCTTCGGCACTGACATGTTTTATATGATATATTTTTACTCGTAATTTACAGTTTCTAAGCCATGTAGTTATCATCAAAACTAAGATTCTCCTCCGTAAGTCATAGATGATCTTAGCAGATTTTGGCATTCGTGTTTAGACCCTTTCTTGCTTACAAAGTTTTTTTTTAAATTGTTTGATTTTCAATATTTTCACGCCTGGTAAACGAGATCGTCTCAACATAATGTTGAGCAAGCAAAAAGGTATATGCAACTTCCGGCTGAGACCATCTGTCGAGGAAAATTTACAAACGTGTGCACGGTAAGTTGTTTTATCTCATATTTCTAGATATTTGGAGACATGTTTTAAAAATCAGAGAATGCTATTCCCTTCCGATATGAAAATGTAAACTTTTCCTGCTTTCCGTTGTGAAAAACAGTTAAAATTGAAGGAGAAATCACTTTTCTCCTGTGCAGCAACGAGTTCCTTTTGTGTATTTCGTCGTGCAGTTTCAGCTATTTCCTTGCATAACAAAAAGATTCCATGACAATGAGGTGGTCGGGTGATATAATTTTATTGACAGGTTCGATCTTACTACAAGAATGGAAACGATAGAGGCTAATAATACAACACTGCCCGTAATTATGATAAGTTGAGACCTTCTGTCATACACATGTATGTTGAGGCCTTCTGGTACATGTTGAGGCCTTCAGTCAAAACTTCCAAAGTGAAGTACACCATAGATCTATGCATCTATGAATACACTTATAAAGCGTTGAGATCATAAAAAAACCACAATGATGCTGCAAATTAAATGTGTAGTAAAATATGATTATTAGCCGAGATGTAGCTGGGTTCTTTTCCCGGGTTTTCATTTTTTTATCGAGTTGACAACTTGTATATATCAAATTTCCCCATGAATACGGAGCACCCGAATTTGACTCCTTTGACGAACTGTTTAAAACGTTTCACTCCCCTTACCTTTGTTGTCTCTTTCGTCGTTCATCAACGAATCAACTGATCAAGTGGCATGATATTGCCAATTGGTAAACTCATCTAATTGTTATGTATTGCTGAAATGAGTTATGTACACTGGGTAGCATTTTTCTATTCTCGTACACATAAATTTGGTCCAGATTTTGACCCTAAATCGGCACATCTGCACCCAAAAAATCAAGGTAGTTAACCCAGGAAAGCAGATCCACATATATACAGTAAGCAACTGACAAACTTTAACACGAACACATACTTGTTTTGCAATTGTAACTACCCAAACTCAAGCTTGAGCCACCACCTTCATGTGCAAGTGATAGGATAGCAGTTTGTGCATGTTATGAAACGACTCGCTACGATTGCCTCAGAAGAATGTAGAACAGAAAGTCACTAGACAAAAAGTAACAGGGTTAGGTTATATGCAACTCGATTACATCGCTGTGGAAGTTTTGACTGAAGGCCTCAACATGTACCAGAAGGCCTCAACCTATGACAGAAGGTCTCAACTTATCATAATTACGGACAGTGTTGTGTTTTTAGCCTCTATCGTTTCCATTCTTGTAGTAAGATTGAACCTGTCAATAAAATTATATCACCCGACCACGTCATTGTCCCCGGAACCTTTTTGTTATGCAAGAAAATACCTCAAATTGCACGACGAAATGCACAAAATGAACTCGTTGCTGCACAGGAGAAAAGTGATTTCTCTTTCAATTTTAACTGTTTTTCACAACGGAAAGCAGGAAAAGTTTACATTTTTATATCGGAAGGGAATAGCATTCTCTGATTTTTAAAACATATCTCCAAATATCTAGAAATATGAGATAAAACAACTTACCGTGCACACGTTTGTAAATTTTCCTCGACAGATGGTCTCAACCGGAAGTTGCATATACATTTTTGCTTGCTCAACATTATGTTGAGACGATCTCGTTTACCAGGCGTGATTTTGCTTTGCGCCTACCTGATGAAGGTTATTCAAGAAACGCGTCGTGAGCGATAAATTTGATATTTAAGTTCCTGTTTACGCCAAAACCCTACACTGGTTGCATCGGTCGTGTTACTTTTTTTCTTCATTTTTTGTTCATCACATAGTAATAATATTTATTTCTCAAACAACAAGGAAGGTCCAATTGTCCGTATTACAGAAAACCACCAACATTATTATGATAACTCCGAACATTTTGTCCTAAAAATTAGAGGGCCGTCGTGGACGTGATCGTATGGCAGTTGGATTTACAACTGTCTATGCAATCAATGCCTATCACCACTAACGTTGTGAGTTCGAATCCCGCCCATGCGAGGTGTACTCGATACAACATTATGTGATAAAGTTGATCAGTGACTTGCGGTAGGTCGCCGGGTACTTCCGTTTCCTCTACCGTAACGATATAACAGAAATAGTGTTTAAAGAGGGCGTTTAATCACCATTACCCCATAACCCCTAAAATCTGGTTAAGAGATATACTAAGAAATGTATATTAACCAATTTCATGTTTATGAAGTAAGTAGTGCAAGCCTCCACAATCTACATAGACGAGGTGGGTTTCTAATTCTAATTGTGTTCCTATTGGGTTATAGGCTATTTGTTATGTATGACATTAACGACAGACATTTTGCTGGAATTTAATACAATTGTGGCTTAGTATTATACAGACACTTCATAATACTGATAAATTATTCGCTATGTCGTAGACACAATCCCTCGGTCATTGATCTAATTCAATGTCCAGGGAAGATTTAAACCGCTGTCGTTTTGTTTGAAGTTATTCCACATCCGTATTTATTATGTTTATATATTCCCATTTCACTATATTGTTAATTAATTGATTGATTGATTGAATGATGAATTATTGTTTTTACATCAAGTGAACAATATCTCAAATATATTCATGACGATGACAAGTTTACAAACAAATACTTCAAATAATGTTGCCAGGCAACGGGCCGCCAACAAGCACTCCCAATGAAAACCAGTTCCTTCCTTAGAATCTGCTGTAAATATATAGCATGCATTGAGTGGTATTTTTCCAAACACGGTGGATCTGTTTTGGTCCTATTCTAAGTGTGAGGTGTGTATTTAAACTTTAGCTGTGTATTTGAGTTTTCCCACACGTGTGGATGACGTTTTTAGAGGAGTGGTATCCTAAATGAGGGAGAAATGTTTGAAAATACCAAAGGGGTAATTATCAGAATCGTAATTCGAAGAAGAACAGGGCAAAAGAAAAATGACAAAAAGAAATCAATGGTCTACAAAACAATGCACAAAAACAAAAGATTGAAGATTATGTCAAGGAAATTGCGTTGCGAAAAAGGAAAAAGAAAAGAAAAAAAAGTACAATAAGAAAATAAGTTCAGGTAAGCAGTGTCTGCTCCACTAGTGGCACCCGTCATGTTACCGTAAATTTTCCATCAATATAAACGTTTCCGGAACCATCACAAGACCTAATACAGTCAAACCTGCCTATGTGGTCACCTCTATTAAGCAGCCTCCTGAGCTAAGATGTCACCAAGGCCATTTCTACCTTGTCCCAAGGATGACCTCTTAATACAGGTTTGACTGTATATAAAATTTGACATTATTACAATATACTGGTTAATTGGGATGACATCTATGTTAAAGAGCAGATATTAGATCAGTTATAGACACGTGTGTAAATAGTATATAGCTAACAGTTATAAGTTTTCTTTTTAATTTTAAGATTCCATAGTATTACAGATATACTTATATGATATTAAAAACATTTAAGGTCCCACTGATCTACTTTATTTTCATAAAGCAATTAGTATGGACTTTATCATGGTCTATATCAGGGGAAAAGTCGGTAATAAAAAAAAATGCAATTAACCCCAATTTTTAATATAGTTGTATAAAGATTGAATGAAGGCGTAAGACTGCTCTAACAATTGACCTCATGACTTAACCATATTAGCAACGTGGTCGTTTTATTTTGATTAAAAAAAAAAGAAAAAAAGTATCGAGGGCTTTACTATGACTGGTGCACATTCTGTGACATTTAAATCGTTGTTAATTGCCATGATGTCGAGAGATTGCCATTTGATATTATATATAAAGATTGCAGCATAACTAATTATATGCTACATGTCGTTTCGAGAGAATGCCATTTGATATTATGTATAAAGATTGCTGCATAACTAATTATATGTTTCATGTCGTAATCACAATCCCATCCTTTCCTCATCCATGACTGATCACCGGGCTTGTAACAAAAGTAACGCGACCGGTGGCACATGTGGAGCATGAACTGCTTACCTTTCCGTTGCACATGTGGAGCATGCACTGCTTACCCTTCGTGGCACATGAGTTCGACCCCGTTTTATAAATGTTTTAGTGAGGTTTGTGTTGTTCAAATTACTTATCTTCATGTTCGTCGACTGGTGTTGTGATCTACGTTTCGATTTCCGCGAGGGCCCGGGTGGCTCAATGAGTTGGATTACCTAACAACTCATACAAGCTTATCACCAATACGGCGTGGGTTCGCAACCGGCTTTGTAAATTACAAAAAGGGTGCACTCGACTCGCAGCCGCAAGTGATAAAGTTTACCAGTTGCTTCCCCATGGTCGGTGGTTCTCTCCGGGTACTCCGGCTTCTTCCACCACTAAATCTGGTCACCATGATATAGCTGAAATATTACTGAAAGTGGCAGTAAACACCAAAAATAAATAAATCAGTCAATCAATCTATTTCCGCGTAAAACGATGTTCTGTTCGTCTTTACTCTCATTTGTCATGAAGGGGGGGGGGGGGTTCATGCTTTATTTATGTTTTTGGGGGTATTTATTGTATACTTGTATCCAACACGATTTTCATATTAGATGATGTTCGTGTCGTTTAGCAGTAACACGACGGGTGTCACTAGTGGAACAAGAACTCCCCACCCTTCCGGAGCACCTGCCCCCAGTTTTAGTGGGATTCGTGTTGCTCGATCTTGAGTTTTTTATGTATGTTTTGTATATCGTTGTTTATTCTTTCTTTCCTTTCTGGAAGTTAAAGAGACCACAGATACCGCTTCGTCCGCATCATTTTTGGACTTATACCTCGAATTTGACGACAGTGGTCAAATCAGTACTAAAATTTATGATAAACGGGACGACTTCAATTTTAAAATCATAAATTTTCCAAATATGTGCAGCAAAAGGTTATATTCCGATACCAAGATCTTGTCGAAATATATTCCGTCTCTGCAGAAAAGATTATAAATGATGGATTTTCATATAGTGAAAATGTATAAAGATAGGGTGTCAACAAAAATGTCAAAAATGTTTTTTTTATCAATGTGTGACGTAAAATTATCTTTGACATTTACTTCACTGAGCTTGGTGCTGCTTTTGACAACTGTTTTACCTGTTTTGTTCAAGCATTGTTATACATACTGTTATAGTGACAGCCGGAAACTTTGAGCCGTAATGAAAGCGGGAGGTTTGGCGCTTTAAAATCTGATTCAATTCACCATTTCTTTAGAAATGCCTGTACCAAGTCAGGGTCATTACGGTTTTCACAGTTTTCCGGTTGTTGACTGATTTTGTCTGTTTATATACTTATGAGTTTTGACTTTCCCTTTGTAAGACTGTTCGGAGTTCGGTAATTTTGTTATTACCCTTATTCTCTGTTGGCCATTGTGTTGTTTGTATTTCGATTAACGTCATTTAATTACCCGGGGTTTTTTTTTAGTGCCAAATGAGCTGGTTTTTTTTTGGATTATATCTATATTACACCTGTGAACAATTTACCTCTGGGTGCCAGGAAACCTCAAAGGTTTACAAATATTTACAATGAACAATATAATTAAATAAATAACTACTGGTAGTAAGAATACAATACCATAAGCAAATAAATCATATTGTATCTCTCATATTCAATTTATAAACATACATTTTTACACAGTAAACAATGAAAGGAATTATCAAAACTAAGTTCATAATGCACTGGTATTAAAGTGATGTTCGTAACTTTAGCTACCTACATCCCAACATGGCGGACACGGAAAATGGTAAATTAGAATATCCTTGTTTTCTCTTTATCAGTAGTGTTTATTAGTAAGTCCATACGGTATGATTACAGGTGGGAATATTAGATACTCGAATGTATACATAAAAATGACGAAACTCTTATGAGAACATTGAAATATTAACTTGAAAAAAATTGAAGGATGTACGTAACTCTTTGAAGTGATGTTCGTAACGTTAGAAAGATATTTAAAGAGATGTCCGTAACTGCAGATTTCCATAACTATTAAATAATAAGAACGTGTTTAATTGCTCGTTAAGAAACAGTTTGAGAGATTGAATCTAGTTTCTGCATGACTTATCAAATGATGGTCTTTCATACATTTTATTTTTAGTACTGGTTTTAAGTAGATTTTATTGGTCCTCTCTCATGATCAAATATGCAATAGTTTGTGGCGTATGTTTTAGTTTCGTCTACATAAAATCAATGTCTGTTCGTTCGATTACAAGAATGTATTTTCATTACTGCAGATAGTTTCATCTGTTACCAATCTAAAAAGAATGTTGGTTTCAATTTCAAAGCAAAATTAAGCATGCAAACAACTTGAAAGTAAAAAGAACAACAAGCAACGAAACGAAAGCATATAGAACGAGTATTAAGAAGAAAAAACAATTCAGGGTCGCATACATGTACAGTATTCTACCTTTCTCACATTTTTAGGATGTTGATTTGTTTCAGCGTCACATGCGACTTATTGACAGTTGAAGACTTGTTGAACCATGAAACATCGTAATCATGTCAATGTAAACAATTATAGACTTGCTACAATAAGTCCCTTTCTAACCTATTTGTATCTTGTGCGTACCCCTTTAATACGTTTGCTGCTGAAAGCAATGTATCTGTACTACATAAATATTGTCGGTAGAGATATATTACATATAGCAACATATTTACTAAAGTATACAAGAATATAGATAAGGGACTTGTAGGAAATCTATGTGTATAATTATATTTAACATGGGTGAACGAAATTCATGTATGATATCCCGATTTAAAAAATATTGATATTAAACTGATTCGTTTATATACCGTCATGACTGTTCAGACTAACATCCTTTCAATTTCAATGCATATTTATAAATATATATGTATTTGTAAAACTTGAAATGGTATGATATAAAAAAAAAATGAACTTTTCGAAAACAGCTTTACCATAGATTAATCCAATTTTAATACTTACAAATTATAGATTCGTTAAAAAGTATTATAAATCTTTATTTATCTGTATTTAGTACAATAGTCTAACAAATTAATAATAAATTAATCTGGTTTCATTTCAGCATTAAAGGGAAATAATTAGATGTGTCATTCTTGAAATACTTGATCTGGTGTGTCCATTTTTATTAAAATAACAAAAAACACAAAGGACAATTAATTTGGTAATAATTCACAGCATATTTACACATAGAACTGTTAATTTACATACAAATATACTTTGTTAGAATTTATATATGAGACCCAGAATGACTCTCATCGAATTTAATGATGATGTCGGATGTCGCCATCCATGGGAGGTCCTAAACACCCAAAGGTCGGAAGTCAAAACGCCCTATTGCAAGGTTGTAGTTTATGAAAGACCCTTCTAGAGTACACAGTCCAAGACCAAATAGAAATATCAAAATAATACTTACAACTACATATGTTGAATCGACTGCCGTATCGGCCTCAGCACTATTGATTATCTGGTCATTCTCGATATCCATCGCTGTAAGATTGCAAACCCTTTGAAGATTACAGGAAACGCAAAGCCACGTGTTTATTATTGCTAATTGGAAACGAGCGTTGGGCAAGGTGTTCTTCTCCCGCTACCCTCATCTTTCGTTCATCTCACTCATTCATAACCCTCTCATCCTCCGCTCTGTATTTTTTTTCTCGTGCATTATATTATCTCTCCCACCTCTATTACCCTCTCTATCACTTCAGGGATGTTTTTCTTTGTTTTCAAATTTTATTCATTACAAAAGCGTTGTTCTTTAAATGTTTTAAACATGATTTTAGAAACACCAAACTTTAAAGTTACCAACATCATATTTGAAAGTTACGAACATCGTTCAAAAATAATTTTAAAATTACTTACATCATTTGTATTTCTTAAAGTAGGTTTTGTGCCACATAGGAGAATTCACAGTTGATTTAAGCATATCACTACAGTTAATTGTTAAAATATCTATACATTTGAAATGATAATATTTGAAAATAAACTAAAAGCAAAGAGAAAACAAGGATATTCTAATTGACCATTTTCCGTATCCGCCATGTTGGGATGTAGGTAACTAAAGTTACGAACATCAATTTAATACCAGTGATAATGTATTCAATAATAACTGTAATTTCCTAATATTATATAAGTTTCGAACTTCTGGGTTTTTAATCATCATTTGTATGTTACTTCTGAGTTCATTTTTGAGATTTTTGATAACTATTGCTTCCCTGTAAATGCTTTTATTGTATTTTATATAATTTCTTGTTTTCCAAATTACCCATTTTAATATACAAATTATCAAATTCACTAAAAGTATATCTTCCGTTATTTTTCCCTTATACACCCCAAAGATTAAGTTTTCCTCAACAAGTACTATATTCTTTTCAAAAATGATATTAAAAATGTGTTTTAATTCATCTAAGACATGTTTAATTTTATGACACCTGTAAAACAAATGCATAAGGGACTCTATTTCATTTTTACAAAAATGACATTGACCATTTGATTTTCTCATTTTTTGTAATCTATATTCTGAATAGACAATGTTATGCAAACATTTCCATTGGAACTGGATAATGCTTTGTTTACATTTAATCTTGTTCAGTATATACCAAATTGCTATCCAGTTAAATTTCTTTTCATAAAATGTGTCCCACTTTAATTGACATTTTTGCGTGATTGGTTTACGTATTTCTTTCTGGATATTCTTCAGTTTCAGCTCTTTTGGAACAATGATTTTATTATTATGATTTCTAATATTCAAATTACTATCTATTTTTAAACCTAATGATTTTTTTTATCTTTTCGTTATCATCTGATTTTAATTTTTTAACAAAATTTTCTGGTATTGATTTTTTTATTTTTGCCCATTCTGATATCCAGTTCCTTTAATTATCATCCAGTCTATTAAATATAGTCTGATTATCAACAAACTTTTTATTGTTTTTGTCCCATATATCGCTTATTTTAAATATATTATTTCTCAAAAACGATTGAAAAAAAAGTGGATTTCTATTAAATTTGATCTCAGAGTTACCAAATATGTCTTTATCTAAAATGTCATTTTTAGGCTCCGTAGAACATGACCCCAAAGAATTGTCCATGCTTGTATAGCATCTTGATAGTATTTTGGAATGGATGCAGTATCTAAACCTTTAATATCGGAGCATTTACAAAGAAAAAGATCAACTCACTGTTAATTATTTTGTATATAAATTTTATTTGTTTACCTCTGACAAAATTGTCTTTGTTAATCATTCCCATCCCCCCTTCATTAATATTTAGGCAACATACGTTTTTTTCTATTTGGTTTGATTTATTGTCTCAAATAAATTTCCAAATCAAATTATTCACCTCTTTTTTATATTTCTCTGGTACCCCCCTCATTTCAGTTTCAAATCCCATTTGAGCTAACAGAAAATTTTTAACGATTAAAGTTCTGGTTTTCCAGACCTGAGTGCAACTTTTCATTTTATTTCTAATTTTTTTCCAAATGTCATCAGTGTCTATATTGAACCCGTGAAAAAATCCTAAAGTCTTTATATTATCTGAAATCCATGATATGTTAGTTAATCTGGGTCGTTTTCCCCTTAATCTACCAATAAATAATCCTTTTGTTTTTTCATAATTTATCTTAGAACCGGATGCCTTTTCAAATTTCGAAAGAATTAAAAAGGATTGTTCAACAGATTCTTCGTTTTTGCTTAAGAGTTGCGTGCCGTCCTTTGCATATTTTTGCTTCCTTTACGTGCTGCCCCTCACAGTCGGGTAGTTTGATACCATGTATTGACGGAGTGTTTCGGATAGCACAAGCCATCGGCTCTGCCTGAATAATGTACAATATCGGTGCATCAGGACATCCTTGTCTGGCTGAACGCGATATTGCGAAAAATTTTGATATGAAACCATTTGTTTTTATACAGGTTTTTCCTCTTTTAAATAACATATAAACCCATTCACGAAATTTCAGTCCAAAATTAAAATATTCCATAGCATAATTTAACACGCGTTTCTAGTATAATCTTTATCAGGTACGCTCATAGTCCAAAAATTGAAAAACTACATAATTTAAAAATCTTTGGGAACAAGAAAGGCCTAAACAAGATAGCCAAAATCGGCTAAGGTCACTTATGCCTGAGGGAGGACAACCTTAATTTTGTTGTTGAAATAATTACATTGTTTAGGAAGTGTAAATTACAATAATACATATATCTAACAAACCATGTCAGTGCATAAACACTGACTACTGGGCGGGTGATATCATCGGGCACTAATAGTCCACCTGTAGAGGTATCGGCCCGGTGATAGTAGTAAACACGTAGATATCTAATTTAAAATGTTGATCATAAGCTCTAGCACTGTTTGAATATTCATTGAATATTTACTTATATATAACTTCGGAATCTATACAAAAATACTTGCCGTTTATTCATTTACGGTTTTCACAGTTTTCCGGTTGTTGACTGATTTTGTCTGTTTATATAATTATGAATTTTGACTTTCCCTTTGTGAGATTGTTCGGAGTTCGGTAATTTTGTTATTACCCTTATTTACGTGCCATGCTAACCTTTTTCTTATTCAATCTTCCTATTAAAATAACGTATGCCTGATGACTTTACCAATAACCTGTGGATGATAGTCGTACTAATAGTGAAGAAGTCAAGACATGATGTCTTTATAAGATCAAACTATTTCTGGGTGAAAATGAACTGAATTTACAAAAACAAAGTGTTATCTTGTAGGACGTAAGTGGATAAATTTGATAGACGTAAACCTAATTTAGCCAATTTAGTATTTGTCAATTTTCACAGGTCTTTTGTGTGATGAGATATTATAGAATACCATTTTTACATATTTTTTGTTTGTTTTGTACGAACAATTCCTGGACTTTTAACGGGAAAACATTGAAAACTTTGATATTTTGCTTATTACCATATGGAGTTCACATATAATAATGCAAGATTGATAGCAGCCTTTTTTTCTATCATTATTTCTTTCGTTTCCTCCCTTTTTCATTGATAATATGGGACAGTTGTGGTCGTGATCGCATAGTAGTAGGATTTGCAGTGCCAATCACCACAAAAGTTATGAGTTCCAATCCCGCTCATGGCGACGTTTACTCGATATAACATTATGTGATAAAGTTTGTCAGTGACTTGTGATAGGTCAGTGGTTTTCTCTGGATACTCGGGTTTCTTTCACCAATAAATCTGATCGTCACGATATAGCTGATATATTATTGAAAGTGGCTTTAACAACATAATCCTAAACCCTAACGCTTAATAATGTTCATGGAACCTTTGATGGTATTTGATTGTCGTTGTATAACACACCATTGACGTTAATCATCTCAAGTGTTAAGATTTATATACCCCTATTAACGGCCGGTTTTTTTTTCTGTCAGTTTGCTATAGCATCTCAGGCAACAATAAGAAGAAAAGTTTGAAATACCAAAAGAGTAATCAATAGATAGACCAAACAATGATCAAAAGAAACAGGACAAAATCCCAAACAACGATCTATAAAACCTTACACATAAAACTAAAGATCGAGCAACACGAACCCTTCTAATAACCAGGGGTGCTCTGGAAGGTAAGCATTTCCTGCTCCACACGTGGCACCCGTCATGTTACTCTTATAACAAACCCAATGATAAGTCATGGACGAGGAAAGAACCGGACTGTGATTGCGACAAACGGAACATATCCGTGGTCATTTGTGACACAGATACTCCTTAACGGTTAATCTGATAGTCATGATACAGCGGGACAATTGCTGAAAGGGAGGATGAGCACCAATAATTGTCCAATATAGTAAAACTTGCCCTTGTGTTCACCTCTATTAAGTGGTCATCTTTTTCTTATCCTGTCATATTATATTTCAGTTTATTTGAACCTCTTCTAAGAGGCCACTTGCCTTAAGACATCACTTTTTCTTTGTCCAAAAGGTTACTTCTTATACTATTATAGTGACAGCCGGAACCTTTGAACCGTAATGAAAGCGTGAGGTTTGGCGCTTTAAAATCTGATTCAACCCACCATTTCTTTAGAAATGCCTGTACCAAGTCAGGGTCATTACGGTTTTCACAGTTTTCCGGTTGTTGACTGATTTTGTCTGTTTATATAATTATGAGTTTTGACTTTCCCTTTGTAAGATTGCTCGGAGTTCGGTAAATTTGTTATTACCCTTACTTAATACAGGTTGACGGTTATTATTTTTAGTATTGGTATGATTAGTAAGATATATTTATTACTGAAATTTAAAATGCCTGTAACTATGGTAAACCACCATCAGGCATAGTTAACCTTAGCCGATTGTTACCATCCTGTTTAGACATTTCGGTTTAATTGCCCCCCCCCCCCCCCCCCCCCCCCCTAAGGACTATTAAAATTGCTTGGCTTCGAATCATTTGACGCAATATCTGATGACGGTTATTCCGGAAACTCGTCGTGCGCACAAAATTAGACATCTGTATTTTCATAAGTAACTGGAAACATGGATACAACAATTCTGCTAGCTTGACATATTTTTTATCCTCTATGTAAAGCGTCAAATGGACGATCTTTTCAATCCGAAAGTAATAAATAATTTCCTGGTTAAGAACTGTATCTTCACGTATTCATTGACCATCCTGTCAATTTAGTCGTGCAACTCATGAACTATAATTCTAGTCACTTGAATAAATGGTTATTTGTCTCAATCATCTTGTCTCAGAAATAACAGGATTATATCAATTGGTATTCTGATTCTTACTAATATAAAGACATGATTTGTCGTACCATTAATATTTTCTATTCATAAACAATCTCGTGATGTATGATGGTAAGGATAGGAATTTATGTTTTCGCGGCTTTCGTTTTGTATTGTGATGAGTCGTTAAGATTTGACCCATGTTATTTTTATGCTTCATTGATTACCAAGCTTTTCTATTATATGGATAAGTATGTGGATAATTAATATTACCAGAAATCAAAGTCAAATTTATCATGGGTTTATTTGGAAAAAAGGTAACAAATGACAACGGATATGTTCCACTTGTCGTAAACGCCGCCTGGTCCTTTCCTCATTCATGACATCACCGGGTTTGTTATTAGATTAACACGATGGGTACCACCAATGGAGAAGGAAGTGTCTACCCTTCCGTAGCACCTGAGTTCACCCCCTGGTTTTCAGTGGGGTTCTTGTTACTCAATCTTTAGTTTTATGTGTATGTTTTGTAGATCATTGATTGTCCTTTTTCTTTTGGCCATTGTGTTGTCTGTTCTTCCTCGATTTACGGATTATGGTTACCCCTTTGGTATCTTCAAACTCTTCTTCCGGTCGTCGTAATCATAATTTGGTACTTTCCTCATTCATGGCATCACTTCGTTTGTAAGAAGATTAATACGACGGATACCACTAGTTGAGTCAAATAACCTGTGTACCATTTCATAGCGCCCCACGTTTTAGTGGATTTCTTTATATACCTGTGTCGTGTTATGTAGGTCATTATTTGTCCTTTCGTCCTTTTTCCTTTGGTTATTGCTTTGTCTGTTTTTCTTCTATTTACGGCTTTCGATTACACTTTTGGTATCTTCAGATTATTTTAGAACGTTTTTAATAGTGGACAATCTAACCAATAACAATTCGTCTGTTAAACATCCCGTAGTAAAGGACGATAATATAGCAGAAAACAATACGAAATACTCTGCTGTCAAACTATGAAAGGACGGCTATTTAATCGGAAATTAAGACGTCAAAAACGGAGAGTAATAAAGACGTTCATATCTACATTTACGTACTGGTGGGGTTAAACCGATTGAATATCCACTTACATTTTCATTTGAACAGTATTAAGATGAGCTTGAAGATACCAAAGGGGTAACCAGAATCCGTATATCGAAGAGGGACAGACAACACAATGGCCAAAGGAAAAAGTACAAATGGACAAACAACGATCTACAAAACATGCACACAAAACTATAGATCAAGTAGCACGAACCCCACTAAAAAACCGGGGGTGAACTCAGGTTTTCCGGAAGGGTAATCACAACATAACTTTAGAGGACAACCAGTAGTGGAGCAGAACTGCATGCACTTCCGGTGTTCACTCTAGGTGTCTTGTTGGACCCGTGTTGCTATTTATTTTATGCTTTTAGTCTACTGTATAGTGTTTTGTAGATCATTGTTTGTACTCTCGTCCCTTTTTTTCTTTTACCCACGATCTAAGATTAGCATTATCACGCTACGACACAATTCTTTTAACGAAATTGAAATAAGAATTTTGTAAGGTGGTCATCTTAGATTTACATATCATCTAGTGTTTTATTAACATTTATGACGAAAAATGATTTGAGAATTTTCTTAATAAGGGAATGGACGGAAGACCAAGTTTAAGTTGGGTGAATATACCCAAATATACAAACAATATATCTATGAAGATGGCAAATTACATAGTATTATGTAGAAACACTAGAAACGTTAAAATTCTTGTCAAGTGAAGCGTCAGTATATATATATAAACAAAAAAGATACTATGCAAATATAGCCTTCCATCGAGGTCAATACTATACATTTATTGCATGCTTGTGAGGGAAATATGAAAATGTATTCACCCAAGAGTATCATATTTCCCGAGGGCAACGCACGAGGCGAATATGATACACGTGGGTGAACACATTTTCATATTTCCTGAACCCGCATGCTATGAATGTTTTATTATATGGAATGAAACCAAGAAAACACATACATGTAAAATACTGCTGGCAAACATATTTTAAGTCCATTGGAACGTTGTCTCAGACATTTAAAAAAACCTACACAACAACATTGTAACGGTGGCTTGCAAGTGATGCGTTCCGAGTGCCTCTGACGTGTTCCTGTTAAAGAACGATAACTCTGGTGGGAAAACCTGCGAGGCTTCCGAAGGGGTGGAATATGATATTTATTTCACGGAATATGATTTTTGTCCTGTGTGATCACGTGTTCTGATCTATACCCATTGTCCAATCAAATTAATCTATTTATGGTTATTCATATATGAGGTATAATAAATATATATATTTTAGGTCTATAAATACCCATTACATACATAGTGTGGTGGTACAAGACTTTGTATCAGGTCGAGCCCGTTGTGTGAACCAGCATATCACTACGAGTCGCGATAGCGACGAGTTGTGATGAGGTTAGTTCACGCAACAGGCAAGACCTGATGCAAAGTCTTGTACAAACACACTATGTATGTAATAAGTTTATCTAACATTTCAATAAAAACAAATTTTAAGCAAATAACAAGGGTCGAAATAAGATTAACAAATTTGTACAATACTCTGAGGGAGACTACATTTTGTGCATGACGTCACGTTTGTTGCCGTTCATTCTATTGTTTTGTTAACGTTGCTCACATTGACGTGTTTTATCCCACATTCCAATGATATGACGTCATGACAAAATAGTTCGGCAGAGAAGATCTCGTGCAACGTCGCGCCTTTCTTTTATCACCACAGGTGTGGTGATACAACATCTTGCATCAGACACCTTTTATCACCACAGTGTGGTGATACAACATCTTGTATCAGACACCTTGTATCAGACAGGCTACTTTCTTTAAATTCAAAGGAAAACGTACAAAATGTTAGATAAATCCATTTATCAGTGATTTGTGCCGCATTCCTTTGAAGTGTGCCGATAGATAAAACTAGGATTGACGTACTAGACCATATCAGAAATTTATTGGGTCAGTTCATCATTTGACATGCGCTGAGCAACGCGGACGGATATGTACTGTGACGCAATCATGCTAGATCAATGTCGGTCGTCGCTAATGAAAACAATGTCACGCTGTTTCGGGAAGTAAATGGTAAAATACGGTTGTTTGCAATAAAATATTCAATTAAATTAAAAATAAATTAATATAATTCACTTTGTTTCCACGGTAAATTCCTATTAATTACACTACATCTTGACGAGATGTCCAGCAGGAAATCGTCTGCTATATGAAAATTTACAAAAATGCATGCAACATGAACTTTTTTAAGATGATCAACTAAAAAAATCTAGATGTCTTGATGTTCTATTCTGAATCTGATAATTCTTGTCGAGCGAAAAATAATATTAATAAATTTTTTATCGGTAATTTCACAATTTTAACACAGCTTAGTGATTTTTTTGTTGCGTTTTGACCTTTTTTTTTAATGAAAGGTTTAGTGACGTCATGTTAGACCACGCATGACAAATGACCAACAGCTGATAATTTTTAGCATCACGAGTCGGTGGTCACCTGAGCGTTGTTACTAAATTTATCGTGTAGTAAAGATCAAAGGAAACTGTAACAAATTACCGATAAAATAAAATATGTTCACTTACTGTAATTTTAAATGAATCAATTTCCAAATTATGCGGGTTATCCACACGATTAAACAATGTATTTTCGAAAATTTCAAAAATTTCATAAAATTTAAAAATTTTCAAAAAATTAAAAAATTATAAAATTAAGATAAAAAATGTTTCCAAAATTTTCAGCAAAAAATTTTCTTCCCCAAAATTTTTAAAAATATTCAAAATTTCAAAAATTTCTAAGAATTTCAAAATTTCAAAAAATATAAAATTTTGATAAAATTTCTAAGATTTCACAAGATTTCAAAATTTTCAAAACATTTCAAAAACATAAAATTTCAAAATATTTAAATAATAATATTGAAAAATAATAAAACAATTATATATAGCCTACCATTTCGGTCAATACGTGAATTTATAGACCTAAAAATATATATTGACCTCGGACTTCATCCTCGTTCAATATATATACTAGTCAAAAAAAGAAACGTTACACCTAGTTTTTTATAAATATATTTTATTCAACAAAAACGAAATAAAATCAAGCATTAAAAATTAAAACTTTATGATGCTTCAAACGTAAGAAAAGTAACACTTCATTTTTCAACAGAATTTGTCATTTTCCACAAAAGTGAAAATCATAACATCAAAAACAAGTTTGACAGCGATAATAACGTGTGTCCCTTCCCCTTGCATTGATCACTGCTTGGCATCTACGACGCATGGAACCGATCAGGTTTCTTATGAATGCGTGTGGTATGTTATTCCACTCCTGTATAAGGGCCCGTCGTAGCTCATCTAAGGTTTCTGATGGATTTAAGCCATTTCGAACACGTCGCCCAAGCTCGTCCCATAAATTTTCAATGGGTTTAAAATACGGGGATAATGCAGGCCATGGAAGGGTGCTGATATGATTGTCATTCAGAAAGTCCATCAATACACGGGCTACATGACAGCGAGCATTATCATGTTGAAATACGTGACTAAAACAATGCCTACGTAGAAAAGGCAGTACAATAGGAGCAATAATTTCATCTCTGTAACGTGCTGCGTTCAGATTACCGTCAATAACTTTTAAATCAGTTCGTTCGACATGGCTTATCCTACTCCATATCATGACGCTACCTCCGCCAAGACGGTCTGTTTCCAGTACACAAACGTCAGAGAAGCGTTCTCCGTGACGACGATAAACACGCGTCCGCCCATCACTAAACTTCAAGCAAAATCTGGATTCATCTGAGAAGAGAATGTTTTGCCATGTATTGCGATTCCATCTGAGTCGAGTACGACCCCATTGTAGTCGGGCAGCTCTGTGACGTTATTTTAACGTTGAGCCTTTCAAAGGACGTCGTGCACGAAGGCCACACTGATGCAATCTGTTCCGCACTGTCTGGTCAGAAATTCGGACATTGGTTCTACCAGGAGTTAGCCTAGCTGTGTACACGGCTGTAGCGAAGTGATTGCGTAGATGAATAAATCGGATGTGCCGGTCCTGACGTAAGGTCGCCACACGCGGTATTCCACTACGTGGACGGTATGACGTATTGCCCGTATCCCTCAGACGAATCATCAGTCGGTAAATTGTCATTCTTGACACATTGACATGGTTTGCGATTTGGGTTTGTGCCATTCCAGCCAGTAACATTCCAACAGCCTGTTCCCTTTCATTTTGACACAGCCGAGGCATTAACTTACGTTGACAGTATGAATTCTTTTGATGCGACCTTTTGTTTACAATTAAAGACGACACATTTAATGGCCTTCGTTTCGATTCGAACACACCGCTAAAGTCGTAAAATTTAACAAATGATGAAAATCGTTGAATTGGTTAATTGACGTAACGTCATATCTTAAAGTACCCATTTTGCACATTTTAGAAAGATATTTCCTTATTTTTCATAGCTTGAAAAGGAAACAAAATGAAAGAATCTGGATTTGGGAAAAATAAAAAATTATGGTGTAACGTTTCTTTTTTTGACTAGTATATATAAAATAAAAAATGATAAAAAAAAAAAAAAAAGTACAAACACCTCTGACAATGCAATTTCCAATTTCACCTCACTGAGACAGGTTTTTTAAACAGGCCAATATTTCATACGAATTACCTGTACTAAGCAATAAACTACAGCTTATATATTTCTGTATATGGCAAAACTCTGACCAAGCTGTTTAATCGACAGCATGTTAGCAATCATTGCAGATACAGAAATCTTGTAATGTCAAAATGATCTGTTATATCATGGTGACGACCGGAAACTTTAATCTCCCTGTAGATTACTTTAATTGACGATTCCAGGGAGATATCATTAATGACAAATGCAGTACACATCTTAGAATGTCTTGGTAATTAAAGTATACTATTGATCCTATGTGCATTTTATTGAAGTCTTTTTAGCCAGCATATCCTTCTGTTTTTGTCGTAATTTTAATAAAACTGAAACGCCTCGGTCATGTTAAAGTTCTTAAAGTAATACATATAATTATCATTTATGAAGAAAAGAGATATATAATTTAGTCTGTCCAATACGTTTCGGGAATAACCTTCATCAGAAACGATCATAGTCAAACGGCAAAATGTTGAAAAACCAAATAGTTTAAGAGTTTATGGCAACAAGTAAACCAAATGGCCTAAAAAGGATAGCCACAATCGTCTACGGAAATTTTTTCTTAGTTTTAATCATAATTCTTCCCTTTTGATGGTACATACAATCGTCAAACAAGTACGATATCATGTCTTACGCATCATACCAGGTGTTTGGTTTATATCTAAACATATCTACAATCTGAACAACACGGTAAAATTATCATGACCTTGGCTTATATAATCCTCCAGACAGTAACTTGCTGTCTAATCCTATTGTTTATGTACAATAAAATATTATTAAGCTAAAAATCCCCTGTTCCGAAATTATCGTCAGGACGAAAAGGCCATAGAATAATTTATTAGTTGGGACAGGAAAACATATGGAAGTTTCTATGTTTGCACCCATGAAAAAAAAACAAAAAAAACAAAAAAAACTCATTACGGTTTATCACAAATCTTCGAATGTCCCGCATCGCCAATATCTGTATTTATGTCTGCTTACAATCTTTATCTGGTGATGCTATCGTATTTTCATATCCCAGTAAATGTATATTGTACACGTAAGAGCAACTGACACTTATGTTAGTTAAGCAATAAGGAAACACCATTGCTAGTTATCAAGTGAAATTAAAGTTTAGCAAGTAATATTTTTCTTATCCATATTTTTCAGAAATCCCAGTATAGATTATTTTGACGTGTATTTTGCGATCAACTTTTAACCTCTGTTATACATGAAGCATATTGTATTTGGATACACTGGTTTGTAGTATACAATATATTGTTTGTCCTATCATATCTGTAAGCTACCTATAACCGATTATTAAGCTAAAAGTATTGTTGGTCGTTTTCTTAAGATGTTGTCTGACATTTGAAAGTCAAATAGCTTAAAGGTGATTAAGAGTAAGTTGATCAAAGAACCTAATCAGTATAGCCACAGTCAGTTACGGTTATCAATGTCTGAAGGAAATTAACCTTAGTTTTAATGAATTGCATTACTTAGGAACTGTATACTTAAGGTGTAATACCACTAAACATGGATACCAGTCGAAAAATATTTTATTTAACATAGAAGGCTATGGAGAATTCTTTAGTGATATTACACCTTAAAACACGAATATATCAAATAAACCACGTCAGTGCTGAAATATTGACTACTGGACGTATGATATCTAAGGGACCAATAACCACCAGCAGCTACAATTACCACAATATTAAAATTTAAGATTTGTTTTGAGTGGTATTGTAACTAAACGTTAGAGAATACCGAAAGGGTAATCAAAAATGGACAATCTAGAGAATCTGGCAACATAGGATACACAGGACGAAGACAAAGAAAACAAAAACACAACACAATAAGTGCTGAACACCACTATACGTTAACAAACACAAATTACTTGTAAATTATTTGAAAATCATTTAGATAAATACGTGAATGCAATATATCTATATCATAAGTATAATGAATTTCCAGGTTTTTCTTATAGAAATAACGATGGTTATTTATGTTATTTTACACGTCATAATAAAATATTTTTTCACAAATATCTACAAATTATATCTGATACAGGCGTTATTATTGATATTATTGGCAGAATAGATAGGATTTATGGTATTTCTACTGATTTAACGTCTACAAAATTCAACCTTGGAAAAACTAACAAGAACAAGATGGCAAAAGTGCAATTATTAATAAGAAATCAGGATGATATAATAGAATGTTATGTAATTGTCGGTTTCAACAATTTATCAGATACATCGTGACTACAAAGTGTACTTAGTGAGGACAAAGCATGGATAGGTATAGATGTATGGAGGGTGAAACAGCTGGTATTTGGTAGGTGTCTGCAAATCTGAACGCTTCAGATCTTTTGTTTGATGTGTATGCTTTGATGATTTTCCCGGGTACTCCAGTTTCCTCCACCAATAAAACTGACCGTCACTATATAATTAAAATATTGTAGAAAATGAACCTAATATTGTTGGTGACCGATTCTTTTTAATGCGCGATAAATGATAGGTGTAACATGTTTATGCGCATATTTATCACAAGACAGTTAACTGCTGAACCCTTATCTAAAATAAGGATTCGAAAAACACATGAAACGTCTATTGTAGTGTTGTATTTTCATGCAATTCCGTCCTTCAGCTCAACGATAACTTTAATTATTGTATCATCTTTGAGAGGATGCCTGCTAATATACATATGGGCGTTCGTGTCATCAGTCGGTTTCTAGAGTTATTGACAATGTCTATTATCGTTACTGTTGAGTTCGATTTCCGCTGTCCGTTGATGAGTTGTACGTGATAGAAACGGCCAACACGATATAGATGAAATATTGATATAAGTGTAGCTAACAGCACATGACACAACTTTGACTCATATATTCACTTGCGACGTACACCTACACATGTTTTAGCAGATGTACACTAGCTGATTGGAAGCTGTATTATGACATTATTACATCGATTTCGTCGTTGTAATTTTACTATCAAAACTAAGGTTCTCCTCCCTCATGCTTAGACGGCTTTATACAATTTTGGCTATCCTGTTTAGTCTCTTTAGTTTTATTTCTCACAAACGCTTTTAAATTATTTGGCTTTCCAATCGTTCGATGTTGAGTGTACTTGATGATGGTTATTCCAGAAAGCGTCGTGAGCACTAAATTAGATATCTACGTTTTCATTACTTCATTTTGCTGTTAATATTATTACGAATCACTTCACAAAGAGTGGAGATTTGTGCCTATAAAGCTTGTTAAACCCCGTCACTTTGTATCGATGTACCCGTGCAAAGCCAAAAACCCCATCAAGCAATATTTCAGTTGTCGAATGCATACTGAAATTAAGTTCAATATGTGTGTTACATGTAGGGGAATTACCTTTGTCTCTGTTTCTACGATTTTTCGATAGGAATTTGGAGATGTTACAACATTGTCGTATTCTTTGCTTTTCATATTACCAGTAGTAAAAAAAACATGATTAAAACGTAAATACATTTTTGATTGCCCCTTCGGTATTCCCTAACGTTTATTAAATAAATAAATAAGTGAATGCAATATATATAGAATATAGGGCATTTTGTTTTCGATACTGTCTTTATCAGGACCATCATCTGACTCACCCGATAGGATAGGATGAGCCAGATGATGATCCTGATAAAGACAGTATCGAAAACAAATAGCCCTTTATTTTTTTATCGGTAATTTACATACAAAAATCATTACAACGTTGGAAAAAAGATTTTTTTGCAGATACAGAAAAGATTTCGGGTCTAATCTCGATTGATTTCCATGCAAAAACTATTCTTTCTGGGGACTACTTTTTAGCGTATTTCGGTTTGTGAAGCGTCATTCATTCAAACCGCACGCGCTTCATTTTCAGTTGAATTATGAATGCGACATCATTTTCGCCGTTCCTCAAATTTGTGCATATTTTGTGGATAACCCGCATAATTTGGAAATTGATTCATTTAAAATTGGAGTAAGTGAACATATGTTGTTATATTTTAAGAATTCAAAGTTTTTTTCTGTGTACACATGATAATGTGCGGCACACGTTGTCTCAAACTGTCATGACTCATGGTGTACTTTCGTTTTCGACAGGTACACATTCCACACACATTTTGTACTTCCATCGGATATGTGGATTCATTCACATTTTAAGATAAAATCATCATCACATGTCGTGAGAAACATAATACCATCAAATAATGATGAGGCGTAAAAAGATTGTCATTTTCCTGGTTACTGGATAGTACTTTGTTTATGTTGAATCTTAGTACATTTTTAGTAGCTGGTGTATATGGCAAATAAAACATCAAGACATCTAGATTTTTTTAGTTGATCATCTGAAAATAGTTCATGCTGCATGCATTTTTGTAGATTTTCGTATAGGAGCAGACGATTTCCCGGTGGAAATCTCGCCAAGATGTAGTGTAATTAATAGGAATTTACCATGGAAACAAAGTGAATTATATTAATTAATTTTTTCTTCAAATTTAATTGAATATTTTATTGTAAACAACCGCATTTTACAATATACTTCCCGAAACAGTGTGACATTGTTTTCATTAGCGACGACCGACAATGGCCTAGCATGATTGTGTCACAGTACATATCCTTTCGCGTTGGTCAGCGCATGTCAAATGATGCACTGAACCAATAAATTTCAGATATGATCTAGTACGTCGACCCTAGCTTTATCTATCGGTACACTTCAAAGGAATGAGGCACAAATTACCGATAAATCTATACTATAAGCATAATGAATTTCCGGTTATTTTTGTATTTTTTTTTAATAGAAATAACGATGGTTATTTATGTTATTTTACACGTCACAATAACATATTTTTCACGGCTATCTGCAAATTATATCTGATACAGGCGTTATTATGGATATTATTTGCAGAATTGATAGGATGAATGGTATTTCTACTGATTTAACGTCTACAAAATTCAACCTTGGAAAAACTAACAAGAACAAGATGGCAAAAGTGCAATTATTAATAAGAAATCAGGATGATATAATAGAATGTTATGTAATTGTCGGTTTTAACAATTTATCAGATACATCGTGACTACAGATTGTATTTAGTGAGGGCAAAGCATGGATAGTTATATAGATATGGAGGGTAAAACCGTTGGTATTGGGTAGGTGTCTGCAAATCTGAACGCTTCAGATCTTTTGTTTTATGTGTATGCTTTGTAGATCGTTGTTTGTCCTTTTGCACCATTTGTTTTTTGGCCATTGTGTTTTCTGTTCTTCGTCAATTTATGGATTCTGATTACCTCTTTGGTATCTTCAAACTCTTCTGACTGACATCAGTGATGTTAGAATTGTTGTCAGAGGTCAACGACCTTTACCAAAGTTCATTCTAGATCTGATACTATTACGACAACCGTAAATCAGATTAAAGAAAACGAAGTCTTGATAAATATCACGTATTTGTCTCTGTAATAAAATACCATTTTTGTAACCTAGTGTACATCCTATTTTGCAGGTAATTGAAATGAAACGTTCAAGCATATAGTAAAATATCTTAGACACCTAATAACAAATTAGATGCGATCAGATAATGCAAAATATCATTTTCTTTACATTGCTATGAAAGCTCAAGATAAGACAAGTTTGAAGATATCAAAAAGCATAATCAGAATTCGTAATCATTAATCAGAAGTCGTATTCATTAATCAGAAGTCGTAATCATTAATCAGAAGTCGTAATCATTAATCAGAAGTCGTATTCATTAATCAGAAGTCGTAATCATTAATCAGAAGTCGTATTCATTAATCAGAAGTCGTTATCATTAATCAGAAGTCGTATTCATTAATCCGAAGTCGTATTCATTAATCAGAAGTCGTAATCATTAATCAGAAGTCGTAATAGAAGGACACACAATACAATGGCCAAAAGAAAAAGGACAAATGGACAAATAACGATCTACAAAACATTACACAGAGAACTAAAGATCGATAAAACTGAACCACGTTTAAAATAACGGGTGTGAATTAAGCTGCTCAAGAAGGGTTAGCAGTTACTGCTGCTCATGTGATACCGGTCGTTGCTACGCTGAAATCGAACACGGAACCAAACACTAGAAGATATGTAATTCCAAGTTATCAGAACTCAGTTATATCGTGGTGGTCAGAGTATCCGGAGAAAACCACCGACCTGCCGCAAGTTATTGACACACTTTATCATATAATGTTGTATGGAGTACACTCCGCTATGAGCGGGATTCGGACTCGCAACTTTAATGTTTATTCGTACTAGTGAAGGAGTATGCACTGACAAACTTGAAGATGCAGGGTGCGCAATAACAGGCATTGTCATGCTGGTATAAATATAGTTATATTATAAAAAGAAATGTTAAACAGTGATGGTCATCAATTTTACCAATAACATACATCATGATAATGTTTAGTTTTGAAAATATATATTTTGTAAATATTTGTAAGCAAAACATACTGCATCAAATATTTTTTCTTCAATCAAGTACACGTTATTTTATATGATTCAATCAAGTTCACCTTTCATCAATTTTTTCTTTCTCTTGAATTCTGTGTATTGTTTTAACTTTGAAAACGATCATGAACCTGAGTAATATTTAAATCTTCTTGAATAAATGGCGTTACGTCTTTATATTTACCCACCCTTTAACGATATTGTTATTGACTTTTTGCATACGCGATAAATGATAGGTGTAGCATGTTTATGCGCATATTTATCACAAGACAGTTAACTTTTGAACTCTTATCTAAAATAAGAATTCGAAAAACACATGAAACGTCTATTGTAGTGTTGTATTTTCATGCAATTTCGTCCTTCAGCTCAACGATAACTTTAATTATTGTATCATCTTTGAGAGGATGCCTGCTAATATACATATGGGCGTTCGTGTCATCAGTCCGTTTCTAGAGTTATTGACAATGTCTATTACCGTTACCGTTGATTTCGATTTCCGCTGTCCGTTGATGAGTTGTACGTGATAGAAACGGCCAACACGATATGGATGAAATATTGATGTAAGTGTAGCTAAAAGCACATAACCCAACTTTGACTCATATCATCATTCAGTTGCACCGTACACCTACACATATTTTAACAGATGTACACTAGCTGGTTGGAAGCTGTATTATGACATTATTACATTGATTTCGTCGTTGTAATTTTACTATCAAAACTAAGGTTCTCCTCCCTCATACATAGGTGGCCTTACACGATTTTGGCTATCCTGTTTAGTCTCTTTAGCTTTATTTCTCACAAACGCTTTTAAATTATTTGGCTTTCCAATCGTTCGATGTTGAGTGTACTTAATGATGGTTATTCCAGAAACGCGTCGTGAGCACTAAATTAGATATCTACGTTTTTATTACTTCATTGTGTTGTTAATATTATTACGAATCGCTTCACAAAGAGTGGAGCTTTGTGCCTATAAAACTTGTTAAACCCTGTCACTTTGTATCGATGTAGCCGTGCAAAGTCAGGAATGTGAGCGGTCATGTATATGTGTGCTACATGTAGGGGAATTACCTTTGTCTCTGATTGTACGATTTTTCGATAGGAATTTGGAGATGTTACAACATTGTCGTATTCTTTGCTTTTCACATTTCCAGTAGTAAAAAAACCATAATTAAAACGTAGATATCAAATTTTGTGAGCACGATGCGTATCTGGAATAACCTTCATCAGGTACGCTGAAAATCGAACGATTGGAAATCCAAATAATTAAAAATTTTGCGAGATAAAACCAAAGGCAATGCTACTGAGGAAAAACCAAAGGCAATACTACTGAGATAAAACCAAAGGCAATACAACTGAGATAAAACCTAAGACAATACTACTGAGATAAAACCAAAGGCAATACTACTGAGATAAAACCAAAGGCAATACTAATGAGATAAATCCAAAGGCAATACTACTGAGATAAAACCAAAGGCAATACTACGGGAAGTTAATTGAAAACAAGTAAATAGTCTAAACACAACAGAATTAACCACTGCTAAGACAAATATCAAACTTTTAAATATAAAAATGTCAAATAAAGACGGGTGTCACTAGTGTAGCAGGAACTGTTTATCATTCCAGAGCACTTGAGTTCATCCCGGATTTTAGTGGGGCTGTGTTTCTCGATCTTTGCATATCGTTTTTTTTTTTGTCATTTTGTCATTTTTCTTTTGGCCGTCTTAGATTTACTGATTCTGATTACCCTTTGGTATCTTTCAAATTCTTCTTAAAGAAATGTAGGTCCTGATTGGTTCTCCACAAAAGTGTGACGGAATTAAACGTGCCAATGAAATACTACAAAAAAATGTATTTAAGATGCACATTACCCATTATCAGAATTTAAGTTATATGCTTAAATTCATTTATCGCGTCGGGATTCTACGGGATTGTATTCAGGGTTTTAGGTTAACAGTTTAGAGTGATGCAGTGATTCCTTACCAAACAAGACGGATGTTGATTAGCGATTAATTTTAAAGTAAATCCAAGACCATCAACAGTTTAATTTGTGTGATATTCCCTAAAAGTGATCGGTAAAGTAACATAGATTTGTATAACGGATGCATTTATTTAGTTGCATGCTGTTTCTTGGTTTGTAATTGACATTGAATTTTGTTGAAATAATGTGAACGCGTGCTCTGAATGACATTGCATCAGATCATTGACATGTTGAAATATGATTCAAGATTTGTAAAAATATAGAAATTGCTTCAGCGAACTGATATATTTTGTTAATAGTGAGTTATGTTGTAATTGTTTAAGTAAATTATATTCATTGGTATTACCTCGTGCAATTTTATTCGCCACTGCTTCCGTTCGGCCACAGGTTTGCGGAAGCCAGTCTGCACACACACGTTTACATACATATTGTAGACTTATTTGCTTTTAAAATAATAATAATAAAATAAAATAAATAATAATGAATAAATAATAAGATCAACCCCATCAAACAATATTTCAGTTGTCGAATGCATACTGAAGAAGAACGATGTCAAATTAAGCTCAAGTTTTGAATACATAACATCTATAATAGTATTAATTTGTTCATTTGTGTGCATGTCTGTTCATTATGTTATGTTCTTGTGTATTTGCTTGACCCATATGTGTGTAATTTTGCAAATAAAGTTAAATATTTAAAATAATCATTTTTTTAAAACAATTTTAATATTAAGTTTCATGTGTATAATAATGTTGCGGAGGTCAGCAAGGAAGAGGAAAGCTGCCTCGTTGCCATATAGTACAGTGGTAGCTGCATCAAGGAAAAAACCCTACATCTTCTGCAGTAGCGACTACAGTTAGTAGTGCGAATTTGGTGTCTTATCCTTTGCTTTATAACCACGTACAAGTGTCTGTGTCAAGTTCTTCGCCTTATAACATCGTGTCTGTGTCAAGTTCTTCGCCTTATAACAGTGTACCTGTATCTGTGTCAAGTTCAATTGGGTCTATGTGAGTTTTTGCAAATATAACAAGTTTACCACAACCTGCACCAATCATGTTACCTCAAACTACAGACCACAGTACTGATCAGGTTCCACTCAATACAACTACATCGGGATACAATACAGACACCCTGGAACAAATACGAGACAAAGATCTCCTATTGCGCCTTTGGGACAAGGGCTACACGCCTATAAACAGTAGGAGTTTGCAGAAAATATTGGTGAGTTATCCAGATCAGGAAGTTGTTGCTGAATTATTAGATGGGTTTTCAAATGGCTTTAGACTTAAGTATACAGGTCCACGAATTCACACTTTTTCAAAAAATCTATTGTCTGCCGAACAACACAAAAATGAGACGTTACTGAAGCTACAAAATGAAGTAAAGGTTGGACGGATATTGGACCCCTTTAAAAATATGCCTATTTCAACATTACAAATATCGCCTATTGGTCTTGTCCCAAAACCTGATGGAAATTGGCGCCTTATTACAAATCTTTCTCATCCTCCAAACAAAGGTATAAATTCGTATATAGATCCAGAGTTTTATAAAGTTAATTATTCCTCCCTTGATAGTATTTTGAAAATGATATATAATTGTGGTAGATCAGCAGAACTGACAACAATTGATATAAAGTCTGCATTTAGACTTTTAATATTTAATCCAGCCGACTTTGACTTGCTTGGAATGAAATTTGATAATATGTATTATATAGACAAATGCTTGCTCATGGGTTGTTCAGTTTCGTGTAATTTATTTGAAAAATTCGCTATTTTTTTGCAGTGGGTAGATAAGGGTAATAACAAAATTACCGAACTCCGAACAATCTTACAAAGGGAAAGTCAAAACTCAAAATTATATAAACAGACAAAATCAGTCAACAACCGGAAAACTGTGAAAACTGTAATGACCCTGACTTAGTACAGGCATTTCTAAAGAAATGGTGGGTTGAATCAGATTTTAAAGCGTCAAACCTCCCGCTCTCATTACGGCTCAAAGTCTCCGGCTGTCACTATAACAGTATTTAAATACAGGAACAAAATAGGTAAAATAGTTGTCAAAACTAGTTGAAACTCGTTGTGGTTTGCATTCAATTGACCATTATTTAGATGATTTTATTCTTGTTGGTAGAAAATTCAGTAATGATTGCTCTACGTTAATGAACACTTTAATGGATGTTTGTGACGAACTTGGTGTTCCAATTGCTGAATACAAGACGGTTGACTCTTCATATATTATTACATTTTTAGGTTTTATCATTGACACAGTACTTATGATGGTTAGAATACCTGAGGAAAAGCTTAAAAAGTTACGTAATTTATTACAGCCATTGTTGTATAAGAAAAAAGTATCACTTAAGGACTTAGAGTCTTTGACTGGGTTAATGGCATATTGCTCAAGGGCCATCCCATCTTCAAGGGCTTTTACACGTCGGTTTTACGATTCGATTGCAGCTGTAAATAATAAAAAAAAAAACGCATTACAATGTTTGTATTAACAAAGAGATCAAAGCTGATGTTCAAATGTGGTTACAGTTTTTAATCGAGTTTAATGGTCAATGTTATATCCCTGAGAAAACATGGTTATCCAATGACACCCTTGAGCTGCTTACCGATAGTTCCGGTAGCCCTGAATTGGGCTGTGGGGCATATTTTTGCAGTCGCTGGGCACAGTTCCACTGGCCTTCAAGTTGGAAAAATTTGCCGATTCTTAGAAATATGT
Source organism: Bathymodiolus septemdierum (assembly GCA_963383655.1). Classification (NCBI taxonomy): domain Eukaryota; kingdom Metazoa; phylum Mollusca; class Bivalvia; order Mytilida; family Modiolidae; genus Bathymodiolus; species Bathymodiolus septemdierum. The sequence continues at coordinate 12,750,116 of OY726528.1, read as the reverse complement.
CGCTTTTAGAATTCATTCCCGGTGTTCTTGCCCTATATTTGTGGGCCAACATTTTGCAAGCGGAAAAAATCTTGCTTCATATAGATAATCTTGCTCTTGTGAGCATTATTAACAAGAGAACGTCAAAGGATAATCAAATTATGAAACTGGTTCGGCATCTCGTTTTATTGACAATGCTCAATGATATTCAATTTAAAGCCACACATATAAATACTACAGAAAATTCAATTGCGGATGTATTATCCCGTTTTGAGATGGATCGTTTCAGGTTGTTAGCTCCACAAGCAGAGAAGAAACCAGTGCCTGTACCAACGGAATTTTGGAAAATCATTTTAAACCTGTAATACAGAAATTGATTGGGAATTCAATAGCACCAAATACACTGCAAATATATCAGAAAGCGATTTTTCTTTTTGATTAATTTAGATCCGGCTTTGGGTTAAAAAATACTTGGCCAATCCCATTGGCCGATGTGATGTATTACCTGGCTTATTTATTTGATAATGGGTTTTCACACTCTACCATATCTTGTTACATTTCTGGCCTTGGGTTTTACTGCAAAATAAATGATATGGAAGATATTACCCAAAAATTCGTAGTCCGAATATTGGAAGGAATTAAACGTTCTAGGCCAAAGCAAAAAGCGTTTACCCATTACAAGAGAATTGTTGAAAGTCATACTTTTATCTTTGACCACTGTTTGCAAATCAAGCTATGAGGTAAATTTATTTAAAGCTGCTTTCTCACTAGCTTTTCATGGGTTATTTAGAGTTGGAGAACTAACCGTATCTAATGGCATGTGCCGTCATGTTTTATTGATGTCGAACTTGTCTATTTTAAACAACCACTTGAAAGTTGACATTTGCTCATCAAAACAGATCAGTATGGAAAGGGCACTACTATGTTAATACCGTCTCAAATAGATCAGTCAATCTGTCAGTTCAAGTTAGTTAATGAGTATATAAAAGTAAGACCCCTTATACAAGGTCCATTATTGTGTCACTACCATGGTAGTTCTCTCTCGAGATACTAGTTTGTAGCGGTGTCGAAGAAGGCTTTAATGAGTGTAAATATTCCTTGCAATAGATTTAGTTCTAATTCCTTTCGGATAAAGGCTGCGACGAGTTTGTCCATGGAAGGAATCTCTGATAGTCATATCATGCAATTAGGACGTTGGCGTTCATACGCCTATAGAGGCTATATTAGAATTTAAACACTTGTTGAGAATGAAGTATTTTTTTTTTCTTTTCATCTTCATTGTTTTATCTATTAAGTTCAGAACTATTACTGTAGGAAATCCTGACACTAATGTGTGGATAGTGGGTTCTTCAATCATAAAAGACGCACTTGTATCAGCCAGAAGTCGTCCTGGTGTCACCTGTCTAGGATTGGGTCGTTTAAATGTATATACATGGTGGCAGGGGAAACGAGGGATGGTTGTGAGCCAAATCAAGGGTCAAATCAGATTAATGAAGAAATATATTACATGTTGCAGGTAATGACTTTGGTTGTAAAAAAGTCGTTTTTCTTGGGCAACGAAATAAACAAATATAATTCGTTGGATTTTGATTGAACTACCAAATGCAACAACAATATGGTCACAAATCCTCCCCCGCCTGAAGTGGAGATACTCCGAAAACCAAACTGCTATGCATGAATGTCGTTACAGAATTAATAACTCTATTGCATCCTTTGTTACCAAGCTTGGTGGTCATTATAGCAGGTACCCAGATATATGCTGAAACTATACATTTCTAAAATCAGATGGAGTTCATCTTACACCAGTTGGAAATGGCATATTTTTGAATATTCTGCAAGGTGCAATTGAGTATTTTATGTCGTCAAACTTGTGTGGATTAACCTTCCCAACTCATAATGAAAGCATTTAAGCATTATTGAATTTGATCTTTCAAATGGTGCACATCTTTGTTTAAAGGATTAAACAATTAGATGTTATTTATTATCTTACCTTAATTATGTTTTATACCTTAATTATGTTTTATACCTTAATTATGTTTTATACCTTAATTATGTTTTATACCTGAATTATGTTTTATACCTGAATTATGTTTTATACCTTAATTATGTTTTATACCTTAATTATGTTTTATACCTTAATTATGTTTTATACCTTAATTATGTTTTATACCTTAATTATGTTTTATACCAGAATTATGTTTTATACCTTAATTATGTTTTATACCTTGATTATGTTTTATACCTTAATTATGTTTTATACCTTAATTATGTTTTATACCTGAATTATGTTTTATACCTTAATTATGTTGTATACCTTAATTATGTTTTATACCTTAATTATGTTTTATACCTGAATTATGTTTTATACCTTAATTATGTTTTATACCTTAATTATGTTTTATACCTGAATTATGTTTTATACCTTAATTATGTTTTATACCTTAATTATGTTTTATACCTTAATTATGTTTTATACCTGAATTATGTTTTATACCTTAATTATGTTTTATACCTGAATTATGTTTTATACCTTAATTATGTTTTATACCTTAATTATGTTTTATACCTTAATTATGTTTTATACCTTAATTATGTTTTATACCTTAATTATGTTTTATACCTTAATTATGTTTTATACCTTAATTATGTTTTATACCTTATTTATGTTTTATACCTTAATTATGTTTTATGCCTTAATTATGTTTTATACCTTAATTATGTTTTATACCTGAATTATGTTTTATACCTGAATTATGCTTTATACCTGAATTATGTTTTATACCTTAATTATGTTTTATACCTGAATTATGTTTTATACCTGAATTATGTTTTATACCTGAATTATGTTTTATACCTTAACTATGTTTTATACCTTAATTATGTTTTATACCTTAATTATGTTTTATACCTTAATTATGTTTTATACCTGAATTATGTTTTATACCTTAATTATGTTTTATACCTGAATTATGTTTTATACCTTAATTATGTTCTATACCTTAATTATGCTTTATACCTTAATTATGTTTTATACCTGAATTATGTTTTATACCTTAATTATGTTTTATACCTTAATTATGTTTTATACCTGAATTATGTTTTATACCTTAATTATGTTTTATACATTAATTATGTTTTATACCTTAATTATGTTTTATACCTTAACTATGTTTTATACCTGAATTATGTTTTATACCTTAATTATGTTTTATACCTTAATTATGTTGTTTACCTGAATTATGTTTTATACCTGAATTATGTTTTATACCTGAATTATGTTTTATACCTTAATTATGTTTTATACCTTAATTATGTTGTTTACCTGAATTATGTTTTATACCTTAATTATGTTTTATACCTGAATTATGTTTTATACCTTAATTATGTTTTATACCTTAATTATGTTTTATACCTTAATTATGTTTTATACCTTAATTATGTTTTATACCTTAATTATGTTTTATTTAATGCGTTGAAGTTGTTTTCGAAGTACGTATACATCTTAATAAGATTGATCGAATATCTCAGTTTCTATAATCTAAGAGGTTTAAATAAAAACCACATATATATCAATCATCTATCTAAATGGTTTAAGAAAGAACCACATACTCACATAGTCAATTTGTGATGTATATATGCTGTCGCTTTTATGATTAATTTGGTGTTGGTTCACAGGTTACAAGCGAATACCCCATTTCATGTCGGTTGACAGTGCAACCAAGAGTGTGCCTGCTTTGTCAATTTGGCGGAATTCGCTGTTTTTTATGTTTAACTTTGTATACTATTCTGCTTCAAACATACCATTTGAACATTTGCACCTGTGTATCCCACGATGTGATCAGACTTTAATTTACAAGCACCTGTGTATCCCACGGTATGATCAGACTTTAATTTACAATCACCTGTGTATCCCACGGTGTGATCAGACTTTAATTTACAAGCACCTGTGTATCCCACGATGTGATCAGACTTTAATTTACAAGCACCTGTGTATCCCACGGTGTGATCAGACTTTAATTTACAAGCACTTGTGTATCCCACGGTGTGATCAGACTTTAATTTACAAGCACCTGTGTATCCCACGGTGTGATCAGATTTTAATTTACAAGCACCTGTGTATCCCACGGTGCATTGTATACCCGTTGAATATCTATCTATCTACTATCTATCAAAAGGTTGCCATAAATTGTCGGTAACCGCATATGTTGTTATCGCATCTATCTATCTATACATTTATATATATTGATCTGATATTGTATAAATATTAATAATTAAACCTGTGGCCAATTACCGCCAAAACGTTATATATTTGTTTCTTTATACCCGTACGAAATAACAGAATTTAAGTAATATGCTTAAATTCATTTATCGCGTCGGGATTCTACGGGATTGTATTCAGGGTTTTAGGTTAACAGTTTAGAGTGACGTAGTGAGTCCTTACCAAACAAGACGGATGTTGATCAGCGATTAATTTTAAACCCTCCCTCCCTCTCCAGTAATTTAGAATGGATACTGCTGCTGGCTTTGAATTTACAATTTCATATGCTGATCCACCTTGATGATTGGAAACTGGTGTTTTCTTTAGTGTAAATGGATTACAGTACCACACAACGATTTACTCACCGTGAAGAATTATTTGACAATTTGTGCAGTTTTCCGTTATTAGGATTTGTGCATGTCGAACTTTCATTCCTGTAGATAAGGGTAATAACATGGTGCATTGTATGCCCGTTGAATATCTATCTATTTACCATCTATCAAATGGTTGCCATAATTTGTCGGTAACCGCATATGTTGTTATCGCATCTATCTATCTATACATTTATATATATTGATCTGATATTGTATAAATATTAATAATTAAACCTGTGGCCAATTATCGCCAAAACTTTATATATTTGTTTCTTTATACCCGTACGAGATAAGGTCCCCTGCAAGAATCTCTGTAGTTTAACCTGATAATCCCGATAGAGGGTGCATTATATCACGGGACGGGGATGCGTTGTACAGCTCTATGTGTTCAAAACTGGGAATCATCACAAGTACCCAAAGGAAATTCAGATGTAAAATTAGCGATGCAGACAGGAAGGTAGAGTAAATCACAGAAGAAAACTCGGAGAACACTAATTGTGACCAGCTAATTATAAAGTGTTAGCATGATATGCCCAAGTAATGTCTGCTGTAAAGGTTTATTTTACAGCTGCAGTTAAGAAAGCAGGGGATCTCGATTTAATACGGTAAATACGTCTTGACAGTCAGTTGATGATATTGGCAATTAGATTTTGGTACACAGTGGACTATTGTTTCACTATTATGTCTTACGGAGGCCGTGTACCAGAAACACGTCGTGCACACTATATTTGATATCTATATTTTAATACTTTAATTCTAATAACGCTTGAAACCATCAGCTCTCTTTAATGGAACTCATTTTATTCTTAGTCACGAAGATTAAATATATTATGCATAATGTTCAAGATTATCATGTTCATTATAATAATGCTGTCCGATTACATGGTATTCACATGTGGAAAGGGGTGATTGTAAAACAAGAAACGAAACAGAAACAAAACCAAACGAAACGAGACACAACAGAAACGAAACGAAACAAACAAAAAATCATCAATAAATTAAAAAAAACGAAACAAACTTTAACGAAACGATTTTTTTACATGAGACAACAATCCACAAAATGCCAGTGGCGGATTGAAAAACCTTTAAAATTTACGGGAAGATTTGGCTATGGAAGGAAAAAATAATCAGGATTTCATATCAAAAAGCTCACCACATTCCTGCTTCTTGTGTGATATGTAAATTTCTGAGATTCATAGAAAAGAAGAAATATATGTAATTGATATCAAATCCCCTCTCCGGGAAGCGACGGTCAACAAAGTCACCCCATGGTCTTCAATGCGGTGGAAACCCACACCATGAAGCGATCTCCGAGTAGCGCATGAAACAACACAGTCTACACCACTCGATATATATTTGTGAAGTTAAATTAAAAATTATAATGGAAACACACGAACTACTGGGCAGATTACCGGTTTGAAGAAATAAACTATGTGAACCTTGTTTTTTGTTGTGTTGTGCGTGTTTTTTCCCATTTTTTCAGTTACTTAGTAAATAACTCCTATTAATTGTGTTTGGTATACGAAATTATAGATTATCTATATCCTTTCTGTCCATCCATCTTTTCTGATAGCTGGCTGCAAAAGTGACGGAAACAATTTTCTAGCACGTTTTATAAATCCTGTGAGATCAAATTATAAAAAACCCGCCATTTTCAATCAAGCGTATTACTGTTTTATGCCGTCAAAAATGGTCTAAAAACATCAAAAGATAACTCATTTAAAAGTTCCTTTGCGAAACCGAATTTTTGAATTCAAACATTTGTGATCAACTAGCACTTTCGCAACTTCATTTGAACTTTATAAATGAAAGTAAACACCGACAAATCTTTTGCAGGGGTGTTTTAAGTTACAGCGAGATTTATATTGGCAAGGGCTCATTGTGATTTAGGTTCTTTTTCATTTTGCTTCCTTTTTTATTATGCCCCGCGACGAAGAGTCGAGTGGCATATTAATTTACCCATGTTCACCCGTTCGTCCGTCCTGCTAACTTCTTCTATATTTTTGATCTAAGAATTTTATATTTTGAAGGGTGTTTGATCAGGATTTTAATCCAAAATTCACAAAAGGACAAAATGTTGAACTTGGTATTTTTTTTCTAGATATAGGGTACGTTTGTAATTCAAGTTTGTCCATGCAGTCACAGATCTTTTCTACAGTTTTTAATCGAGAGCTCTGATATTTTGAACACAACTAAAGCCAGTGCATATCAACAGATTTTGAATTTTATCAAAAGATTTTGAACTTAGTGGGTTTTTGTTCTATACCAGTGGGGGAGGGGGGGGGAGGCACCAAAAAGTGTCTTACAAACACGATGTTAGGACTACTATTTTGAGGTCAAGGTCGATTTCAGCACAATCTTGAGTTCTGCTGTGGACGCCGGATTTTTTTGTTATGTTTTTTGCTGTTGATTTAGGGGGTGTTGTTTTCCGATTTCCTAATAACTTAGAAACAAATCTCAACAAGTCCTTTAGGAAATCTTATTTTCTCACATTTTGATGAAACTTACACTGGTGTTTTATAATGGAACAAGAAGTCGACTGATTTTAAGATCGAACTATCAATTAAAAAAAACCAACAGGTTTAAGAAAATAATTTGGTTTCCACAGAGATGTGTATTCACATCTCAGGTTTCCATAGCATAACTTCAGTTTCGCTCGACAAATTGTATCAAGGCTCCAGGTATTTTTCAGAGCAAAAAATCAGATTTCCTTGGCATTAGATGAAGTTTACTATTAATTGATTGCTTTGTCCGTACGGATCAAACCAACACAGATCGTGAACTGTTTTGCACAGTCACTTGTCATACTGTTGAACGGTCATACTAAGCAACTGAAAAATGGAAAAAAAAACCGAACAACACAACAAAAAACAAGGTCCACATAGCTTATTTCTTCAAACTGGTAATCTGCACAGTAGTTCGTGTGTTTCCATTAGAATCTTTAATTTAACTTCACAAATAGATATCGAGTGGTGTAGACTGTGTTGTTTCGTGGGCTACTCGGAGATCGCTTCATGGTGTAGGTTTCCACCGTATTGAAGACCATGGGATGACTTTGTTGACCGTCGCTTCCCGGAGAGGGGATTTGGTATCAATCAAATATATTTCTTCTTTTCTATGAATCTCAGAAATTTACATATCACACAAGAAGCAGGAAAGTGGTGAGCTTTTTGATATGAAATCCTGATTATTTTTTTCTTCCATAGCCAAATCTTCCCGTAAATTTTAAAGGTTTTTCATTCCGCCACTGGCATTTTGTGGATTGTTGTCTCATGTTAAAAAAAATCGTTTCGTTAATGTTTGCTTCGTTTTTTATTTTTATTGATGATTTGATTGGTTTCGTTTCGTTTCTGTTGTGTTTCGTTTCGTTTCTGCTTGTTTGTTTCGTTTCGTTTCTGTTTCGTTTCTTGTTTTACAATAACCCTGTGTAAAGCACTTGCATGCCAGCATAATTTCACGAGGAAAAAAAGCTTGTGTTAATAAATTCAGTATAACCCTGCCACTTTTTAGCGAAGTGCCTGTTCCAAGTCATATATTTGTATGTTAGGGGTATCGATTCGATTTCTTTCTACAATTTTGATTTTTGATTTTGGAACTGTTCTTACAGTGTTGTATTTTTTTTCTTCATTTTTATTTAGGTATACAAGATATACCTTCAATGAAATCATTATCAATAAGGCTATGGTTGTTCATCTGTGGTAATGTGTACTCGATACAACTTACATGTATATCCTGAATTTTTAAATGAGGAGTTTGGTTAGGTCTATTCAGTTTGTTTAAAACCCATCGCATTTTATTAAAGTGACTGTGCCAAGCCAGAAAATTAAGCAATCATGTTCAAGTGTGTTCGAGCTATCAGTTTTGTCTCTGTTTTTACGATTTTTCAAACTGTTCTGAAAGTGTGATATTTTTTGTTTTTCATGTTATTGCAACCGCATTGTAGATTGTACCGGCAATACTTTGCTGCCAGAAAAGCTGACTACCAACACAAATATTGCTGGACGTCGCGCGTTAAATAGATATAGCTCCTAACCCACAATCATCCGAGACGTTGGAAGTACCTATTAGTCAACCAGATCGTGATGAAAAACAAAGTAATATCCCTTTTACTCTCCATGTCGTAATGTACCCTTAGAAAGTTAAATGCAAAGAGGTTGGACTTATGGTGTTAAACGCCTCTTTCAACAATATTTCAGATATATCATGGCGGTCAGTTTTATTGGTGGAGCAAACCAGAGATCCCGACGTGGAAAATAACTGACCTGCGGCAAGTCACTGACAAACTGCATCATATAAAGTTGCATCGAGTACATCTCGCCATGAACGGGATTCAAACTCACAAGGAGAGTTTGAAGATACCAAAGGGGTAATCAGAAAACTTAAGTGGTGATATCGATGTAAATTGTACTGTTTAAGGATCGCGCTATGGTAATATAAGAAGATAGATATGTTAAAATGTGCTAGTTCAAAGTCTTACATACATTTTGTCATATCATACCGTATATCTTTACGTTCTGAGTGTTCGGTTCGTCTTTGCCCTTCAGTTGTATTTATGAGGGCTCATGTCTTATCTATTTTTACTTGTGTAGTGTCAAACACGTATTTTCTGTATGAGTAACATGGCCAGTATCTTATGAGAGGCTACGCGAGCATCTGGGTTCAGACCTGGTTTTGGTGGGATCGGTGTTCCTCATCTACTTAATTTTCTGTGTTGTGTGTTTTGTTTGTCTTTCTTCTGTGTCTTGTGTGCCCAGTGTTGCCAGGGTCTCTGTGTTGTCTATTCTGTCGGTTTTGTTTGTCTTTGTTCTGTGTCTTGTGTGCCCAATGTTGCCAGGGTCTCTGTGTTGTCTATTCTGTCGGTTTTGTTTGTCTTTGTTCTGTGTCTTGTGTGCCCAGTGTTGCCAGGGTCTCTGTGTTGTCTATTCTGTCGGTTTTGTTTGTCTTTGTTCTGTATCTTGTGTGCCCAATGTTGCCAGGGTCTCTGTGTTGTCTATTCTGTCGGTTTTGTTTGTCTTTGTTCTGTGTCTTGTGTGTCCAATGTTGCCAGGGTCTCTGTGTTGTCTATTCTGTCGGTTTTATTTGTCTTTGTTCTGTGTCCTGTGTGCCCAATGTTGCCAGGGTCTCTGTGTTGTCTATTCTGTCGGTTTTGTTTGTCTTTGCTCTGTGTCTTGTGTGTCCAATGTTGCCAGGGTCTCTGTGTTGTCTATTCTGTCGGTTTTGTTTGTCTTTGTTCTGTGTCTTGTGTGCCCAATGTTGCCAGGGTCTCTGTGTTGTCTATTCTGTCGGTTTTGTTTGTCTTTGTTCTGTGTCTTGTGTGCCCAATGTTGCCAGGATCTCTGTGTTGTCTATTCTGTCGGTTTTGTTTGTCTTTGTTCTGTGTCTTGTGTGCCCAGTGTTGCCAGGGTCTCTGTGCTGTGTGTTTTGTTTGTCTTTGTTCTGTGTCTTGTGTGTCCAGTGTTGCCAAGGTCTCTGTGTTGTGTGCTTTGTTTGTCTTTGTTCTGTGTCTTGTGTGCCCAATGTTGCCAGGGTCTCTGTGTTGTCTATTCTGTCGGTTTTGTTTGTCTTTGTTCTGTGTCTTGTGTGCCCAATGTTGCCAGGGTCTCTGTGTTGTCTATTCTGTCGGTTTTGTTTGTCTTTGTTCTGTTTCTTGTGTGTCCAATGTTGCCAGGGTCTCTGTGTTGTGTGCTTTGTTTGTCTTTGTTCTGTGTCTTGTGTGCCCAGTGTTGCCAGGGTCTCTGTGTTGTCTATTCTGTCGGTTTTGTTTGTCTTTGCTCTGTGTCTTGTGTGTCCAATGTTGCCAGGGTCTCTGTGTTGTCTATTCTGTCGGTTTTGTTTGTCTTTGTTCTGTGTCTTGTGTGCCCAATGTTGCCAGGGTCTCTGTGTTGTCTATTCTGCCGGTTTTGTTTGTCTTTGTTCTGTGTCTTGTGTGTCCAATGTTGCCAGGGTCTCTGTGTTGTCTGTTCTGTCGGTTTTGTTTGTCTTTGTTCTGTGTCTTGTGTGCCCAGTGTTGCCAGGGTCTCTGTGTTGTCTATTCTGTCGGTTTTGTTTGTCTTTGCTCTGTGTCTTGTGTGTCCAATGTTGCCAGGGTCTCTGTGTTGTCTATTCTGTCGGTTTTGTTTGTCTTTGTTCTGTATCTTGTGTGCCCAGTGTTGCCAGGGTCTCTGTGTTGTCTATTCTGTCGGTTTTGTTTGTCTTTGCTCTGTGTCTTGTGTGTCCAATGTTGCCAGGGTCTCTGTGTTGTCTATTCTGTCGGTTTTGTTTGTCTTTGCTCTGTGTCTTGTGTGCCCAGTGTTGCCAGGGTCTCTGCGTTGTCTATTCGCTCGGTTTTGTTTGTCTTTGTTCTGTGTCTTGTGTGCCCAATGTTGCCAGGGTCTCTGTGTTGTCTATTCTGTCGGATTTGTTTGTCTTTGTTCTGTGTCTTGTGTGCCCAATGTTGCCAGGGTCTCTGTGTTGTGTGTTTTGTTTGTCTTTGTTCTGTGTCTTGTGTGCCCAATGTTGCCAGGATCTCTGTGTTGTGTGTTTTCTTTGTCTTTGTTCTGTGTCTTGTGTGCCCAATGTTGCCATGGTCTCTGTGTTGTGTGTTTTGTTTGTCTTTGTTCTGTGTCTTGTGTGCCCAATGTTGCCAGGATCTCTGTGCTGTGTGTTTTGTTTGTCTTTGTTCAGTGTCTTGTGTGCCTGATGTTGCCAGGATCTCTGTGTTGTGTGTTTTCTTTGTCTTTGTTCTGTGTCTTGTGTGCCCAATGTTGCCAGGGTCTCTGTGTTGTGTGTTTTGTTTGTCTTTGTTCTGTGTCTTGTGTGCCCAATGTTGCCAGGGTCTCTGTGTTGTCTATTCTGTCGGTTTTCTCTAACGTTTGTTGCTATGAAAACATGATCTGGTGATAAAGTTTGTTTTCATTTCATTTATTAGTGTGAAGTCCTTTCTGGTTTTATTATTTTAAGTCATAAACATTGTTAGTTGTGACTTAGTACTGTACACCTTCCTTCTAAGTCCTATTGTAAGCAGCCAGATATCTTGGGTCATATGACATCGCACATAATATCATCCAACCAATTGTGCTTTATACAAATCAGGTTTCTAAGTAGACAATATGAATACTAAAAAGGGGCTTCTAGATATTTCTTTATTTTTTTCGATTTTATTTCTCAAAATTCTCTTTCCATATTCATAAAATGGCACGTATAGATGCTATGTCAGTAGAGATAAAATGATTGAAAATATATAAAACAAAAAGATAGAAACAAACAAAACAAAACAAAAAATATCGAAGACGGGATACTTTCTTAATGCAATACGAACGGAATAAAATATGTTTGTGTTGTTGAAGAAAATAAATTTACTCTCTAATTTAACGCATGTACCATTTAATTGTTGGTGGGGCTGATTTTTTTTCTTTTTGTTTTCTTCATTTTTTTTTTTTACTTTTTACGTATATGTTTTCTTTCCTCTATAACTGCCAAAACCTTTTATGGACTTGACTGTATACATGAACAACAATGCGGGTGTTTTATAAGAAGCAGAAACAGCTTGCCGTTCGAGAGTACGTGAGTTCACCCCAGTTTTTGCTGGGGTCCTTGTTGCTCATCTTTTTATTTTTTTTGTATCGTACTATCATGTTTTTTTTCGTTCTGAATTCCGTAGCGTGATGTCCGTTACAATGTTCCAGTTGTTTGTAGGAGGGCTCATGTCTTACTTATATTATTTGTGTTTGTTTGCGTATTGTTGTGTCCAACACCTTTTGTGTTTGTTTTATTTTTTGCTTAACATCGTCCTGTGTACCCTATGTTGTCAGTTTCTCTGGATTGTCCATTTGTTGTTGCCCATTCGGTATTCTCTAACGTTTATTTAGGTGTATGCGGTGTGACTATTGTACTATAACAGAATTCAAACAATGATTATGTATGACCGTACGGAATATGTTCACAATTTTATTTAGAATACACGTATCTGAGCCACGTCTTGTAGTATCGGAAGCAGTTCCCTTGAATTGCTAAACGTAGTGAAGAATTGATTTGCTGTATATCAAAATAAACCTTGTATACCATATTACTTGCACGAAGCCACTTCCGTGATGTGATAGCAAACGATGAATGCGGATGATCGTGTGTTCGACGCCTGGTCGTGTCATAGGAAAAACTGTTAAATTAGTATTTGTTGTTTCGACCAAAGCACGCACCATTAAGCTTCATTCTCAGCATGATAGTCACGTTGAAATCAAGCTTACTCACCACCTTCACAAGAGACAACATTTACTAGATATGATATAGCTGAACATTTGTTTTGAACAATAATCATTACCCACTTCCTTCACGAATATTTACGATACTAAGGTAACTAATACAATGAAGATTGGACTCGTCATGTTTGGCAATAATAAAGGATTTAAGTGATGGTTTGCAATATCTAGAATTTCATTCTTACATATTTTAGTCAGTGATATTTCATATCAATATACATGTATCGTCTTCGAATCCTGAACCGAATCGGTGATGTAATGGTTAGCATGCTCGCCTCGAATTCGGTTCGAACCCCACGGTCAGGTCAAACCAAACATTATAAAATTGATCTTTGTTTCTTCTCCGCTAAGTATGCAGCATTAAGGAGAAAGAGCAAAGACTGGTTAACTCGGAATCAGAGTAATATGTCAGAGTAATATGTCCGAGTGGCGCGACATTTCTACCCGCGGTCTGTTGTTTCAGTGAGCTAGCACTATAAAAATCCAACTCAGCGTGTTGGTCTAGTACAAAGCGGACTTCATCATCATCTCATTAAAAGTTAACTTGTTCTCGCCATAATATAGCTGAAAAATTGCTGAATTGGAGATTAAGCAACAGTCACTCACTCACTCATTGAATCCTGGATTTGTTAACATTCATTTTAATGTGTCATGTAAAGTTGTTAGATGCTTTGTCGTATTGATTGATAATATTTGTTGTCACGAAAGGTATTATATTGCATAAAAAGGGTAAGTCTGATAAAGACAAATCAGACAAATTGGAAAATGACGAACAACAAGAACTCCCATTAAAGCAAGCCAATGAGTGAACGTCATGCACTCCCACACAAGGAAGCAAGTTGCTAATTTGTAATAATTGTTGTCTGGTTCCTCGATCAAGACTGTCCAGACATCCTTGATTCACCTCTGGAGGGTCCGGGTTGCTCAAAATTTTAGCTTTCTGTGTTTTGTGTGTGTTTAATTATTTGTTTGTCTTTGTTCAGTTTTTTGTGTACAATATTGCCCGTGCCTCTGGATGGTCCGTTCTTGTTTTCCCTTCGGTTTTCTCTAACGTTTATGTGCTTCTACTATGTGTAAATTTGTATTTACATTTTACTATTGTAATAATACAAATAAACTCTTTGAAATAATATTATTTTTATATAGTGTTTTACATAGTGTCTTTGTCTATATATCAATATTTGTTTGTTTGAAGTTTGTTTAAATTGTTAGTAATGTTCTTTCGTCATAAGATATATTAATTTTGATGACATTGTACCACACTTAAAAATAAAATTTAATGCAAAATTTACAATGGATATGTACATTTCCAAAAACTGTAATTTCACACTTCACAATTCTTCAACTTTCTAGAATATCAAATAAGACATCAAATAAATATATTACTAATTAAACTTTGCGGAAATTATATCTGAGAAGAAGTTTCTTATCCGATGATTCAGTCAGTTACAAAGTTGAGAATTAAAAAAAGAGTGTAGGAATATTTTTCAATAAATATTGATTTAAGGCATTTTTTACTTGACAAAAATAGAAAATTCTCGTTAAAAGTTTATAAACTTTTAATTGCGAAAAATTGAACAGTAGACTTGTCGCCACTTTATGAAAGTGAGCGTTCTTATCCGTATCTGAATATTTGACCACCAGAGTTGTCAAATGGTGATTTCACTGTATTTCCGCTTATGCGTACTGAAGCCGGAATATAGCCCAATGGCTGCCAGAATACTTTCCGTTTGCTAACAATTGGTAGTCTTGCTCCTGAATCCAAATCATTATCGAAAATCTTTTGTATAAATCGTCCTTGTAAATCAGATTTTTGTCCATTCTTAGAGTCTAAAAACTTAAGAATATTACGTAATATGTTATCTTTCCTTGCATCGTCCGACACAGAGTCGAGTGCTTTGTATTCTGGGTAATATTCATCATCTGGCAGGACGGTATCGTCTATTTCAAACGACATAGTCAGTGATATCAATATCGCGAACCATATCATATATATATACAGAACTGACGAGGACATCTGAAAATATAAAATAAAAATATATTAAAGCCTTTGCTAAAATTCAAAATACCTGATTTGTTCTAAGGGCAATAGTCTTTTAACCATCCAATTCTGCCTTCCTATTTAGTAGTCAGTGAACTACATGCATTTACTGATCCAGCTATTGTAATGTTTATGTCGTCATTCATTTTTGTGTAGTACGTGGTCTTTTTGAGTAATGTGTTTGGAGAGAGCTAGGCTCCCTTCACGTTAATGATCTATTTAGTAAATTTCTGGAAATTAAGTAAGCCCATTGTAGACGATACAACAGATTATAGGTTTCTTCCCTTCCCAAATCTCCATATTTATCCAGTAGCAGTCAAAAGTCCCTATTGTCTCATCTCTCACTCATATCACTCAAGCAATAATCAGTCAATATTCAGAAAACGAACTTTATCAACGTAAATAACGATCATGTTTGTACCACAACACCAAGCCATTTGAACTTCGTTGCCACTGAAATCAAAAGAGTGGACAATTTATCTTTTTCTCCAATATAATTTAGTGCGCTTGACGCGTTGCTGGAATAATGTTCATAAGATTAGCTCAAAATCAAAAGATAGGAATGCCAAATAACTTAAAGGTTTTTTGGACAAAGAAAACCAAAAGGCCTAAAAAGGTAGCAGCACAAATCGTCTAGGGTCATCTATCATGATGGAACCTTAGTTTTATTAATAATTACAATGCACTTTGAATCTGGCATCTTCTCACTATCATGTAAAATATATATCTGATATAAAATCGTTAAATAAACACGTAGATATCAAAATTAGTAGAAAGAAATCTAAATCCACCTAAATAGTTCAAAATAGACTTTATTATTTTATTCTATTTATTTTGCGTTTTTTCTATTGGATTTTGAAAATATTCCAATGTGTGGCATTTAAAAAAAAATATCTGTATGATCTTAATTATGTTGCCATGCATCGATTCAAATACCACTTATATAAATTAATACGAATGATATGAACATTAAAGGATTCAATTAGAAATAGACGGGAACAGTTTTATGATTTTATCCTTCGTTATAGTATCATTAATATACGATATTCGGAAGTCAGTAAAGACTTATATATTTTATTTTGATTTAAGCATACTATTAATTGCTCCTTTGCATATTGCAATCAGGTAGAAAAAAATGCCACACTATCGGAACAGTTCCAAAATCCAATATCAAAATGAGATAAAGAAGCAAAATTGATATCCCCTAACACCCAAATATATGAGCGATAACTTTCCTGGCTTGGCACAGTCACGTGATATAGAAAGTGGAGGGATTAAGCTAGTTTTATAGGTCCAAACCTAGGATATTGTAAACTAAGCAAATTACATTTTACGATTAGTGGGTGTAGCGCACATTAAGCTATAATATTAAAGATATATTAGTGCTCCAAATATATAAATAGAATACCTGTTTAAGCCCTTTAGAGTTCTTGCACCATATTTTGTATCTACGTTTTTTAATATATAAGTGCTCCATATATACAGATTCATACCTTAATTGTGTAAGTGTTTATGGCACTAAATCCAACTTTTATTTGTGCGTCACTTTTTAACTTAATTTTTTTTTCCTTTCTAAGCGATCACGATAAATACAACAAAACAAATAAAAAAAAGTAGACATCCGTATCCAGCACAGATATTGTACATTATTTTAACATGAAAATGAATGCTAATGGATTAACATGAACACGTGTCTCCCATTATTATCAATATGTCCGCAGTTCTTGATTGCATTGGTTAACATATTGTAATCAAGAAACCGGAAACTGATCCGTCATGTGAGCACGCATATCATTCAAAATGTATGAATAACGCTTCCGGTAAATGAAATCTAGAATCATTCTGATGAAAATACATCTCCGTTTTACTGCGTGTAGCCATCATAAACCGGATACGAAAGACGCGAAAACAAATGCGTCCAAAAACTACTTGTCAGGTACAATATAATTCATATATATTGAGTACAGAAAATCAGAACGAAACTTCCTTTGTATTTCATGTCGAGATTTGAGTTTATCAATTACTTTAAAATAGTGCTGCATCAACACAGTTTTAAAAGATACATCATTTTTGAAATGTGGGTGCATGGCATGTAGAATATAGGTAGTATTAGATGAATTTGATTGATGTCTCAACTCTCATTTTAAAGGTTTCACTGCCGAGGTTACAATAACATTTCATGGATGTCATTGTAACCAATATTTCATAATCTGTATCATATTGCACTAGCATGAGTGAATCATTTCACTAAGAGATGAGCTATGTGCTCATAAAACTAGCTTAACCTGGCTTATTTGACATATTTTCGGTATTTCAATCCGAAACATTTTTGCAATCTGGTACATATAAATAATATATGAATACGAACATCAATTGTGTTATGTTTTCTTTGACCTGATAGGGGATCGATCATACGATCTACAACACCGGTGGCGAGCCCACTAACCATTGTACATCTGGTGAGGTAATATTTTTATCAGGTGGGTTTATTATGTACGCTTGCCAAGTACATTAATCCTTATGGTAGGTTTCATATGCATCCTCATTCCTTTCCTCAGAGCAAACTCGTGCAAGAGATGTATTAAAATATATCTTCAGTCTTAATACATCTGTATAAAAGGCATTTCTTAAAGGACGCAATTTTCAAAATTCATATATGCACAACAGCAGTTGCATAATATCATTTGTTTGAAATGAAGTTCAAAATCGTGCTTAATTTGCAATAATATAATCTGGTAAAGCAATGTTGTGCTATATTCGGATAATTATCTGTTATGATATAAAATTAAAACAACAAAAGACACCATATAATAGTAACAGTTCCAAACGCTAATTCAAAAATCGTAGAAACAGAGAACAAGGCGATTGCTTGAAGATACCAAAGGAGTAATTAGAAGCTGTAAATCGAAGGACAAACAATGCAATGGCCACCGGAAAAAGACATAAGAAGACAAACATTGATCTACAAAGCACTGCATAGAATGTTGATCTAAAGATTGAACAATACGAACATTACAAAAGACCGGAGGTAACACACATTAAAAAATATCCAAACATGTAATATTTATCTATTTGTATTTACTATGGCATCGCTAGATATATAGACATCATGAGCGTTTTGAAATCTGAGGTGACACACGAAACCCCCAAAATGTCATATATATTTATATTTGACATCATGGGCGTTTTTACGGGAAAATAATTTAAAAAAAAATAAAAGTCAGAACGTTTTGGTGCTACTATAACTGGGTGGACATTACACGTATTGTCTCTTAGAGAAAAAAAATCAGTTAAAACTGTATGGTGAAATCCTATAATGTTATATAATATAATCCTCTATATCAAAATTTAAAAATATAATTAATAATGAAAACGTAGATATGCATTTTAGTGCTCACGACGCGTTTCTGGAATAACCTTCAAAATCGAAAGATTGGAAATCCAGACAATATAAAGGTTTTGGAGCAATAAAGTCAAAGGGCCTAAGCAGGATAGCCAAAATCAGCTAAGGTCACCTAGGCCTGAGGGAGGAGAACCTTAGTTTTATTAATAATTACATTACTTATGATCTGTAAATGTCAGAAATATATCATCATTTTTTCCAAAATGTATAATAGATTTATTCTACACGAAAAGACTATAATCCATATGATATTATCTGTTTATATCCTAATAAAAGCTGTGTCCAGATGGTAAATCGGCTTTGGAAATATCATTTAGATTAATACACTGCTAATAACAGGGGGAAAAAACGAAAAAGCGTGGGTACTATATGATGTAAGATTCATACACGAATTGCACACGATGAAAAATTAAATATGTCTTTTGATTCATCCTAGATTATGAATTTATTTTCACACATCTTTTTTCAGAGAAGGCATGTTGTTACATGATCCATATGAACAATATAAATCTGCAACATAAATACACTCAGCAGGCCATTTTTTACTTTCAATTATTTTGAGCAACTTGATCTTTATTGAACACGTTTAATTCAATTTTAGACTTTATTATACTGTCAATTAGTAATAATTATATGTGTTAAGGGTATCGATGTTGGCTCCTCCTATGATTTTGAGATTGAATTTTGGGACTGGTCCGACGGTGTGGTATTTCTTATTTTTTATTTTATGATTTAGGTTAATAAAGACCAAGATCAACAATGTAACATTATTGGGCGTGAAATTGTATTTACGGGTTTGCCGATTAATTAATGTCGTCGATATTTGACCACCAGCTTAACACCACTGAAGGGGATTCGACCCCTTTTACTCACTTAACGTTTTTTCAGACAGACACTTAAACATGGAAAAACACTGTGCTCTGCTCCCTGTCAAGCTTTTCCTTATTTACTCCTTAGAGGCAGAGGTTTTACAAATCAAACCTGCTCATGTGGTCGCCTCTATTAAACAGTCACCTGTATTAAAAGGTCACCCTTTTCTTGCCCTGTCATAGAAAATTTCATATGAATTGAACCTCTTTTAAGAGCTCACCTGTCTTATACGGTCACTTTTTCTTGGTCCCAAAGGTGACCTTTTAATGCAAGTTTGACTTTATATATCCAATGCAACAATAAATAGTACAATAAATATGACATTTTTGCGTCTCGAAAAATAAATATAAAATACATTAAATATTTTACTCCATAGTGCAAAACACTTATATGGCAGCATCATTTCACTAAGAGGGCAAGTTGGAGTAATTTTATTTTACATTTTATTTGTGGTAATACCAATCATCGAGTAGTATTAGACAAAACAAAATAGCATTTATGTGCAACAATAGAAAGTAGAACAGTAAAAATACAGTAGCCCCTTGTTATCTAGAAATTGGATAAATCGAAGTAAAATAATGGTCCTATATAATAGTTATGAGTATCAAGGATTAATCGAACAATTTGTTTATCTGTTTCGACAAAATGAGAAGAGAAAAATGTAATATTTGTTATTCTTAAGCTAACAATGGTGGATAACACACTACAGAGAACACTACAGCTTCAGCTACACGAGTCTAACTAAAACCCTGGGGGTAAGCTCGGATGTTCCATGACGTTAGGCAGTTCCTGCTCCACTAGTGAGGCACGTCGTGTTACTGCTAAGCGACACGAATATCATACACTATGGTCGTGTTAGACACCAGTATACGTAAATAAATACATATAACATAAATTAATCATCAATCGACTACAACAAGTGAGCAGATGGACGAACCAAGCATCCTGTTTACTCGACAATCGTAGCGGACATTCCGTTTCAATATGGAACTATAGAGCGTGACGACATTGTAATTGAACAAAATGAACAACATTTTTGCATTCTATGTCGTGGCTTGTACATCATTATTTATCTTTTTACCCTTATGGTTTGGCCATTGCATTGTCTTGTTTGTCCTCCGATTTACGGCTGCTGATTACCTTTTTTGGCATCTCCATACTTTTCATACCTTTGTAATTGTAATTTCTCAATGACCATAGAACAACGAAATCGTTGTTAATAACACGAAAAACATACGAATAATCATGAAATAAACGTTATAGAAAACTGAAGGGCCAATCAAGAATGGACAATCCAGAGAAACTGGCAACATTTGCACAAGACACAGGCAGAAGACAAACAAAACAAATAACACAACACACTATATGTTGGACATCACTATTTGCAAACAAAAACAAATAATGTAAATAAGACATGAGCCTATCTACAAACAACTGGAGGTAGAGATGAATCGAACATAGTTTTAGGCGGAAATAGTAATGGACATCATAACACGGAACTTAAAGACACATAATATGACAACACAAAAACAGAAGATAAACAATATAGACCCAACCAAAACACTAGGGGTAAGCCCATCTGCTCACAGAGGCTAAGTAGTTCCTGCTTCTTATAAGACACCCGTCGTGTTACTCATATACAGTCAAGTCCTGTCTTGAAATGATATAGGTGATAAAATCGACGTAAAAAGTCAAAGATCCATTGTCATTTGAGATATGGATATAGAAAATCTGTCATATATCACCATTGATGTAATGATCCTGACATCTGTTATTTATTGAGTTGCAACTTAGTTATTTACCATGTAATCAGTTAAGAGTTTTGATTTGTCTTCTGGCTTCAAGTCACGTACACCATCGTACGTCAATGGGACGATACAGATCTTGTTAATATGTGACTAAGTTTCATGTTTTTGACTTGTTATCATTATGATCAATTATTTATTATTCTTAACGGTACAATCCTTGACAATCATAATCCTTTCTGCATACGTCCTAGAAAACAGGAAAAACGTAGGTGAAATAGCGATTTGAGGATAACGGTCTACTTGTAATGAATGACGAATAACCACCTTAATTTTCAAACTTTATTTCCATTTACTTAAATAACATTACAATCATATCATACAGAATGACTCTGAATATATTACACAAATGCCAATAGATTAGTTATATTGAAGTGCCTGTACCAAGCCAGAAAAAAAAATTGTTTCTGTTTTTCATTTATTATCATATTCCCGTTTTCGCATTTGCGACATTCTGATAATCTGTATATTACGAAATTTTTCAGGAACGATGAAAATTGCTTGTTTGATAGAACATTCCTGGTTACGAATAACAGTAAAACCAATGTGGGGATCCAGAACATTGTGTTTAATCTGCAAGAAAACTCGTATTATTGCAAAACAGATATGTTTTATATAAAAATAAGAGAATTATACAGTTATCCCTTGTTTGCCTCTTTTGGTATTTTGCATCAACTGGAAGTGAAACTATTTATTCTTACTTAAATAATTTATAGTGTATTTATTCTATTAAGAAATCAATTTATAAGATTTTTTTTTTCTTTTTTTGACATTGCGGACAAAACTTCAATATAAAAAGTTGATCTCATCACAGTTCCAGCAAAACAATTCTAGAAAACACAGGTTAGCATTAGAGGCAAAATACTATTATACGTTAGTATATATATTCTAGTTTTCAGACATTGAAATTATTGAAAGATGCTCTGCAATATGTTAATCATTGGGAACAAATAAACTAAAGAACAAAAAATAGAATAGCAACAATCAGCTTAGGCTACGTATGTCTGAGGATTTTATTGGATTTATTTATTGTGTTTAACGCCATTTTCAGCAATATTTCAGCTATATTATGGCGACCAGTTTTAGTGGTGGAAAAAGCCAGAGTCCGCGGAGAGAACCACCGACCATATGGGCAAGCAACTGATAAATTTATCACTTGCAGCTGCGAGTCGAGTGCACCTTTTTTGTAATTTACAAAGCCGGACGCGAACACATTCGTATTGGTGATAGGCTTGCATGAGTTGTTAGGTAATTCAACTACCTAACTCATTGAGCCACCCGGGCCCTGGCATGTATGTCTGAGGAAGATTGACCCCAGTTCTAATAAATAAAATATAATATAATGAATTGAAAAGACCAAACATTAATAAACAAGTATGCAAAAATAGTCAGGTATTTATCTTGTGACGCATCCATCTCTGTTGTGTCCGATATTTTATTAACGATAAAAAAAAATATATGAATTATCATTTTATGACTGGAGATATCAGGTGTCAATGTGGGCTTAGTCAGGTTACTATGCAGTAGCTAGCGTTGATGTCTTTAGTATCACGATATGAATTCTCTGAGACAAGACATCATAAAAAAACATGCTATATTAATCATATTTATAACTTCAAAATCTTGTGTATTAAGGAGTTTTTTTTTTCAATAATCGAATTTTCTTTTGGCCATTGTACTGTCCATTTACGGCTTCTGATTTTCCCTTTGGGTATCTTCAAACTATTGTAATTTTGTAATTTAAGTACCCCACAATGATCTAGATGAAAGGATTTTTAATATTGTTTGTGGCTTTTTTGTAACCACTAGCTAAACATTATTTATTAGTATTAAATATTAAAACCGATGTTGATTGAACTAAGTTTTCAATTGCCTTACTTCAAGATCATACTAATTAGGAGAGAGAGAATAGCAAACACTCGTCTAACTATTGGCTCTCTTTAATAGTTCATGGTATTATTCATATAACAATTATAATTATATGTATGTATTATGTTCAATATAACGCCTACACGTTCTTTATGTCAGGATTGGTATTTTACTCACATGTCGGAAAAACTTGCATGACGTGACGGCATCATTTCACTAAAAGGGGAGGTTTGGGTCCATAAAACTAGCTTAGCCCCGCCACCTTTTATTTAAGCGCCTGTATCAAGCCGGGAAGGTGAGCATTCATGTATTTGAGTGTTAAAGGTATCGATTTTGCCTCTTTCTACGATTTTGATATTTGATTATGGAATTGTTCCGACGGTGTAGTATTTTTTGTTTTAAACAGTTGAACCTCTCCACTTTTTTTTTATTAAAGTGCCTATATCAAGTCAGTAAATTGTTGTGTTAGGAGCATCAATTTTGTCTCTTCCTACTATTTTCCCATTGAATTTTGAACTGTTCTTACAGTGTGGTATTTATTTTGTTATTGTTTTTCATTTTTGTACAACAATGTCGATCACCCACTTATATATGAAGGTCACCATTTTATCCATATGTTGACAGCATTTACATGACCGCATCATTTCACTTTGAGGGTAATGTGTGGAATAATATAAAACTAGCTTAAGCCTTCTTCCACTTTCTATTTAAGTGCCTGTGCAAAGCCTGGATTTGATTTGATTTTATTTATTGTGCTTAACGCCACTTTCAGCAATATTTCGGCTATATCATGGCGACAAGTTTTAGTGGTGGAAGAAGCAGGAGTACCTGGAGAGAACCACCGACCATGGGCAAGCAACTGATAAACTTTATCACTTGCGGCTGTGAGTCGAGTGCACCCTTTTTAGTGTAATTTACAAGCCGGGCGCGAACCCACGCCGTATTGGTGATAGGCTTGTATGAGTTGGTAGGTAATCCAACTACCTAACTCATTGAGCCACCCGGGCCCCAAAAACCTGGAAACAAAACGGTCATGTATATATGGGTTAATGACATCTATTTACCCCTGGAGTTACGATTGCCATATTGTATTTTGGAACTGATCTCACAGAGTTGCATTTTTATCCATTTGTGGTTACTCTAACAAGATAAGGACAGAAACAGATCGAAATCTTGTTCATATCTAATGACAGATATCAAACAATTATATTATACAAAGATACCAATATAAATATGTGTTATGAACAGTAATGGCAATCAATTCCACCAATATCAGCCAAACGAACAATCCTAATTGTTGTCTATTCTCTTATGCTATGGGCAAGAACATTTGCAAGATATCAAATGGGGTAATCAGAATCCGTAAATTGAAGAATGACAGACAACACAATGTCCAAAAGAAAAAGAACAAAAGGACAAACAACGATCTATAAAACATACATTTAAAACTAAAGATCGAGCAACACGAACGATATGTCTTATCACAACGATATAATGCTGAATATAAGTTGTATGAATATTACGTTTACGCTACCTTAGTTACAATAAAAATTAAAGCTATATGTGAATGTATTTACAGTTAAACCTGTATTAAGAGGACACATTTGAGATAAAGAATAAGTGGCCTTTCAAGACATGTTACCTCTTCAAAGAGGTTTAATTCATAAAAAATGTTCTATGACAGGAGAAGAAAAAGGTGACCTTTTAATACAGGTGACTGCTTAATAGAGGTGACCTCATAAGCAAGTTTGACTCCATTTGTTTTGCATATCTAGTCATATCCTAAACATTTTTACGACATATTAACGTATTCAAATTCATATGTCGTAGTGCACATAAAATTAGATTTCTACTTTCCTATTACACGTACAGGAGTACACTAAGTAACCTCATTTATACTTATAAAATGAACATGAATATTTCAAGAATGGGTTCATTGCACTTTTGTAAATGCGACTATTCCGAGAAAAGGATTGTCAGCGTGTTAGATATTGGTAAATTTATTCGTCAACTTCCTAAATTCATTTTCTTGTATCTAGCCCATAACATATGTTAATAGGGACAATAGACAGCTACAAATGTTTAACCTTGCACGTTTCTACCACGTCAAAAACGTTTTGTCCGCCAACATCAAATACATTGACACTGTTACAGATGTGGACAATGACATAGGCCTTTTGCTAAAATCAATTAGTTCTAGTTTTAATGGCAACATAAATTACGCCTCATTGTCTCATTATCGCATTGCTTTCTCAGTCGGCTAATAAATTTACTAACCATAGCTAATATAGCGAATCAGTCTTAGAGATGTTTGTATTCAGTGTTACAAAAAATGGTTCAATTAAAGACATTACACATCTACTGGAGGTTCTGTTGTCACTTCTAGGACTTCCTGACAATGCTAAATTTATAATATTTCGTCTTAAAGTGAACACAGGAAGCTAAGCTTTCTTATAAGAAACATGAACTGCTTGTGCCGACGAAATTCGATGCTTACGTTTGTCTTCGTACTGTTTCTTGTGTGACTGATGTTGCCAGTATCTCTGGATTGTCCATTCGTGATTGCCCCTTCGGGTTTCTCTAACGTTTGTTATTAAGTAACGCATCTTCACGTTTCAGGGCGAGATGTTAAATATATGACAATGTTATCTTATAAGACTTCCTCTTCAAATGAACATGGAAAGTAAAACAACAGTTAATCATAAACTGATTTTTATTGTTAATAAATATCGCATCTTCTCTATCCAGGACGAGTCTTTGAATTGATGACAATTTATAGCAATGTTTCGTCCTCAATGAACACGGAAGTAAAACAATCTTAAATCAAAACATTTGATATTTTTTTAACTTATTAAAATGTATTAAATATCGCATCTTCACGTTTCAGAGCGAGAATTTATGACGCTTTATGACAATGTTTCGTTCTCAATGAACACGGAAGTAAAACAATCTTAAATCAGAACATCTGATTTGTTTTAACTTATTATTAAATATCGCATCTTCACGCTTCAGAGCGAGAATTGATGACGCTTTATGACAATCTGTCATCCTCAATGAACACGGAAACAAAACAATCTTATATCAGAACATTTGATTTTTGCTAACAAATATCACAAGATCGCGTTTTAGGACTAGACTTTGAATTGATGTTACGTGTAGATAGATTCCTAAAACTCTACGACAGGATTCTGTTTACAATTGAATGACTTTATGATAATGCTATATTTATAATACATTGCGTTAAAAAAAAGGATTGTGAAACAATATTAAATTAAATCATTTGATTTTGTAAACGCATATCATTTCATCCATTTGACTGAAAGCAGATCTACCACTGTCTCTCCTTTACTACTAGAATGTCGTGACGTGTGAGATCTAAGGAAACCCCGTTACGGGAGTGATTTTATGCCATGATCTTTATCGTAAAATGAAAAATGGCGCTTGCAAAAAGTTATAATTTAGATATAGCATTTCCCTTTGGAAGGGTAAAGTTTATTACCTTATATAATGTTAATTTCATTTAAGCATTAATTCCTAATGATTTCGATAAGATTTTCAATGAAAACATTTAATACCTATCCATACAATTGAGTTTTTTGCTAAAGATGAAACCAACTTGTAGGGAAAGTAGCTCTCTGCTTGTTCTAATAGCTACAAAGTTTGTGTGGAAGCAGTCTTCCTCTTACGTCTATCTCAGAAAGTGGATTTTGTACAAATAGATTGTGAATGTTTAATAACATAGACTATAATGAAACTAGTCACAACTAAATATATAAGTAAAACAAACTCCTCCTTTTCTGTAATGAAAACGTAGATATCAAATTTAGTGCACACGACACGTTTCTGGAATAACCTTCATCAGGTACGCCCAAAGATAAAATATTTGAAACCAAAATAATCTTAAAATCTTTAGGAGCAAGAAAATCAAGGGGCCTAAACATGATAGTCAAGGTCAGATGAGGTCATCTATGCCTGAGGGAGGAGTACCTTAGTTTAAGAATAAATACATGACTTAGGAACTGTAATAAAAACGTAGATATCTAATTTAGTGCACACGACGCGCTTCTGGAATAATATTCATCAGGTACGCTCTAAGTCAAAAGATCGGAAAGTCAAATAATCGGGAAAAGTTTTTGGAGCAGTAAAACCAACGAGCCTGACAAGATTGCCCAACATCGGCTAATGTAACATATGCCTGATGAAGGGGGACCTTAATTTTAATAATAATTACATTATTTAAGGAAGGGTGAGTAATTTAGGTCGTTGACATACTCTAAAGTACAATTTAGTAAGACAAATCGTCTTCATGACCACTTTATAATATATTTTCAAAGAAAATTATACATAATGACGAGTGTGTCAGTTTTTATTTGGTAAATTTGAACAACATATGACATCCTTTTCACATTTTGTTGTCAAAATATTGCACAAAACTACTTCCTGGTGTATGCGGATTAACTGTAGCCAGCACCCAACGGTTTTGATTAGCGTGATTCTAGACATATTGAAATTTTGTATTGTATTAATAAATAATACAATGAATATTTTAAAGATCGTTAACCTATTCATGTTCTATATCTGGATGTTAAATATTTTTAAATTAACCCTTCTGAGCTTTTTTTCACAAGGGTAATAATTCGTATTAATGCAATAAGAAACATTTGAGGATACCAAAGGGAGGTAATCAGAAGCCGCGTAAATCGAATAAGGACAGACAACACAATGGCCAAAAGAAAAAGTACAAAAAGACAAACAATGATATTCAAAACAGTACACAGAAAACTAAAGATCGAGTAACACGAACCTCACTACAAACTAGGGTGAACTCAGGTCTATGTAAGAGTTAGTAGTTCATAAACGATTCTTAAATAAATGGATTATGCAAGTAGAAAAAGACAAACGTGATTTTTTGTTCTTTTAACATATGAGTAATATGGTCTTTAAATAATAGATTCCACCCATTTTGCTACCAGTTAGTTAACTACGAGCTCTCACAGGTACTTTTATTGTATTATCTATGTTTATATTGTCATTCTGGTTTGTGAAATTGTGTGGGTTCACTTAGTGAGAGTTAATACAGTCAAACCTGCCCAGGCGGTCACCTCTATTAAGCATTCACCTGTATTAAAAGGTCACATTTTTTAAGAGGTCATCTGTCTTATAAGGCCATTTTTCTTGGTCCCAAAGGTGAACTCTTAATACATATTTGACTGTATGTGCAGAAATTATTATTTTTTCTTTATATCTGTATTACAGTTGGATATCTAATTATCGAGACGGTGGGTGTGGAATCCCATTATCCGGTTTAGCTCCACCGCATGTATGTGCCTAATCTCAAGACAAGACTTCAATTTCAATGGTCTTATGTCGTGGTCGGTTTTAAGCTCAATGATTTGAGGGGATAAATTTTCTTCGCTAAGTTGTTATTGGTAAAATTGTTGACCGTTATTGTTTATATTTTCTGCTTAAGAAATTGAAATCAAATAAACAAACGCTCAGAGAGGACAAATTTTATAATTTGGCCTTGGCCTGAATGTAACCCTCATTTACTCAAAATAAAAAGGGTTGTTATAATTACAAATAAAAGGTCATACATAACTTGATTTGACCTCATTTTCTTTTATTTCTTCACATGATCGACATTTCCTGTCTTGAGGACAATTCTGTACTCTTATGTTTAAGGAAAGCATCGACATTTATTTCTAGGTTATTGATACGATTAAGACATCTTGAGTTTATAAAACATGTCATTACAACACTTCTTAATTGTCTGGAACATTCAATCTTACACCAAGAGTTGCTTAGTTTAATAAGACCAACTTGGGATTGACAACATGTATATTGTAATCTCAATACAATCACGCAATGCTAGTATCCATTGTGTTGGTTTACTGTTGTTTTTTTTTAATTGGTTTGTTGTTTTTTCCAGATACGAGCAATTTCAGGAAGACATATAGTTAACCTTTCGTAGTATGACGTTTAACATGCAATTAGAATTTCTATGATCAACCATAATTTCAAATAGAAGTTAGGTACACAATCTTATTTTAAGCGAAAAGAGGAGTTTACAATCCCAAAATGGTATTCATAAACCAAATAGGACAGACAGACAATACAGTGACCAAAAGGAAAACAAGACAAACAATGATCTACAAAACACAATACTGTAAGATAAAGATTGAGCGAGAAAAAACAGCCCTATTAAAACATGGGGTGATCGCATGTGCTCCGGACGGGTAGGCAGTATGACACTCTATGTAATTGCGGGTTTGACATTTTTCGTGTAGGCGTTGTCCAGTTACTTCAACAGCTTTGCAGAAAGCTCCTACATTCGTCATTTGTATACCACACAATCCCACAATATTATGTAAACAATTACCTTCATAATTATGGGTTTACATCCAGGTAATTATCCTTTCATCCAGTGAAAATCCTACATTTCTGTCTTCTATACCGATCACAAATATAAAAATGGGCATTACGCCTTCATTTATTTTGCGGTCTATGTTGAACATGTTGTGTTAGATAAAACAGTATCATCATTAACACACAAAATGTCCGTCGTAATTTGATGTTTTATCGCAATTTAAATTATATCTGCCGCGGGAAGTTTCTGATATAAGATGCAAAGTTATAGCATATGGAAACTGCAAAGTGCTTTAAATTTCAAAAGGATTCCATTATTGTATTGTCGTAATTGAAAAAGTACTCTTTACGGCAATCACGTTTTATTTTTATTTTTTGTTACATCTCTATCTTGAGCTGCTCCTGAGGCAAAGTAAAGTAATTTTCTGGTATTACTTTTAAATTTCAAGAATAGTTTCTTATTTTTGACAGTTGTAATTATTTCCGCCTTCCTAAACCATACTCATAACTTCGTTTCATTATTCCTAATCCGTATGAGTTCTCTAAGGAATTCTTTCGTTAGTGGGTTACAATCTTTGTATTCAAACGCTAATGATTCTAAGTACTTCGCCTTCAAACCTAATTGTCTTTATTGGCACATTTTTTCCATTTTTTCAATTTTTTTCTTCATTTTTTGTTACTGTCACTCTTCTATGACACTAATGATTCTCTACCTTCAACTCTACTTGTCTCTGTTGGTGCAATTTTTTAATTTTTCTTAAAAATATTTTGTTCCTTCTTTAGATTTTTTCGTTCATTATTATTTGCTGTATGTAAAACGTTCGTTATGTATCAGACTACTTGTAATTAACTATACGATGTCTTATTAATGTAGATCAGTCTTGTCATGATTGTGTCAATATAATAAATATTGTCTCTGTTGGCGCAATTTTTCATTTTTTCTTCATTTTTTGCTGTTTCACTTCTATGACGTATTTCCAGTATGTAAGACGTTCGTTATGTATCAAACTACTTGTAATTAACTATGCGAGGACTTATTAACGAGGATCAGTCTTTGTATCAATATAATAAATGTAAGAATATTAAGTCATATCATCTGACAATGTATTATTTTAATGGACAGCCCACTATTGATGATACACGCATTCATCCAAAGACTTTCAATCACCAACAACCCCTACATTAAGCCCATGTCTGGGTCGTTTTCATTACGTCACGCACACTTACATGACCGAATAATTGCACTAAGAAAGGAGGTTTGAACCTATAAAACTAGTTAAGTCCCGTCATTTTGCTTATTGTAGTGCATTTACCAAGCCGGGAAAGTGAGTGGTCACGTATTTGTGTGTTAATGGTATCGCTGAAAAATCCAACGAGACGATCAACGACGTAATCAAAATGTCCAATGGAACACAATATACATATTGATGTTTCCTCTGTTTCTAAGATTTTCCTATTAGATTTTTTGGAACTGTTCGTGAAGTGTGGTATTTTTTGTCTTTCATTTTCTTACCCTTTAAAGTTTACAACGTTAATACGATATCATGAATGAATGGGAGTGTTGTTTTTTTTTACTCATTTTGATATTTTCCCTGGTCAAATGAGCTATGTAAACTACAGAGGCCCCTATGTAGCTCCCCTGGGCTACATAAGGAAATTAAATAGCAGGGCTTTTGAATAAAATGATCTGAAATTAAAAAAAATAAATAAAAATTACGATATCATGATAAAAGAAATATTATGTCAGTGTTATGCTTAGCTAGTTTATTCATTGTCAAATGGGGAAATAACTCTTTTCTATGGAACTCAAAAAGTACGGTAACGCACATTTTTAGTATAAGTTACATGCTCGGTGGACTCCAAAAATCATCCAATCAAACATTATAATTATTTAGCTTTTTAATCTTTTGACTATGAGCGTACCTGATGAATGTTTTTTTCAGAAATACGTCATTTGCACTGAATTTGATATATATGTTTTTATTAAAGGAAATAGTACCAAAGTTAAAATGCGAATTTCCATTTCGTTTCTTAGACTGCTATGATTACGATATACGAGTACGGAAATCGCACTAGATTAACACGATGGGTGCCACTAGTGGAGCAGAAATTGCTCACCCTTCCGGGACATTTGAGTTCATCCCTGGTTTTAGCGGGGTTCATGTTGTTCGAGCTTTAGTTTTCTGTATAGTGTTTTGTAATATCGTTTTTTGTCCCTTTGTCAATTTTCTTTTGGCCATTGTGTTGTCTGTCCATCTTCGATTTACAGTTTCTGATATTTTCTAACTCTTCTTATGACAGAATGGCATGATCGTTTGGTCTGGATTTTATTTTTTTGGGAACCATATACGAGTGCGGAAATCGCGCTCATGATTTTATGACGGAATAGCTTGATCATTTTGGTGTGACCTAATTTTTGCACTCCATTAAAATAATCAATTCTACATTGTCAAAACTTAGATAATATTGGAAGCATTGTTATGTTCACCCTTCTGGTGAGATAATGAATGATGAAAAAAGCTGTGTTAAATAATGAACAGTTTCAATTACTTTGATACCAATAAACAAAAAGATGGCGAATCGACGAAATAGCATTACGAGCGGCCTACAATCAGTTTATTTCAAAAGGACAATTGAAAATGACGTGGGAAAATTGGCAGATTCCTTTCAACATTTAATTTCAATAAATTGCTAGAACATGGTGTGACATTATTCCAATGCTACATAATTTTGTACCATTATATGGTCTACAAATTTTATTAATTTAAACTTAAATTGAAATTAAAATGATTGAAATATTATATTTTATAATTGACGGATAGTTGTATTGAGGGATTGATTTACTTTGAAACATTTAATTGTTAAATACAAGAGACAAATCAACATGTCAGAGAGTATACGTAGAATATGCTACTGGGTCGATACCTCTCCTGGTGGATTATTAGTTGCCGAGGTATTATCCGCCTGGTAGTCAGTGTTTAACATTGACATGGTTTGTTAAATATATTTATGCTTAAAATTTACAGTTCTTAAATAATGAAATTTATATAAACCAAGTTCAATCCCCCTCATGCATACATTTAGGTAAATTTAGTCGATTTTGGTTATTCTGTTCATAGACTTGGCTTTCCAACATTTTGACTATGAGCGTAGCTAATCAAGGTTATTCCAGCGTCATGCGCACAAAATTAGATGTATACGTTTTAATAAATACTCTCATTTTGTACCGTGCTATGGCATAAATCACTGAAATATTTTTTTTTATGAAAGCAGTGTATTAGTATATCATGATGTAATGTATTGTGATAGAATAATCCTTACACAAACCATTAATTGAAAAACATGATAAAAACAAAATTCCGGATAACACGGAAACGAGAAGTGATATATATTCAATTGTCCAATCATAGTTAACTTCTCCTCTCCATTAAAAGTCACAAATTTAACTCTGTCACTTTATATTGTAGTGCCTGTATCAATACAGAAGTGTTAGTGGTCATGTATTAGTGTGTTAGGGGTAACCTATTTGCCTTTGTTTCTACGATTGTTAATTGGATATTTGCAACTGTTCCGATCGTATGGTACTTTTGTTTCTGCGATTGTTAATTGGATATTTGCAACTGTTCCGATCATATGGTACTTTTGTTTCTACGATTGTTAATTGGATATTTGCAATTGTTCCGATCGTATGGTACTTTTGTTTCTACGATTGTTAATTGGATATTTGCAACTGTTCCGATCGTATGGTAATTTTGTTTCTACGATTGTTAATTCGATATTTGCAACTGTTCCGATCGTATGGTACTTTTGTTTCTACGATTGTTAATTGGATATTTGCAACTGTTCCGATCGTATGGTACTTTTGTTTCTACGATTGTTAATTGGATATTTGCAACTGTTCCGATCGTATGGTACTTTTGGTTTTTCATCTTTTCACAAAGCCAGTATGGAAGCATATACTCACAGGCTGATATATGCATTCAAAAAACAAAATATGGGGAGATTAGGGTGGTAGTTACAATTAAAATTACAATTACAATTGATTTCAGAAAAAAAGTTGTTATGTGCTGAGCACACCAATAGCAATAACTGTCATTTACACTTATAATATGTTTGTCTTGTTCTGTGCATGTGATGTGATGAATGTGTTGTCTGTAAAAAAAAATGAAAATTTACAACAAAAAATTTAAAAAAATATATCAGCAATAGGTTCAATACACTCACGTGAATAACCCAATCTATTTTTACGACCATAGTATTTCTGAAGTGAATTTATCTAAAGAGGTTATATAACATTGTAGATTTGTGTATACAGTCAAGCCTTCCCATGTGGTCACCTCTATTAAGCAGTAACCTGTATTAAAAGGTCACCTTTTTTTATACCTCGCATATTAATTGAATCTCTTTTAAGAGGTTACCTGTCTTAATGACCACTTTTTCTTTATCCAAAAGGTGCCTCTTAATACAGTTTTGACTGTCTATTTGAATTTTGCTTAGTGCAAATAAGGCTTAACAGCTTATCTTCTTCAGCTTTTTACAATGCGATTAAATTTTACTAAGCGGAAATTGATAGATCAAATAAATATTTCTAACATTCGTGAACCATACCAATATATTATAAAGCGTATTGCTATAAGAAGTCATATTAACTCCATTCCTGCTTTAATTATTAACTGCGTTCCTACTTAAATAGGATCTGACACCAAAACACATTTATGTCATTTCCTGTCATGGTCAGATGTGTAGGATTTATGATATAAGAAGCTTATCATTTGGGCTACAATTAATATGTGTTATATTGACAGTAATGTTAAATATAGGAAATAGAAACATACCACACATTTTCATATTTTTGTAGTAAAGAAAACTGTTTCAAATGTCATATATTTAATATATTTAATAAAGCTCTGAAATGTTATATGGTGGCGTGATTTTTTCAGTTCTAAATGGTCATGTTGCCCTTGGGAATTTATTTATAATTGAAATAAAAAATCAGAAGAATTGCACTGTCATGTGATGTTGTAAAGAGAGGAGTATTTCAACGTAGAAACTGGTAATGTTCCAGCTAATTATCTTTCAACATTTTCACTGCAATGACAGTGAACAATTGAACAATCCCGAGATGTCCCGTACGCAATCATACGGGAATTTGCATTATTTCAGTTCCATTTACGCTCGATAATTCTATGATTATACTGCAGGATAATAATATTCTTTACCACATAGTTTATATTTATTTCCATAGGTAATATGAATGAATACCTTCCATATCATGTATCGGGTTGGTATGGGGGCTGATACTAAGGTGTGCGTTTTCCTTACCTCCGGAGCCTGTAATGTCATTACAAAAGCAATCAAGGCGAAGAGAGCTTTTGACAGAGCAAGAATCCGTATATATTTTGGACCATATGGAAAATCCTATCACAAGGAGGATTAAAAATTAAATTAATTGATTATAAAATCTAAATATTTAATTCATTACTTGGGGGGGGGGGGGGGGGGGGGGGGGGGGGGGGGAATTGCGATAATAATTATTGTTACTCTTAAAATGTTAAAATATATTTTGACATAAGAGAGACGTTAGAGAATATCGAAGAGGCAATCAAAAAAGTACAATCCAGAGAACTGGCACCATAGGGTACACAAGATATAATCATATTGCTAGTCTCTTATATGCGATAACCACATCAATAAATGACATTTTCCATAACGTCCCTAGTGTATCATATCTCAGTCCATATCGGTCCATTAACTAAAGTCTTCTGTCCGATAAGGAAGCCTCGTTATGATGTCAAGGCTGATATTGCAAGTGTTGTCTTGTGATAATCTATAATTATTTTCATTATCACTGATATCATTGTATATACTGCGCTTAGAGTATTCGGCTAGCGGCATTCTTTGTATAGAACAATTGACAGAGGAGTGATGTAATCTGGTTCCCTGTGATCTGATAAGACAGAACCACATATGTTTACTAACTGGTACAAACCGATTAGTAGCTAAATACTGTTAATGAGATTCGATCCAGATGCACTTGATCCAAACAGTGATGCCTGTCGATTCTATAAGATACAATAGCTACAGCTTAATAGTTTATATAAATAACGGTTAATATTTAGAGGTCAAGACCTTGTAATTATCAACAGTAAGAAAAGAAAGCAATATGATTTCTATATTAATACTGTACAAAGTAACCCTTTGACCCAAGCCAGCCAATCTTCTTATTCCTATTCTGGACAATAACAAGCATAACAAAATAATTATGGAAATAAACAAAAAACAGAAGGGAAGATCCACTACTTCTATTTCCTTTCTTTATAAATCCATTTCCTACAGTGGGAGATACTATTGTTAAAGATTATACTCTAAGGAAGCATATATTTATGGTGTGTCATTAGTCAGGAAAAACAATAAAAATTGTCTTTGATCTTATAGAAAATTCCTTCTTCGTCAAATGACCACTATCTATCAATAGTGTCAGGATTCTGCATAATGCTGTATTAGATTTGTCTGACTTATAAATACACAATTAATAAGGCTTCAAATACTATTAAGATATATATAAAACAAAATATAACCTAAATATGAAGTCATCCAAAAAAAAATGACTAGACTTGAGACATCACAAAGATGAAAAATTTGATTGAAAATACTTCGTTATTACATTTTTATCATTTTAACTGACAGTTGCTGCAATGTGATTAAAATCTGCTGATATAAATATGTTACGCTCTCCCTTACATCTGACAACACCCGATTAGAGGTCATATCAGGATGAACTCATAATCAGCCAATGAAAAAGCCGCTGATAAAGTGTTAGCAGGGCCTTTCGCGCTTTTTTTGTTGTTGTATCAC
Organism: Bathymodiolus septemdierum; assembly: GCA_963383655.1. Lineage (NCBI taxonomy): Eukaryota > Metazoa > Mollusca > Bivalvia > Mytilida > Modiolidae > Bathymodiolus > Bathymodiolus septemdierum. The sequence continues at coordinate 12,714,062 of OY726528.1, read as the reverse complement.
TAACGTAAAGCTCTATGATTGGTTGATTTTTTAATTATGTTTTCATATGCGAAATGTATCTGTTGTTAGTGAGATTCGTGTTACTCGATCTTTAGTTTTATGTGTAATGTTTGTAGATCGTTGTTTGTCCTTTTGTCCCTTTTCTTTTGGCCATTGTGTTGTCTGTCCTTCGAATTACGGATTGTGATTACCCCTTTGGCATCTTCAAGCTCTTCTTATCTGGATATGACATCTAATCGTATTCTGCCAGATGCTAGGGCATGATAGCGTACCATGACAAGTGATTTCAATGAGAATCACTATTTGTTATTTTTTATTTGATTTGATTGTTGGTGTTTAACGCCACTTTCAACAATATTTCAGCTATATCGTGGCGACCAGTTTTAGTGGTGGAAGAAGCCGGAGTACCCGCAGAGAACCACCGACCATGGGCAAGCAACTGGTAAGCTTAATCACTTGTGGCTGCGAGTCGAGTGCATCCTTTTAATAGTTTACAAAGCCGGGCGCGAACCCACACCGTATTGGTGATAGGCTTGTATGAGTTGTTATGTAATCCAACTACCTAACTCATTGAGCCACCCGGGCCCTCACTATTTGTGTATATATGTATAATGTCACGTGATTTTTTAATCCAATGTGTTGTAAAATAAAACAAGAACACTTTGTATACTACATGATAATAGTAAATATAGAGCGTAAATCGACATATGACAATACTGTAGAGTCGATAAACGTGAGAGAAAACCGAATCAATAATAGACAATCCAGAAACACTGGCAACATTGGGTACCCAATACAAAGGATGAAGACAAACAAAGCACAACATCCACCAAAACCCAGGCGCCTGTGAAGGGCAAGCAGTTCCTACCTCTTATAAGACATCCACCATGCTACTCATACAGTCCATATCTTTTGGACACCACTATGCGCAAGCAAACACAAATAACGTAAATAAGACATGAGCCCGTCTACACACAACTAGCGGTAAAATGATAATTGTCTCCTTTTTTCAAAATTTATTTTAATGAAGTATTTTCAAGTCGTGATGTCTACTTAACCGTATTAATTTTTATTTTCTGTGTCAAAATCAATGCAGGAAAACCTTCAAATGCATTTCACGGAATAGTATATTGCCTGGTTCCATATTTGACTCGGTTTTTAAGACATGTTTAACAGAATTATTTTCCTTGACCAATTTTTGACAAACTGGGTCGAGTATGTCTAGTTGAACGTTGTTTGTAAGCATTTCATATACAATATTGGTGTATTGACGGTAAATATAGAATTTATGTGGCGAGGCTTAGAAACGGGGGAAAATACGAGCTTTAGCGAGTTTTTCCACCCGTATCGTGCCGAGCCACATAAATTCTATATTTACCGTCAATACACCAATATTGTATTTATCCTGCAATAAAATTTGCAAAAAACTGTCATTTAATTTAATAATAAAAAAAGATGACGGAAACCCCATTGATATTTCAATGGTAGTTCCGGTAAGGGGCGTGGCTTAATATATTTATTAGGCTAGTGTGAAAAGTGTTATTATGATAGGGGTGTGGCTTATTAGCTTTATTAGGCTAATGTGAAAAGTGTTAATATGACAAGTGTGTGGCTTAATAGCTTTATCAGGTTGATGTGAAAAGTGTTATTATGACACTGTCGTAATAAAGCAACAGTTTATTTCAACCCAATTATTATGACAAAAAATTACCCAGTTGCAGGATAAAATCCATTCACCATTTACTGATATCAAACATCTGTAGATATATTAAATATTAAAAAGATTTACTAATTACACACACTATTCACAAAAAAACGTCCTTTTCCGTTTGCTCTTCGTTTTTTGACAGTTAAATATTATCTTTCAAATGTAAAATACGTCATACATACAAGTCTTAAATTGCAGAGTAAAGTACGGAATTGTCAAACAGACTATTAGATTATGATATTTGATTAAAAAAAATAAATAAATAAATAAATAAATAAAAATAATACATAAAAAACAACAACAAACAACAAACAACAAAGCAAACCAAGGCAACACGAGTTTGAAGATACCAAAGGGGTAATCAGAATCGAAGATGCCAAAGGGGTAATCGGAATCCAACTGTAAATTAGTACAATTTGGTCAGTGTTAGCGTTAGGGTCATGGTCTTTAACGCCACTTATAACAATGTTTCAGTTATATCGTTGTAGTCAGTTTTATTTGTGGAGGAAATCGGAGTATTATAAGAACACTACCGACTTATCGCAAATAACTAATAAACTTCTTCACATGATGTTTCATCGAGTACACCTCACCATGAGCGGGAGTCGAACTCACACTTATTGTTGATAGGTACTGATTACATAGGTAGTTACGAGTACAACTACCATACGATCACAACGGTCTTTAAAATATAATTATAGAATGCGAATAAAATATTATTGTCTGTCCTATGGAATAGTATGATTTCTTGTCAATGACAATATATCGATGGTACGATAACATTGCGAAGATTAAATCGTTGACACGATATAATGGTCTTTCCTGATAAGGTATAAACCATTAACATACATGCTGTGATATATGATTTCTCGTTAATGATGCTATATTTTTTACATGATCTACATAACACTTCTAGATTATGGCGTGTATTCCTTTGATGAAAAGATGCATGCCTTTGACGCAGAAATGGAATATAGCAGGCATTGATGGTATTAACAAAGAAGGAGACGGAAGATAATTAAATCCCCCTACGCTAATTGCACCAATTTGTAGAGTATAAAATACTATAATAACATTGGGGATAAAATGTTCCTGCAACAACAGACAAGTAATAAAACTATCATAATTAAAAGGTGGACATAATAAAATATGTGTAATTTACTAATGGTAGAAGCTATTAAAGAGGTAATAAGGAGCCGTAATTTGAAGAAGTACAGCCAATGCAATGTCGAAAAGAAAAAGGACAATTGGTCAAATAAAACACTACTCAGAAATTTAATATTTGAACAACACGGAACTCACTGACAAACGGGGGATGAACGCAGGTGCTCCCGACGGGTTGGTAACAGTAAATTGAATTATCATGCAATTATCTTACGAGCAGTGTGTAAATCAGAGCAGAATGTGATAAACAAGAAGTATTACTGGATTGAAAAAATCTAACGTTAGAGACAACTGAATGAAAAACCCAGAAACATGGACAACAAACTGAGAGGGAAATGAAGAATGAACAACCCAGAGACATGGACAACAAACTGAGAGGGAAATGAAAAATGAACAACCCAGAGACATGGACAACAAACTGAGAGGGAAATGAAGAATGAACAACCCAGAGACATGGACAACAAACTGAGAGGGAAATGAAGAATGAACAACCCAGAGACATGGACAACAAACTGAGAGGGAAATGAAGAATGAACAACCCAGAGACATGGACAACAAACTGAGAGGGAAATGAAGAATGAACAACCCAGAGACATGGACAACAAACTGAGAGGGAAATGAAGAATGAACAACCCAGAGACATGGACAACAAATTGAGAGGGAAATGAAGAATGAACAACCCAGAGACATGGACAACAAACTGAGAGGGAAATGAAGAATGAACAACCCAGAGACATGGACAACAAACTGAGAGGGAAATGAAGAATGAACAACCCAGAGACATGGACAACAAACTGAGAGGGAAATGAAGAATGAACAACCCAGAGACATGGACAACAAACTGAGAGGGAAATGAAGAATGAACAACCCAGAGACATGGACAACAAATTGAGAGGGAAATGAAGAATGAACAACCCAGAGACATGGACAACAAACTGAGAGGGAAATGAACAATGAACAACCCAGAGACATGGACAACAAACTGAGAGGGAAACGAACAATGAACAACCCAGAGACATGGACAACAAACTGAGAGGGAAATGAACAATGAACAACCCAGAGACATGGACAACAAACTGAGAGGGAAATGAAGAATGAACAACCCAGAGACATGGACAACAAACTGAGAGGGAAGTGAAGAATGAACAACCCAGAGACATGGACAACAAACTGAGAGGGAAATGAACAATGAACAACCCAGAGACATGGACAACAAACTGAGAGGGAAATGAACAATGAACAACCCAGAGACATGGACAACAAACTGAGAGGGAAATGAACAATGAACAACCCAGAGACATGGACAACAAACTGAGAGGGAAATGAAGAATGAACAACCCAGAGACATGGACGACAAACTGAGAGGGAAATGAAGAATGAACAACCCAGAGACATGGACGACAAACTGAGAGGGAAATGAAGAATGAACAACCCAGAGACATGGACAACAAACTGAGAGGGAAATGAAGAATGAACAACCCAGAGACATGGACAACAAACTGAGAGGGAAATGAAGAATGAACAACCCAGAGACATGGACAACAAACTGAGAGGGAAATGAAGAATGAACAACCCAGAGACATGGACAACAAACTGAGAGGGAAATGAAGAATGAACAACCCAGAGACATGGACAACAAATTGAGAGGGAAATGAAGAATGAACAACCCAGAGACATGGACAACAAACTGAGAGGGAAATGAAGAATGAACAACCCAGAGACATGGACAACAAACTGAGAGGGAAATGAAGAATGAACAACCCAGAGACATGGACGACAAACTGAGAGGGAAATGAAGAATGAACAACCCAGAGACATGGACAACAAACTGAGAGGGAAATGAAGAATGAACAACCCAGAGACATGGACAACAAACTGAGAGGGAAATGAAGAATGAACAACCCAGAGACATGGACGACAAACTGAGAGGGAAATGAACAATGAACAACCCAGAGACATGGACAACAAACTGAGAGGGAAATGAACAATGAACAACCCAGAGACATGGACAACAAACTGAGAGGGAAATGAAGAATGAACAACCCAGAGACATGGACAACAAACTGAGAGGGAAATGAAGAGTGAACAACCCAGAGACATGGACGACAAACTGAGAGGGAAATGAAGAATGAACAACCCAGAGACATGGACAACAAACTGAGAGGGAAATGAAGAATGAACAACCCAGATACATGGACAACAAACTGAGAGGGAAATGAAGAATGAACAACCCAGAGACATGGACAACAAACTGAGAGGGAAATGAAGAATGAACAACCCAGAGACATGGACAACAAACTGAGAGGGAAATGAAGAATGAACAACCCAGAGACATGGACAACAAACTGAGAGGGAAATGAAGAATGAACAACCCAGAGACATGGAAAACAAACTGAGAGGGAAATGAAGAATGAACAACCCAGAGACATGGACAACAAACTGAGAGGGAAATGAAGAATGAACAACCCAGAGACATGGACAACAAACTGAGAGGGAAATGAACAATGAACAACCCAGAGACATGGACAACAAACTGAGAGGGAAATGAAGAATGAACAACCCAGAGACATGGACAACAAACTGAGAGGGAAATGAAGAATGAACAACCCAGAGACATGGACAACAAACTGAGAGGGAAATGAAGAGTGAACAACCCAGAGACATGGACGACAAACTGAGAGGGAAATGAAGAATGAACAACCCAGAGACATGGACAACAAACTGAGAGGGAAATGAAGAATGAACAACCCAGAGACATGGACAACAAACTGAGAGGGAAATGAAGAATGAACAACCCAGAGACATGGACAACAAACTGAGAGGGAAATGAAGAATGAACAACCCAGAGACATGGACAACAAACTGAGAGGGAAATGAAGAATGAACAACCCAGAGACATGGACAACAAACTGAGAGGGAAATGAAGAATGAACAACCCAGAGACATGGACAACAAACTGAGAGGGAAATGAAGAATGAACAACCCAGAGACATGGACAACAAACTGAGAGGGAAATGAAGAATGAACAACCCAGAGACATGGACAACAAACTGAGAGGGAAATGAAGAATGAACAACCCAGAGACATGGACAACAAACTGAGAGGGAAATGAAGAATGAACAACCCAGATACATGGACAACAAACTGAGAGGGAAATGAAGAATGAACAACCCAGACATGGACAACAAACTGAGAGGGAAATGAAGAGTGAACAACCCAGAGACAACAGTGTGTAAATAAGAGCAGAATGTGATAAACAAGAAGTATTGCTGGATTGAAAAACAAACAAACGATAGAGACAACTGAGAAGGAAATGAAGAATAATTCTAATATGACGTCCTTCAAACGCTTTGAGTCCAAACCCGTGGTAAAAATAATATTAATCTATGACCGATTAAATTTATGACGTCATCGACAATTGATAACGATATTTTACCAATTTTTGCATATTAGAATCGAAATAATTCAAGGAAGCCATATATATTGTTTTTACCACGGGTAGACCTTTATGTCAGCTTTTTACCCTTCGCTAGCGCTCGGGGTAAAACTTCGTGACATAAAGGCCTACCCGTGATAAAAACAATATATACATATGGCTTCCATGAATTATGTCTTAAACAACCCAGAGACATGGACAACAGTGTGTACAAGATACAGATCGAAGACAAACAAAATATCAACCGAGAAAACTAAAACGATGAGCCACATAGGTCCCACCAAACAGAAACCCAGGGTGAAGCCAAGTGGTCGCGCTGGTAAACCAGTTCCTGGTTCCCATAAGACACTCACCGTGTTACTTATAGTAAAGTGTGTTTAGATAGAGTAAGGAAAAGGTCTAAGTAAACGAGAAAAGATCCATTGTTATTTGACAACCGGATATTACGTAGCAGTCTACCAGTTCCTTATGACGACCATATACTTGATAGTGACGAATGGGAAGTTTATAATGATAGGGAATTAATCAAAGATTTACATTATATTATCATCTAACAATAATATATACATGCAGGGGTCCGCCATGGTCGTGATCGTATGGTAGTTCGATTTGCAACTACCTATGCACTCAGTGTATATCACCAATGATGTTGTGAGTTCGAATCAGGACCAGTGGAAATTTACTCGATAAAACATTAAGTGATAAAGTTTGTTAATAATTTTCTCCGGGTACTCCGTTTTTATCCACCAATAAAACTGACTGTCACGATATACATGAGCTATTGTTGAAAGTTGCATTAAACACCATGAACCTAAGCATATGACCTTATATACATGCACGTACTCATCTGCCCCCTATCATGATGTCTATGTATTCTCTTAGTTTATTTATATTATCAAAGAAGTAAGATGTTTTCTAAAGATGGAAATCTGTCTGGCAGTATAAGCAGACAGATATGTCAACATAGAATTCTACTTGGAGATATTAAAGGCAAACAAAATTAAACAATAGTGTTCAATTTACACAACAGTGTTTTAGACTAGATTTCCTCCTTTGATAATCTTAAAAATTTACATGACAAAATGTCACCAATGTACTGTTAGATATATAAATCTAATTCAATGCTATTTGCTCAAAGCTAAATTCAAGCAATTGAAGAGAAACAAATTTGATGATTTTGTAGATTAAGATGTGTATGTGATGTCTTCGTTCTAAACCAGTTTTCTTTTATCTAAGATCGATAGATTAACAAGAAAATGTTGATTTCTTCACCAAACACTAATAATCACAAAGAAATATCAGATATTGTTTAAAGTAAGAAAATATTTTTTTTTCAATATGGATCATAAAGAAAAAATTGTATCGATAAAAAGTATATAAAAATGCATTTGTATGTAGATCAAGTATGTAAAGAAACCTTTTTGAAGAGTATTAAACCTTGCACTTAATTGCCTTCTTTCGTTTAACATGCGTAGAAAGTTTTTTTTTTATTTATATCTTTGACGATATTCGTTTTGTTTGATCACAAGAAAGCTCCATTGAAGGAAATATATCCATATTTTCATAAGTTGATAATGTCACGACAAATGACATACCATTTTCCCGTGTATGGCATGACCCTTTGATGTACGGTACATTATCAGTACTAACATGTTAAATATTTTATGATGAACGCATGAAGTTGAAGGTAAACGAGGTCTTGAAGTGCATGAGCAATCCCCATGTAAATACAATAAGATTACAATTATCACTAGTGGAGCAAGTTCAGCCCGGTTATATGTGGGGTTCGTGTTGCTCAATCGTTAGTTTTCTTTTTAGTGTTTTGTAGATCATTGCTTCCCCCTTTTTTCTCATTCGTCTGACCATTGTATTGTCCATTTTACGGCTTCTGGTTATCCCGTTACTATTTTCAAACTTTAACTAACACTATAATTACCAAAGCAAAAACAAATGGAAGGGATAAACTAGTTTCATGGCCCCAAACATCTCCTTGACCCGGTGATGCAAGTATTCTCCACATCCGATGAAAATGCCACCTGAGTGAGCGACGTTGTTGTACAGAGCACTGAGTCTTCCTCTTGAACTTCATACATAAGACACATAAATTGCTATATGTATTAAAAAGGTATCATGGTTTTTACCATCACTTTAAGAAGTCAACAAAAATGTCAAAAATATTTTTTCTTTCAATGTGTGACGTAAAATTGTTTTTGACATTTGTTTCACTGGGTTTGATACTGCTTTGACAACTATTTTACCTATTTTGTTCCAGTATTGTTATAAATACTGTTATAGTGACATCCGGAACCTTTGAGCCGTAATGAAAGCGGAAGGTTTTGCGTTTTAAGATCTGATTCAACCCACCATTTCTTTAGAAATGCCTGTATCAAGTCAGTGTCATTACGGTTTTCACAGTTTTCCGGTTGTTGACTGATTTTGTCTGTTTATATACTTATGAGTTTTGACTTTCCCTTTGTAAGATTGTTCGGAGTTCGGTAATTTTGTTATTACCCTTATTTAAATATCAGGCAATATACATGGAGATCGGAGACGTAATAAGAGAACAATAAACTACTTTCAACTTAATAATTCCCAATACCATCTGTGTAACCAACATTATGACGTTCTCATTACTGTTCATTTCAACATGGCAGTATGGTCTACGTAATAACCAGTACCCTAAGGAACATGTCCCTGGGTTGAGCCATAGCTCATAGTAAAATGAATATATACTGCTCTCTAGTCTTCGGTTGAGTACATTGCACGGGATATTGATGCAAATGAATGTAAGGGAAGGGTTAAAGCAATTACACTAGTTTAACCCAGTCACTTTTTATTGAAGTGCCTGTTCCAAGTCAGGTAAGTGAGTGGTCATGTATATGTGTGTTATAGTTGTCGATTTTGCCTCTTTCTACAATCTTTCTATTTGGTTTTGGAACTGTTCCGATAAAATTATATTCTTACTCTTATTTATTTTGAAATATGCATATCGATTTCTTAGCTATACCGACTGTTTCCTTTGCCAATAACTGACCACCATATATTATAAAAATATATCTTTTTTAAAAACTGAAATATTGAGAAAAGAGGAGTTAAGCACCCAATGATATATGTAAAGGCAACTGTTTAAAGTAATGCAATTTCGGATAATTAATTATTTTGAAGAAAAAAAGGCGACACGCATTTTGCCAATATGTCCTTAAGGTTAATTTCTCAAGATGTTTTTTCTGCTTTTTAAATTAGTTTAATAGCTATAAAAGGCACATATAGCTTACAGTGCTTTTCTTAATTTTCAATAATCGCAATATGGCTAGACAACATCTTACGCGCAAATGGAATTATATTATCGAAAGTCGATTGAGGGAAAGAATAAGATCAACATCGCTAACATCATTTGAGGACAAAAGGAAATAATTTACTATTAACTTAAAAAGCAAAGCTTTGTTATTTACGCTCTTCAGTATTGGAGGTGTGAAAATATTATCTAATCCATGCAGCGTCAAAAATAAAACGTTGGTTATTTAAACTCTTCAGCAAAGGCGGTGTGAAAATATTATCTAGTCCATGCAGCGTCAAAAATGAAACGTTGGTTATTTAACCTCTTCAGCAAAGGCGGTGTGAAAATATTATCTAATCCATGCATCGTCAAAAATCAAACGTTGACTATCTAACCTCTTCAGCAAAGGAGGTGTGAAAATATTATCTAATCCATGCATCGTCAAACATCAAACGTTGACTATTTAACCTCTTCAGTAAAGGAGGAGGTGTGAAGATAATATTTAATCCATACATCTGTCACTGATATTAACTATAATATCAGTTGCTACAAATTATATTTCAATACAACTCATCACGTAAACTTAATAGAAATATCATAGTCTGAAATCAATGCTATTTTACATTTTTAACTTAATTTGTTATTTATATACAGCTTATAGATATTGACACATTTAGACTTATTAGTTTTGACTCCAGTTTTAATTAAATGTGCGATAGGTTTTCAAATTCTACAATAAAGCTTAACTAATAGGAGGAATGTGAAGTGTTTCTTTCGTGTTGTTAACATAGAACATATGTTTTATTAACTGCTGACTTATCAGATTAAACATGTTGGATCGTTGCGATATATCAAAATACCATTTTGTAAACAACATTGAAAGGTCCAAAAGCGCAAAAAAACTTTGCTACTCGAAGAAACTATTATTTTATGAACACGTTAACACAACATATGGTTCACAGTTCAGTTAACAGTCATATATGTGAGTCAATTGTAGAGTATGCGCTAGTAACCGCAAATACGCACATCCGGGTGGATTTATACATATCATATACATAACAGCATGAATGATCAAATTTAATACCATCATGGTGAATTGATAATCTCAATTTGATGTGACTGCATTTTCATTTTTGGCTTTATATTAAATGTATTTATTTAGGTGTTTGCTGTATCCATCCCGATTTACGTTTGTCTGTCCTTCCCGTTTTATTTTTCTACAACCTGGTACTCTTTATTTGGTAATTTACGATGGGGTTTTTTCCTCGTGTCTTGGTGTCCTCTCTCTTATTCTTATTCTTATATTATTCGTTACGATTGAGGTTTTCGGCGTTACTATATTGGATTTGTTGATGCTAAAAGTACAATTCACAAATACAGAAAACAGTAAATCAAACATGAGCAAAACGAACTTTCAAAACTGACATACAATGTAATCGCAAACGAAAAATATTACACAAAGAAAAAAACTATAAAACAAACAAACAAACAAAACAAAAACTATGCTACGAAAATTCGCTATATAACCAGACAATTCAATAATAGTTAGTTTTTTAATGGCATAAAATACATTTCATTTCATTAACTAGTCTAGTAGGTTATTCCGAGAGAGATATTTTATCAGATTGTAAAATTTGCTTTACTTAAGTTTTGTATTTGCTCTACCTATAAATAAAACCGTAGATATATATCTTAGTGCGTATTATACAACAAGAACATTGTCTTAAACAAGCGAAACGAACACTTGTTTTAACTATAATTGCATAAGGATCAAATTACTCATAAATGAATTAGTATTGTGTCAATATACTACACATATCCATAAAATAAAACATGATATGCCGTCTTCTAATGTTGTAATTTAATCCTATTGTACTTATCTTTATCTGCATGACGCTGTATAATTTGAGAGAGACGTGTAATGTATAGCTAGGTACGACATTTTCAGGTACGAATTTTGATCTGCACGACGCCTCTTTAATTTGAGAGAGAAATTAATGTTCGTATTAATCTATGCGTAGGTACGATATTTGGTTTCGTACTAATTTTGATCTGCGCGATGCTCTGTAATTCGAGAGAGACATTAAAGTTGATAGTAATATATACGACATTTTTACACCAAGGAAACGATAAGGAAATATTTATTTTATTGTCTTATTAAAGATACAATATATATTGAAATAAAACCTTATTTCACCAAGGAACGATAACTGTTGGTGTTTTTAATGTCTTTTTAATTAAGAGAGACATTAAGTGTTCACAGGAATACGTAATTCATATAGGTACGACATTTTTACACCAAGGAGACGATATGTAACGAAGAAATGATGATGTCAGTATATATTAGAAATTTAATTATTTTAGGATAAATGTTTGATCTAGAAATATAATTTTTTTTAAATGTTTGCTATAGTTTTCGACATTTATTGTCGCTTTTAGTGATTTTATTTCCACTTATATCGTTACGACCTGACCTAGTATGCCATGAAATCTCGGACATATATTATGAGTTGACCCACGAAAACTCCGGCCTCCGTTACGTGTTTCGAATCCCGCCGCTCATGTCGAGGTGTACTCGTTACAATATTATGTGATAAAATTTGATAGTGACTTGCAGCACGGTGGTTTTCTCCGGGTACTTCGGTTTCCTCCACCAATAAAACTGACGTCCACGATTTAACTAAAATATTGTTGAAAGTGGCGTTAAACTTCATAATTCTAACTCTAACTTTACGTGTTTGAAAACATTAACACTTGGGTGTTGTTACTCTTCTGTCCAGAATTCAACGTACTAAACAAATATTTTACCTAGATCACTACTTCCAGATGGAAAAGGAAATAAGAAGTCAAATGACAGAATCCATTTGAAATATATATACGCTATAAGTCAAAAACAAAGACAAGCCATTGGTTATTCTACCAAAATTTACATAGTCGTTTGTATCGTAATATATATTGTTTTGTGCGTATGGCTTGTTTCTGGAATAACCTTCACATGCCAAAAGAAAAGATAACCCAACATACCAAGTCCATGCTTACTCTAAGTAACAACTAATATTTGTCTTATTGGGTGCAGGGAGCGTGAAATTCTAAAAACAAAACGAGGCACAAATTTCCGATCCACCATTAGCTTTCTGTTTTGTTCCTGCAGCACAATCAGCGAGGTGAACTATAGTAACCTTCTGGAGTTTATATCCGGGTTTCAGTGGGGTTCGTGTTTCTCAATCTTTAGGTTTCTGTGCAAAGTTTTGTAGATTATGGTTTGTCTTTTTCTTCTGGCCATTGTTTTATCTGCCCTTCTCCGAAATGTAGTATTTGTTTCTTTTTCATTTTATTTATCTTTATCCCGGTGCTTGTGGGGTTTGATTCTGTGTAATGTTTTGTATAACATTGTTTAACCACTTGTCCTGTTTCTTCTGGCCATTGTGTTGTCTCTCCTTCTTCGATTGACGACTTCTGATCACCCCTTTGGTATCTTTTGACCATTATGTTGTCTGTCCTTCGATTGACGACTTCTGATTACCCCTTTGGTATCTTTTGACCATTATGTTGTCTGTCCTTCGATTGACGACTTCTGATTACCCCTTTGGTATCTGTTGACCATTATGTTGTCTGTCCTTCGATTGACGGCTTCTGATTACCCCTTTGGTATCTTTTGACCATTATGTTGTCTGTCCTTCGATTGACGACTTCTGGTTACCCCTTTGGTATCTGTTGACCATTATGTTGTCTGTCCTTCGATTGACGACTTCTGATTACCCCTTTGGTATCTTGTGGCCATTGTATTATCTCTCCTTCTTCGATTGACGACTTCTGATTACCCCTTTGGTATCTTGTGGCCATTGTATTATCTCTCCTTCTTCGATTGACAACTTCTGATTACCCCTTTGGTATCTTGTGGCCATTGTATTATCTCTCCTTCTTCGATTGACAACTTCTGATTAGCCCTTTGGTATCTGTTGACCATTATGTTGTCTGTCCTTCGATTGACGACTTCTGATTACCCCTTTGGTATCTGTTGACCATTATGTTGTCTGTCCTTCGATTGACGACTTCTGATTACCCCTTTGGTATCTGTTGACCATTATGTTGTCTGTCCTTCGATTGACGACTTCTGATTACCCCTTTGGTATCTTGTGGCCATTGTATTATCTCTCCTTCTTCGATTGACGACTTCTGATTACCCCTTTGGTATCTTGTGGCCATTGTATTATCTCTCCTTCTTCGATTGACAACTTCTGATTAGCCCTTTGGTATCCTCAAGATTTTCTTACCCTCTCAAAGCACCTGAATTATTGTTTTTGTTATATGCATATTTATCTTCAAAATGACTAAAATTATTTCATGTAAAATAAACCATGTTCTACATAGCAATATATATATTGGATCGATGACGTCAAATAACACTGTCGGGTTAGACGTTTTTATTTCTTTAGATAGACAAATTAGCGGGAAAATTATATTTTTCCGTCACATGATTGGCACAATGACAATAAATAACTGTTACGAACCGTTATCGTCAGTTCTTTATTGTTATTAAGCCAGTGGCTTGATTATCAGCCATTAAGAAAATAAAATCTGTAATTATCTTATTTTGATTGTCGCCTTCATGACAAAATATTGTACACTCCATCACCCATTGAAGAAGACATCATCCTGAAGTGTTTATACCATCCTCAGCTCTAGCAATGGATAGGGGTATAGTATTTAACGCCACTTTCAACAATATTTCAGCTATATCGTGTGAAATATTTGTTGAAATGCAACATTGAACATAGACAGTTTGGAATTGACGAGATTAAAAATCACTAAACATTTGAAATCTATAAATATTCCTAATATTAAAAGAAATTTTAAACAATGATGGTGAATAATTTTAAATACTGTTACAGTGACAGCCGGAACCTTTGAACCGTAATGAGAGCGGGAGGTTTGGCGCTTTAAAATCTGATTCAACCCACCATTTCTTTAGAAATGCCTGTACCAAGTCAGAGTCATTACGGTTTTCACAGTTTTCCGGTTGTTGACTGATTTTGTCTGTTTATATAATTATGAGTTTTGACTTTCCCTTTGTAAGATTGTTCGGAGTTCGGTAATTTTGTTATTACCCTTATTTTCAATTTATTAAGATTGTTTAATTGATTTTTGGGCCTGTTCTGACATATTTTTTGGTTCATTTTTTCAAATTCAAATATCTATGTAAATGGATTTGTTTTAATATGATTATTCCATTTGGTATTATATTACTTTGGAGAATTTACCACACATTTACATCTATGGCGAAATAATTTCAAAATACTGCAGAAAAAGAACAAATGGTTTGTTCTACAATTATTGCTACCATTGTAATGTAATAAAAACGTATATATATAATTTAGTGCGCACGACGCGTTTCTAGAATAATCTTCATCAGATACGCTCAATATCGAAATATTGGAAAGCCATATAATTGAAAAGTGTTTTGGAGCTATAAACCAAAGGGCCTAAACATGGTAGCCAAATAGTAAACTCATATTTTTTGTTCAATAAGAGAAAGTTATTTACACAAAATTTGTACAGACATAAAATTGCAAACAACCCTTGAATTACATATATAGCCAATTCTTACGGCATCTTATTACCCCTTGGATTTCTTCAAACTTTTCTTAAAACTAATAGCCACACAAAAACCACTTCAGATTTTATTTACCCAAATGCATTCATATATCGCTAAAATCAAAACTTCAATTTAAACTTTGAGCCGTAATGAAAGGGAAAGGTTTGGCGCTTTAAAATCTGATTCAACCCACCATTTCTTTAGAAATGCCTGTACCAAGTCAGGGTCATTACGGTTTTCACAGATTTTGTCTGTTTATATACTTATGAGTTTTGACTTTCCCTTTGTAAGATTGTTCGGAGTTCGGTAATTTTGTCATTACCCTTATTTAAAATTACCCTTATTTAAAATATGTCCTAAATATGAATAATTTTATGAAATGCAATAACTTATTTCATGAACACTAAAAGTTATATAACAATATTATTGAAAAATTCATTTTCTTGCTGCCTAAAAATCATTTAGCTTTCCAATTCTCTTTACTTTCAACGTACCCGATAAAGGTTATTACAGAAAGGTGTCGTCCGCTTTAAGATTGGTATCTAACCTTTTATTAAAATAATTAAAAAAAACCATATTAGTTGTCTTTAAAATCAATTTGACTCTGAACGTATCGATGAAGTTTTTTTTTTATCATAGTAATAAAAACGTAGGTATCAAATTTATTGCGCACTACTCGTTTATGGAATAACCTTTAGATTACGTTTTTAACACTCTAACTTGAACTTGCAGTGGGTCTACAATATAATTATGTACATATCACAATATCATCTTAAATATAATACAGTCACAGTTAAAAAGTGTCTTTAGTTGTAAAACAGTCTACTGTATACAAATCGAAAACGTTATTTTAAGGTTATTTGATATCATAGACTACGTTTTTATAACTTCTACTACAAGGAGAAGACTTCATAAGTTCGCTTAACTTGTGTCTTATCCTTTTTGCACATTTGAGCAAATGAAATTTGTTTAAACTAAACTACCACAAGGTTATTTGATATCATAGTAATAAAACGTAGATATCAAATTTAGTGCGCACTACACGTTTCTAGAATAACATATACACCACGTCTTTATTAAAATAAAAACTTGTTTTGCATGACATACAACACCCTAACGTCTACTACAATTGTTGGACTGTAAGCATACCCAGTAAGAGTTATTCCAGAAACGGATCGAACGCTCTAAATATGATATCTCTTTTTATTTAAAAAAAAACTTTTTTAGCATAACATACAACACTCTAGCTTCTACTACAAGTAAAGACCTACCTTTATGCAAACTTCTGTTTACTTCCCTAATGTGTATCCTGTTTATCGTTCGCTCCGTGATATCTAGATGGGCTGCTGTTCCATAAATGCGTTCTTTAATCTTGCTCGTCACTCCTACTATACACCCTCTAACTGGTACTCCTTCCTATTGGTTCTATCCAATTGCATTCGATCCCTAACAACGTTGACGTTTTGATACAATGGACTTATTGTATTTCTCTTATGGAGATATAAACCACAAGGATTTAACTGTATTGATCTTATAGTTTTATTGTCTTAATGAGTGATTTTCACTGGATAAAATAATACTTCTTTTTAGAAAATAAATAAGTTCGCTTTTTTATAAGTCAAAATAAAAGTTTTTGGTGAAGATAAATAAATTTTGCTTGGATTAAATATGATGGATTTATCTATATCTTTGGAATTAATATATTTTATGCTTATATAATCAGTATTTTCTTTCTTCTATATGGTGCAGTAAGGAATGTGATTGAATTAATCTGTAAGAATTTTGAAAAATATTTAAAAGGCAATTAAGCATGTTTTATGTTTTTTTAATAGAAGGCAATACAAGATTATATAAATCTGATATCTTAATTTTCATTTAATTTCCTAAATTCAAAATGGTCAATTTATTGTTTTGTTTATTTCATATTTGTGTTATTTTCATATCTATTACATCAGTAACCAAACCATATTATATGGTTTTTCTTTTGATTTTGTTTTCTTCGTCTTGTTACCAGTTTCTCTTGATTTTCCATTTTTGATTGTCCCTTCGGTATTCTCTAACGTTTATTTTATAGCTTTGTGCACTTTTAATATTTTACAGATTTAACTAACCATACATAGGTATCCAGCATTACTTGTGATATTTTTATTTAGCTTACGAACTGAGTCGCATAATCTGGTATCAGTTAGATAGCAAGTCCGAAAATTACACAAAGTTAATATCCTACATTTTGTTCAATAGATTTGTATTATGGATATTACAGAGAACGCCGTATTTTTGTTAATGTGACTCATACTTAAGGCTGATACATAAACAAAAACAAAAACAAAAACAAACAAACAAACAAACAAATATATAAATATGACGTCTTATGGATTTCAACAATATAAAAATGATACGAACGTCATGACGCCAGTTATTTTAATATTTTAAAATATATAGTTTTCTTGAACGAGTTTGAGAAAAAATATTCTTAGAACGCTCATTGTAAAATAAAAAAAATATATATCAAAGTACCATTACATGTGCAGTCGAATGGACCGATATAAATTCCATTCAAAATTGAATAAACTAAAGCATGTAACAAAAACACTTATTATTTGAATTCAATAAACGTTAAAGAATACAGAACGGGCAATCAAAACTGAACAAGCAAGTGAAACTGGCACCATAGACGAAGAAAAACAAAACTAAAACACAACACATTATGTGTTCATAACCACTATATGCAAAAAAACACAAATAACGTAAATAAGATATGAGCCCTCCAAGAAACAACTGGAGATAAAGACGAACCAAACATTGTTTTCATGCAGGCAGAGAAATTGCAATGACTTGAACATTTTTTGTTATATACTTTCACCTACCGAAATATGGCTGTTTCTGGTACCCCTGTCAGAGGTTACCTGTTGAGCTTTGGGCACCTAGTTGTAAATCCAGTTCACTTCCTGATGAAAGAAAATTTCAAAAGGGGGCAATCAAGGGATGATTATATAATTTCATTATTTAATTGAAATATAAACGTTGATGGATTAATGTGGTTTTTCTTCAGGATGAACATAATATTGATCCAGTGCATTTAAATAATAAAGTGTATGTGTATTCGGAGCAAAACGGGTGAAATGTTCTGTGAACCTCACCTTTATCCCAGTTTTTAAGTCTTATACACATGAACTTTATATTTTATTTAAAGACATTGCAATAATAGTGTCTATTTATCTGTGATGTAGTCCATTAATTCATACGGAAATGTTCCATTTCAACATATGTACTTTTCTTCTGAAAAATTACAAAAAGATGTGATTTGTTGACTTTCAGTTTCTGTTATAAACGTTACTTTTATAATGTTACATTGTACATTTTGTTATTATTATTATAATGTTGAATTTGAGTGTGTTTTTCCTTTATGTCTAGAATGGGATGTTATGTAATAAGCATATTATTGTCTTCTCCCCCGTTGGCTCGGACACTATACCGCACCAGACAACACTACAGGAAAATAGTTCCCTCAGGAGTAGACAATAGTAGAATAATAGCTGAATATATATTGTTGAAAGAGGCGTTAAACACGATACCTCTAACCTCAAACGTTAAATGATTCAATAGAATGAGAAATACAACAATAGAGATAACGAAGAAAGATCTCTTTAAATCCAATTCCGGTAGATACTGCCATTCCAGAGCTATGATGATCGTATGGTATCCTGTCCTAATGTTCTCGGAGGACTTTGGCTCATTTATTTAACGTTGTGTTACTTCCTTGATAGTCACTTGTAGTTAGTTTGCTAGCTGGCAAGTTGATGCTCCGTTTGTACGCCCGCAGAACGGTACAGTTCAGAAATGTCAGTCTCCAAGATAAATATTAATTAACAAATAACACACACAAACTTGTGATGACTAACCTTTCTCAATATTAACATGGTGATATCTTTCTCATTTGTTTATCAAAACTGTACCAGATCTTTTGAC
Organism: Bathymodiolus septemdierum; assembly: GCA_963383655.1. NCBI lineage: Eukaryota > Metazoa > Mollusca > Bivalvia > Mytilida > Modiolidae > Bathymodiolus > Bathymodiolus septemdierum. Next base: position 12,694,912 of record OY726528.1, on the reverse strand, counting down.
CTTGGTTCATCATTTCTTTTCGTTTTCTTTTCTGTTTCCCTTTATTTTTATTTTTTTTTCTTCTTTTTTTTTTTTTTTATTTGGAGGGGGATTGTCTCTCGGGGAATCTGTTTTAAACTAACATTTTTTTTAATTTACCAAAATGACTGAAATGCAGGTTAATATTTTTCATAATATGCATCTTTCATGTCAATTTTTTTTTCTCTAAAATTTGGCGATTCAACTATTTAAAAAGGCAGTCAGAAACACCTCCAATCCAAAGTTAAATGGACTTTTCCTAAGTGATCATGACTTTAAGTTCGCAGTCGTTGTAGTTTCACCTCTCAGGAATTCGATGTTCTTCAGATGAGTCATTCATTTTTTTTTGTTCTTTTATATGTTCATTTTGAGTTTTCTTCAAATCTCGTTCCTTTTTTTTTTTTTTTTTTTATCTGTAATTGCATGTTGCAGCACCCATTATGTTGTGAGAGTTCATATTGTGTTGCGTTGTGATATTATATTTCATTCATGTGTTCTTTATTTTATCTTTGTTATGATTTGTACTGTTCATATGTGTTCTGTCAACAGTTGATCAGGGATTATTCTAAAAGCAACATATGTGTTACGGCACGATTGTTTGAACCATCAATAAACCAGTAAGTAAGCAAACGGAAGAGAACACCGAAGGGACAATAAAAAAATAGACAATCCAGGGGAACTGACAACATTGGGTACACAAGACACAGGACGAAGACAAACAAAGCAAAATGCACACCACTATGCGCAAGCAAACACAAATGACGTAAATAAGACATGGACCCTACTGCAAACAACTGGAGGTAAAGACTAACCGAACATGGTTTTTTTACGGAAATCTTAACGGACATCACAACACGGAAGTCAGAATCGACGGATCGAAACACAACGACGCATTATATTTGTGTCAACATTTATTATCATCAAAACATTTTATAATTCTGTTATAAAATAATTAGAAATTACTAACCTATAGCTAGGGGACATTGTTTTTATATATTTTTTTTAACCATAATCAAATATTATATACACAAATAGAATTATATTCAAATTCTATCAATCAGAACATAAATACAAGATATTTAGACTTAGTGAAGGCAGACCATGGAAGGCGGCATTTAACAAAGAAAATATCTTACGGACAATATATCTAAAAACCGTAGATATTTGCTTGTGTGTTTCTAAAGAGGAAATGGACAGATATTATAACTGAAATTATTCTATGTCACTGCAATTGTGCAAAATTATCCTACAACGTTTCAATTGTCTCAAGTTATCCTACTTCTTTTGAATCCTATTCTGGTCATCTAGCATTCATAAAGTGTTATAGCTTTGTAGGAAGTGAATACGATATTACATAGTCTGTCTAAAATCTTTAGAAATGCCTGTACCAAGTCAGGGTCATTACAGTTTTCACAGTTTTCCGGTTGTTGACTGATTTTGTCTGTTTATATACTTATGAGTTTTGACTTTCCCTTTGTAAGATTGTTCGGAGTTCGGTAATTTTGTTATTACCCTTATCTAGTATGAATGATTTCACTGTCAAGTACATGTACAAATGTTTATTATCAATAGGATTCCGCACTCGTGAATTTGATGAAAATCAAAGTCATTTTGCACAGACTCTCTATTTATATGTAGTAACATTCCAGATCCACCTACATATGGAGTATCTATCAATCAGTTGGTATGATATTGCAGGTCTTGTGGTTCCTATCATGATTTCCCGTATATATGGTTGCTGCTGACAAGGAAGCTACTCACTGGTTAAGTTGAAGTCATCACTTCGAAAGTTTTACAGTCGTTACAATGACTTAGTTAATAAATTAATCAAATTGTGAGTTTTGAATCGAACTCACAACTTTTGTGGTGATTAGAATAATATATCGTATCACGTGACTATCAATATTGCTAGTATCGGAGATAGTCCGCGATATGATGACCTGTGATAACGGATGTCGAGACATTCAAAACTGACCTAATTATTTTATCGATAGCGTCATTTTGGTTTTTTACGTATCAGTCAGCTCGCTGACATTGACAATATCACTCGGCGAGTTAAAAGATAAAGCTCAAATTAGCAATAAAATTGAATACTTTTGAGAGTGGCGTCAAATACCCATATATCAATTCGAAGCGTTTAAAAGAAAGTTCTGGCTATTTTTTTATATAATAATTACATACGACGATATTTTAAATATTTCTTGCTATTGTCTAATTACTCAATCTCAGTCATAGATATGTCTTGCTACATGTACATGTAACACAATCTAGGTAAAACAGATGATTCGTCTTTACCTTATGATAAATGACCCTTTTACGTTGTTGTATCATTTGATTAGAGGGTGGGTGTGGCTTTGAGGAGAGGGTGGGTGTGGCTTTGAGGAGAGGGTGGGTGTGGGTTTAAGATCTTTCTTGTTTTATTTCCCCCAGATGTAATACATTGTCTGTAACCATCTCAGTGTTTCAATGGTAGGTGTGTATAACTAGGGCAGGTTAAAAAGTCGGCTGGATTCCTGGTCTTGTCACACCAAAGAAATGTGTTGATTCACCCCTAAACACGCAGAATTAAATAGTAAGTACAACATCATAATCAGAATAAGTTGTCCGAGTGGAGCGAAATGTCTGCCTATGGTCTGTTTTCTCGATCAGCTAGAAAGGTAAAACAATTAACTAATCATGTTGGTCTATAAGAACGAAGACACCATCATAACTATCATTTCATTAAATGTAACTTCTCCCCTTAATATAACTGATAAATTGACTTCAAGACACAAACATCTGTAAAATATGCGTTCGTATACTGATAATTTTGAAATGACATATAAGAGCTGAGATATTTATGCCATCTAGCGTAATTTCATGTAAAATTCCATATACTGACACAAGTCATATAAATATTTCTAGGAAAATGATTAAGTCGTGTATAACATAAATATTAACATCTTACCAGAAGGTAGCTATGTGTTTCAAAATTAGACATGGAAGGCTTCGCTATGTAAATTAAATGCAAGTTATTTTCAAGCATCGTTGCCAAATATAATTTGATCGACTTAAAATATTACAAGTTATATTCAACTTACAACAAATTATATAACAAAATGATTTAAAAAAAAACTTAAATCAAGCAGAGCAACGCTATGATGTTCACTCTCAACCACCCTACCAACCCGTTGTGCACAAATCATTGCTTGGCAACCACGTCTTGACAATATCAGTAACATGGTGGATGGATGTGTTCCGTGTTGTGATGTCCGTTACGATTTCTGCATAAAAAACGATGTTTGGTTAGTTTTTGCCTCCAGTTGCTTGTTCAATGCTCATGTTTTATTTATGTAATATCGCGTTGTGCTTTTGTTTTGTTTGTCTTCGTCTTGTGTACGCTATGTTTCCAGTTTCTCTGGATTGTCCAATTTTGATTGCCTCCTCGGTATTCACTAACATTTATTTCAGTTATATCGTAATTGCAGTTGGCTGTATTGGTGAAGGAAACCTGAGAAAACTTTCGACTTGTCCAAAATTACTGACGAACTTCAGAAATGGTTGAAGATATCGATGAGTAATAGTAATCAGAAACCATAATTCGAAGAAGAAGAAGAAGAAGAAGAAGAAGAAGAAGAAGAAGAAGAAGAGAGAATAAAATAGCCAAAAGAAAAGGGACAAAAAAGATAAGCCCTACATAGACACCTGATGATTGAGCAACACGAACACAACTAAAAAACGAGGGTGAACTCGAGTCTTACGGAGAGGTATGAAATTCCTGCTCTACTAGTAACATGCTATTGTAATAAATACATCTCCCTCTGTGCTGGGACCGAACTCAGAGCATAAATGGTAACAGGCACTGATGGTATAGGTATATATAAAACAAACTACCATACCACGGGGACAGCTGCACAAATGTTTATATAACGTTATTAAGTAAGCATGCATATGGACGAACTATGTACACATATAGTGAATGAGTGATTTTTGTCAAACGCCAAATCTGCAATTGTACAACTGTGTCATTGCTTTAACATGTTACACTATATAAAATTCCACTCGGACACACAGCCAGGCTTTTTTCTTACACCTTCAAATGTCATTCTTAGTGGAAAAACAGCAAATACCAATTTTATAGAATTTGGTTTTACCTGCTAAATGCCACGATCTACCACGCTTATAAAATGTATCTTGGAGTTGATAATATTGTAATGCCATTGTCAGTACACAACGTTGAACCATATAATACGTAAATCATCAGGACATATTACATAATTATCAAATCTCCAGACTGTCATGAACAAATTATTAGTTTGGCTATTAACATTTTTATGTCACGTTAGCGTGTTATAAACATATCTAATTCTGACACTAACAGTTGATTAAAACATGCAGAGTCAGGATGCACTTTTTTTTATTATAACACAGATGTTTACTGATACTCTGTTTCCTGTTCCTACAAGGCCTTTTTTTTTATTTTTGTAAATAATGTCAAGACGTTTTGTACTAATTCAATGAATAAATTGCACTTCTTGTAATGATATCCAATTTAATACAAATGACACGTTTCTGGGATAGGCTTAATCGGGTACGCTCTAAGTCAAATGATTACTGTAGCCGCAATTGAAACATTGATCTGTCAGCCATTTGACATATGTGAGGTATTGGAAATGTACACGATATTTTTGACGGATAACATTTTAATGGTAACCGATATATTCGTCCTCTGACTGACAAACTGAACTACGTTATGAATGAAAATAGTTTGAAGATACCAGAGGAGGAATCCGCAGACGTGAATCGAGCAAGTACAGACAATACAAAGGCCAAAATAAACAGAACACAAAAAAACAATGATATACAACATATTAAACAGAAAACTAAAAATCGAACACCACGAACCTCACTAAAATAGAGGGTGAACTAAGGGAAAGCAGTTCCTGCTCCACATGAGGCATCTGTGATAAGGTGATAAGTCATAAAAGATGAAAGGATGTGATCATTTGTGACATTATGTATACATTTCAAATTTATAACATATATTCCTATCAACAATGTTTTTACCGAGAACATTCTACTTTTATGGTAGGGAATTACATATTGTAATCGAATAGAAAAAGCCCAAGCGAAATATTACATTACAGTAATGAGTGTACAGTGTATATGCCTGTACTTATAAATACAAATATCAACATTATATTTTGTTGTACACATGCATCTCGTAATTATATTTCGATAACCGTTGTAGGGTTATGGTTATGATGTTTAACGCCACTTTTAGCAATGTTTCATTTATATCGTGGCGGTCAGTTTTATTGGTGGAGGTAACAGGAGTATCCTTAGAAAACCACCTACCTGCCGCAAGTCACTGACAAACTTTATCACATAATGTTGTATCGAGAACACCTTGCCATGAACGGGATTTGAACTCACAACTTTAGTGATGATAAATACTGATTGCATAGATAGTTGTAAATCCAACAACCTAACGATCACAACCACTCCGTAAGTAAGATAAACTTTTAGCTGATAATTAATTATCAAAATCAAAACATTTCAATAAGAAAGTTCGTTTTTGTTCCAAACCATTAAACAATAGCTTTGGTTATCACGTTGTTTTTAATGTAAATTTTCGTTTCCTATATTAGATATCTCCTTTTTTCATTAATTTTGTTGACAATTATGACATTGATACCATCGTACAACATAAACTCATCAAAGATAATTTTTCATATTTAATTAAATGGTCGTTCTATAAATCAGGCTGTGGTAGCATAGGCTGTAACGAATGTAATTAATTCTTTAGTGATGATGAAAGAAATAAATATTGTAATTGGACTTGTGACTATCATTTTTCTTTGCTAGATTGATTTGATTGATTTTTGTTGTTTAGCGCCATTTTCAACTATATTTCAGCTATATCATAGCGGTCAGTTTTAGTGGTGGAAGAAGCCGGAGTACCCGGAGAGAACCACCGACCATGGGCACGCAACTGGTAAACTTTATCACTTGCGGCTGCGAGTCGAGTGCACCTCTTTTTGTAATTTACAAATCCAGGCGCGAACCCACGCCGTATTGGTGATAGACTTGTATGAGTTGTTAGGTAATCCAACTACCTAACTCATTGAGCCACCCCAGCCCTTCTTTGCTAGACAACATGTCTTTGGTAATAAAGTGTTCTGTAAAATTGTTGGAAGTTCAATGGGAACGAATTGTGCTCCTTTCATTGCTGATTAATTTGTTTTTATACTGTCATAAATCTCAGAAAATTCTAAAAAGCACTCATGAATTAGTCTGTTTACCAACAACTGCAGATGCGTAGACGATATCTTAACTGCAAATGACGCTTATAAAGCAAATTTATCCGAAGAAACATACATTGAATAAGGCTAGCATTACAAGCGACTCGTGTCATATTTTATTTTTTAATTTTTTTTTATTTAGACATATATATTTCTCAATGTAAATTTAACACACGCGGTTAGGACTAAAGAGACACGTTCTCTTTCCCTGTATTCAATTATCCTTCTTCTTTTTTTATGGAAACGTTCCTTGGGCCCCATCATACGGTATTTAACATTTTTCAGATGGTTCGTCTTGCATGTATTTGTATTAATGTTTCAATATTCAAGCTTTTATTCTAAAATCTCAGACACATTACGTATTACAAGACGAATTAAAAACATAAACAAATAGAAATGGTAGATATAGATTACATATATATATACAATATACGTACATTGTCGGTAAATATACAATTTATTTGTACGAGCTTTAGAAACAGGCAGAATAGCGAGCCTTGGGCGAGCTTTTCAGGCCTGTTTCGCAGCGAGTACAAATGAATTTTATATTTAACGACAATGTACGTATATTGTGTTTATCCTGCAATGTCAAAAAAGTCGGAAAACTTGTCAGATTTAAACAAAAAGGACAGAAACAAACGTCATTCCTCGCCTTTCATAAATGTTGTCAAGGGTGTCTTCTTCGTGGTCCGCGTTACATTAGTACCAGTTTCATACTTGTCTGCGCCCTCCGCTGTACATAGCTACAGGGTACCAGGAAAGTTTATTCGTAGGCTGAAAAGTTTATTCGTCTAGTACGAATAAAGCAAAAATTTATTCGTATAGCATATTTGTGCAGCAAATGTACTGATTGCAGGATAAAAAACTTTACATTATTACAGTACAAGTATTTTGTTTTCTAGTTTCTTTACAAATATTGCTACTGCAATTATCGTAATCTCGTGATAACGTGACAAACTCTTAGATCAAGGATATCGTTTCATAAATTATTGAAAACTTCCATAAATTTTATTACTGCTATAAAGATCCTGTATGTAAATAAGATTCTACAAACAAACAGATATCTGATCAAATAAGGGTATTTCCCATCCATGTTTCTCTGGCGAAGTAATTGACAAAGATAAAGAGCTCAAATCCAGCATATTTCAAAATTTAAAATCATTGAAATATCTTATTCGTAGATTCGTAAAAGCTAACTCTTTCACAATCACAGTTTAAGCCACCTTTTCATAAACAGTTGTATTTAGTATGAAAATCTTTCATATGAAACAACAATGAATCGTATTGGAAAGAATGATATTTAAACGATACATCTTTTGCATTGTCCCTTAGCAGGACCTGGATTACCAACATTATATGTCGTGGACTTTTGAATCTTCAATGAGCTGAGGTGACATGTTAGTCAGGGGCGGATCCAGGGAGAGGCACATCCGGCGTCCCCTACCCCCCCCCCCCCCCTAAAATTGGAAAAAACATGATTTGTTTGCGTAAAATCGTGATTTTTCACACGAAATACCCCAAAAATTTCGCGCCTCCCTCCGCAATTGGAAAAAAAATGTTTTTTTTGCGTAAAATCGTGATTTTTCACACGAATTACCCAAAAAATTTTCGCGCCTCCCTCCGCTCGTCGCAATATTTTTATGTGCGCCCCCTAGCTTAAAATCCTGGATCCTCCCCTGTTAGTGTTCGTTTTGTTGATATTGTAGGAGTTTTTGGCCATCATTGTTTAAAGTTTCTATTCACAATACGGATATGCCGTTCTAACAACAGCCAGGAAGGCATCGAATCCAGCGTGCACAACGGAAACGTCTGTGCACTCAGTGCAGATCGTCCGTTCTAACAACAGTCAGGAAGGCATCGAATCCTGCGTGCAAAACGGAAACGTCTGTGCAGTCAGTGCAGATCGTTCATTTCTTGATGTAATATTGTAAACTTATGTTTATTGTATAAAACTTGCAAGACATCAGTTATATAAATAATCCATGCAATTTATTATTCATGGCAACAATAAATATAAATTATTAGTAGAAATGGGAAATCAAAGATATTAAATCATAAAAATGAATCATATATTATGTCACAATGGGATTCGTTTCATTTGACAGAAAATTAACAAAAGATGCATTTATTGTCTGTACTGTAGAAGGATTTTAATTGACATTTATTTTATTGACTTTGGAGTCTTTGTTTCATGTGGATGACACATGCTTATACTGTTGTTGTCTAGAGTCTTTGTTTCATGTGAATGACACATGCTTATACTGTTGTTGTCTAGCGTCTTTGTTTCATGTGGATGACACATGCTTATACTGTTGTTGTCTAGAGTCTTTGTTTCATGTGAATGACACATGCTTATACTGTTGTTGTCTAGCGTCTTTGTTTCATGTGGATGACACATGCTTATACTGTTGTTGTCTAGAGTCTTTGTTTCATGTGGATGACACATGCTTATACTGTTGTTGTCTAGAGTCTTTGTTTCATGTGGATGACACATGCTTATACTGTTGTTGTCTAGCGTCTTTGTTTCATGCGGATGACACATGCTTATATTGTTGTTGTCTAGAGTCTTTGTTTCATGTCAATGACACATGCTTATATTGTTGTTGTCTAGAGTCTTTGTTTCATGTGGATGACACATGTTTATACTGTTATTGTCTAGAGTCTTTGTTTTATGTGGATGACACATGTTTATACTGTTGTTGTCTAGGGTATTTGTTTCATGTGGATGACACATGCTTATACTGTTGTTGTCTAGAGTCTTTGTTTCATGTGGATGACACATGCTTATACTATTGTTGTCTAGCGTCTTTGTTTCATGTGGATGACACATGTTTATATTGTTGTTGTCTAGAGTCTTTGTTTCATGTGAATGACACATGATTATACTTTTGTTGTCTAGAGTCTTTGTTTCATGTGAATGACACATGCTTATACTGTTGTTGTCTAGAGTCTTTGTTTCATGTGGATGACACAAGTTTATACTGTTGTTGTCTAGAGTCTGTTTCATGTGGATGACACATGCTTATACTGTTGTCTAGAATCTTTGTTTCATGTGGATGATACATGCTTATACTGTTGTTGTCTAGCGTCTTTGTTTCATGTGGATGACATATGTTTATACTGTTGTTGTCTAGCGTCTTTGCTTCATGTGGATGACACATGCTTATACTGTTGTTCTCTATAGTCTTTGTTTCGTTTGGATGACACAAGCTTATACTGTTGTTGTCTAGTGTCTTTGTTTCATGTGGATGACACATGTTTATACTGTTGTTGTCTAGAATCTTTGCTTCATGTGGATGACACATGCTTATACTGTTGCTGTCTAGATTCTTTGTTTCATGTGGATGACACATGCTTATACTGTTGTTGTCTAGAGCCTTTGTTTCATGTGTATGACACATGCGTATGCTGTTGTTGTCTGGCGTCTTTGTTTCATGTGGATGACAAATGCTTATACTGTTGTTGTCTAGCGTCTTTGCTTCATGTGGATGACACATGCTTATACTGTTGTTGTCTAGCGTCTTTGCTTCATGAAGATGACACATGCTTATACTGTTGTTGTCTAGCGTCTTTGTTTCATGTGGATGACAAATGCTTATACTTTTGTTGCCTAGAGTCTTTGTTTCATGTGGATGACACATGCTTATACTGTTGTTGTCTAGAGTCTTTGTTTCATTTGGATGACACATGGTTATACTGTTGTTGTCTAGAATCTGAGTTTCATGTGAATGACACATGTTTATACTGTTGTTGTCTGGAGTCTTTGTTTCATGTGGATGACACATGTTAATACTAATGTTGTCTATTGTTGTTGTTTTGTCTGGGTAATAGTGATGGTGCTCATGGCATGAAATATTTGCCAATGGACGTGACGCAACCAGCAATTAATCACCAATATATTACCCTTGATCTGTACATAAAAATAAATGTTAAAATTAAATTGGAATTCTGATTGTAAAACAGAAGCAAAAGTTTGTTAGCATACATTCATTATCTTTTGAAAATGTATATATAGCCAATTTATAGTTCATATAATTGCTACAAGAAATGGAGTGAGTGAGTGAGTGGTTGTTGTTTAACACTAAGTGGGCAATTTGTCAGATGATATATCATGACATGACCAAGTTACTTTTAATGAGATGAAGGTGACATATCTTTTGTACCAGATCAACTTGCTGATTTGTTTGTTTTTTGTTGTTTTTTTTTTTACCTGTGCAATTGGTGCATATCACCACTAAAATTTAGAGTTCGAATCCCGTCCATGGCGAGGTGTACTCGATACAACATAATGTAATGTAGTTACTTGCGCCAGTTCGGTGGTTTTCTTCGGGTACTCTGTTTCCTCCACCAATAAAACTGACTGCCACGATATTGCAGCAATGTTATTGAAAGGGGAATAAACACGATAAACATAGCTCATTGAAACAAGTCCAAGGATAGGCAAGTCACCAACTGGGATATTGTCCTGATTCCGTGCCAAACAGATTGTTGTTCTTTTCTCTTGAATGCTACATAGTTATTGGAGAAGTAACAACTACCAATTTTAGGGAATGAGTGATTGTTGTTTAACGCCAACTCAGAAATATTTCAGTTATATCATGGCAAGAACAAATTAATTTGCAATGAAATGATGATGAGGTCCACTTTGTACTAGACCAACACACGTAGTATGATTTTGATAGTGCTAGCTCACTGAACCAACAGTCCACGGATAGACATGTCGCCCCACTCGGACACATTATCATGATTCCGAGCCAACCAGTCTTTGAGCTTTCTCCTTAATGCTGCGTGCATAGCAGAGAAACAACAAATACAAATTTCATAGTCTTTGGTTTGACCAGATCAACACTCACAAACAGTTCTAAAAACCTATAGCATTCATAAGTAGGATTAGTATTGTTCGTTTAATGTCATTTGTCAACAGTGTAGTGCATATAGCACGTGGTTCCGTTGGGGTCACAAGCAAGCATGCCTTACGTATTGTTATAATTGAATGCATCCTACAAAGCGTTTAAGACTGTTATGGTTTGGTCAGGGGATTTCGTTGTGGCTGTTGTTATTTATATTCTTGACCGGGACATAGTTATAAATTGTAGTCAACTTTCAATTGATATTGTGAAAAACAGAAGAGTTTGTTGGCATATATTTGCATTCATTAAAAAAAAAGAAAAAACGGGTATATAGGTAAACTCAACTAAAAATGTTTGAAATTAAAAGAAAAGAAAAATATTCCACACTGTCTGAAAAAGTACAAAATCTAATATCAAAATCATAGAAAAATCGATACCCTTAATACATATTTGAAATATTAAATTATAAAAGTTGTAAGCAAATTTCCAAATGTTTTTATTTATTCTATTACAGTTTCACAATAGTCCTTATTGGTTTAGGATTTTGCTTATTGCCTCTTTAAGTAATATACTACCTATATCCTGTCGGTCTGTTCGGAAAAACTTGATAGCGAGAACAACATAATCGATGTTATCTAACGATTTGGTCGACTATTACGTAATATCTGTGTCTCAACCACCTTTATGTAAATTTTCGTGTGTAACTATGGGAACCTTACATTATCTTTCCTGTACTATACGTCGATTTTTCAAATGAAGCCTTAAAGAAGGACTTCATAGAAATGGGAAGAAGTTTACCGGGTTTGTAACAAGAGTTACTCGATGGGTACCTCTTGCTGAATAGGAACTGCTTTCTCCTTCCGGGGCTCCTGAGTTCACCACCAGTTTGAGTGGGTTCATGTTGCTCGATCTTTAGTGTAGTGTTTTGTAGATCGTAGTTTGTCCTTTTTTCCTTTTTTCTTTGGCTATTGTGTTCTCTGTCCTTCCTTCAATTACATCTTCTGATTACCCTTTTGGCATTTTCAAACGCTTTTTACCCTCTCAAGCCACCTGAATTATTGTTTTTATGATACGAATGTTCTATCATTTGATTATGGCGTCAGATATATTGTTTATTAAGATTGATTAATTACAGTAATTACATATAAACATCAATACTGAGAGTGTGAGTAATATATATTCCGAGGCGATAATGACACTCCCGTAAACAATTATATTGTAAATGATGTCATATCTTTATCGATACAATCAAAATAACAGCATGGAACTTCTCAGACAGACAGAGAACAAAGTAATAAATGTGTCGAAAATACCCTTTAGATTCGATTCACCTTTATGGTAATAAATACATTACTAACATCTAAGTTAATTTGGTTGTTTGCTCCCAGAACTTATTTGTCTTTCCAGTGTTTTGACTTTGAGCGTACCTGATGAAGAGTATTCCAGAAACGTGTCGTGCAAACTAAATTAGATATTAACGTTTTTATTACCCGATGGTATCAACACCCAGTAGTAATTGTTTCGGCACTGAGATGGTTTATCAGATATATTCAATATTGAAATTTCCAGTTCTTGAATTATGTCATTGTCATCAAAACAAAAGTTATCCTCCATCAGGAATATTGAAAATATTGTTGAAAGTGGCGTTAAACACCATAGCCCTAACACAAACCCTCCCTCAGGCATAGGTGACCTTAGCGATCTCGGCTATTCTGTTTTGTTGATTTTGGTATTATTGCTTTCAAATACATTTAAATTGTACTACTTTCCAATCTTTCGATTTCGATTTTCAGCGTACATCATGAATGTTATTTTAGTAACTCGTCGTACACACTAACTTAGATATCTACGTTTTTATTATCAATATTTGAAAATAACAAAATTCACAGGGTTCACAAAAGTAGTCGTGCACGTGTTCTTGGCATGTTCAGAGGCCAATGACCGTCCCATCATCTTCAGACAGATATCATGCATTTGTCTAATAGGATTATGATATGAGTTTTGATCAGTAAATTAATGTATATTTTTCATGGGCTGTGTAAATTAATTCTAAAGAATTCTGATAAATTTATAAAACAGAATTAAAAGACGTACGATTGATTACCATATGTAAAAATAATTGTTTTTGCAACCGACTACTGACGACAATGTTCGAACGTAATCCGATTTATTGCAAACATCGCAAATATATTCTTCCATTATATAAAATTGTCAGCTTAGAAATGTTTATCGTGTAATAACTTGTAAACAAAACAAATATTATTATTGGTATTCCTGCAATAAATCTGCACACAAAGTTACCAATCTGCCTTAATTCTTAATGTTAATATATATAGTATATATAACCAATAAAAACGTGAATATCTAATTTAGTGCACACGACGCGTTTCTGAAATAACCTTCATCATGTACGCCCAAGGTCGGAAGATTGGAAAGCCAATTTACCATTAAACTTGTAATGTGAGATAGACATTCGGCTGAAAAATATGTTTTCAAACTATAAAATGCATCCTTTTACTAACTGTATACTTGCAAAGACCCCTTTCTCCAATGTTTCGAGTCCTTCGAATAAAATTTTAGTTTAGATAACTAATTCATCGCGCATTGAGCCTTTCTGGAATAGCCTTCGCTGGGCACACTCATAATCAACAGATTAGAAATAAAACAAAAACATTTAGGAATAAGTAAACCAAACGGGGCTACATAGGAGAGTCTAAATCAACCAAATTTTCTATGACCTTGAAGATTTTGTAGAAACACTGACTACTAGGCGGATGATGCTCCGAGATTAATAGTTCACAAGTAGTGGCATCGATGCTTGTCGCTGTATTGAACAATAACAAATTTAAAATATTTTTCCCCTTAGGTTTTTACTGTGTGCTTAGATCGACCCAGCCTTTGTCGCTGTATTGAAAAATTCAAATATTGTCAATAGCGATCTTTAAATCTTTCTTTCCTTGTTTTTTTTTAAGATATGTACTGTGTGTTTACTAATAAAATTAGGTGTTAGGTCACAACTAACTAATTTGTTATGAATAAGTAATTAAAAAGAAAAACAAATATTTTAATATTTAATATATAATCTGTATTCATTATCTGTTTTTACGGCAAATCTATGTTTTTTAAATGATGTCTTACTGATCCCGTCCTTTACCTATTAACCATGTAATTCGAGTACTTTGTAACATCAAAGTTTTATGTGTTAAGGTATGATTTTAATGGGTATATATTGTAACCAAAGTCATTCATCTGTGTAAATGTCTTTTAAACAGTATATGCATAAATAATGTCTGCAATACTCATGAAAATTTCAATATATAGATGATTGTCTGGAGAACTGTATTGAGTTCATTTAATGCAAGAAGTATTGTATTATAAATGTTTGACTTATTTGATGACATCAAAAAACGACACGTGTTTTTTTTCTTCAGTTGTCTTTCATTCGGACGCTTTTCTTCCTGTTTCTAAAGCTCGTATAATAAATTAATTATATTTCCCGACAATGAACTTCTATTATCATATTCATCATTACATGTTGTATTATATGTTATTGTTTGTATTCCTCTTGTTACACATGTATTGTGTCAGAGAGTATAATAAAAAAAAAAAGTTCTATTGCGTGTATGCCTTTACTGCAATGTCATATATAAAAACATTTCAGCTGTCAATTAGTACTATGATTCATATTGCATTTATCTATATTGTCGATCAGTATTATAATTCCTGTATTTTTATTTATGTTGTCGATCAGTACTATAATTCCTGTATTTTTATTTATATTGTCGATCAGTATTATAATTCCTGTATTTTTATTTATATTGTCGATTTGAATTCCTGTATTTTTATTTTTATTGTCGATCTGAATTCCTGTATTTTTATTCATATTGTCGATCAGTATTATAATTCCTGTATTTTTGTTTATCCTGTCGATCTAAATTCCTGTATTTTTTATTTTTATTGTCAATCTGAATTCCTGTATTTTATTTATATTGTCGATCAGTATTACAATTCCTGTATTTTTATTTATCCTGTGGATCTGAATTCCTGGATTTTTTATTTTTATTGTCAATCAGTACTATAGTTCCTGTATTTTTATTTATATTGTCGATCTAAATTCCTGTATCTTTATTTATATTGTCGATCAGTATTATAGTTCCTGTATTTTTATTTATATTGTCGATCTAAATTCCTGTATCTTTATTTATATTGTCGATCAGTATTATAATTCCTGTATTTTATTTATATTGTCGATCAGTATTATAATTCCTGTATTTTATTTATATTGTCGATCAGTATTATAGTTCCTGTACTTTTATTTATATTGTCGATCAGTATTATAATTCCTGTATTTTATTTATATTGTCGATCAGTATTATAGTTACTGTATTTTTATTTTTATTGTCGATCAGTATTATAATTCCTGTATTTTTATTTATATTGTCGATCTAAATTCCTGTATCTTTATTTATATTGTCGATCAGTATTATAGTTCCTGTATTTTTATTTATATTGTCGATCTAAATTCCTGTATCTTTATTTATATTGTCGATCAGTATTATAATTCCTGTATTTTATTTATATTGTCGATCAGTATTATAATTCCTATATTTTTATTTATATTGTCGATCAGTATTATAACTCCTGTATTTTATTTATATTGTCGATCAGTATTATAATTCCTGTATTTTATTTATATTGTCGATCTAAATTCCTGTATCTTTATTTATGTCGTCGATCAGTATTACAATTCCTGTATTTTTATTTATCCTGTCGATCTGAATTCCTGTATCTTTATTTATGTCGTCGATCAGTATTACAATTCCTGTATTTTTATTTATCCTGTCGATCTAAATTCTTGTATCTTTATTTATGTCGTCGATCAGTATTATAGTTCCTGTATTTTTATTTATATTGTCGATCTAAATTCCTGTATCTTTATTTATGTCGTCGATCAGTATTACAATTCCTGTATTTTTATTTATCCTGTTGATCTAAATTCCTGTATCTTTATTTATGTCGTCGATCAGTATTATAGTTCCTGTATTTTTATTTATATTGTCGATCAGTATTATAGTTCCTGTATTTTTATTTATATTGTCGATCAGTATTATTATTCCTGTATTTTTATTTATATTGTCGATCAGTATTATAGTTCCTGTATTTTTATTTATATTGTCGATCTAAATTCCTGTATCTTTATTTATATTGTCGATCAGTATTATAATTCCTGTATTTTATTTATATTGTCGATCAGTATTATAATTCCTGTATTTTATTTATATTGTCGATCAGTATTATAGTTCCTGTACTTTTATTTATATTGTCGATCAGTATTATAATTCCTGTATTTTATTTATATTGTCGATCAGTATTATAGTTCCTGTATTTTTATTTTTATTGTCGATCAGTATTATAATTCCTGTATTTTTATTTATATTGTCGATCTAAATTCCTGTATCTTTATTTATATTGTCGATCAGTATTATAGTTCCTGTATTTTTATTTATATTGTCGATCTAAATTCCTGTATCTTTATTTATATTGTCGATCAGTATTATAATTCCTGTATTTTATTTATATTGTCGATCAGTATTATAATTCCTATATTTTTATTTATATTGTCGATCAGTATTATAATTCCTGTATTTTATTTATATTGTCGATCTAAATTCCTGTATTTTATTTATATTGTCGATCAGTATTATAATTCCTGTATTTTATTTATATTGTCGATTTAAATTCCTGTATCTTTATTTATGTCGTCGATCAGTATTATGAATCCTATTTTTTTATTCATATTTTCTATCAATTTTTAAATATATATTATCGTTCAAAAGTACGATGATTCCTGATTTTGCTTAAGTAGTCGATTAGTAGTATAATCCTTTCTAAAACGAGATTATTTTGGACATGAAAATTCGAATTCGTCGTTTATTGTTGCTTTTTTTTTTTTTTTTTGCTTTTGTGTGTTTTCTTTTTTTTTTTTTTTTTTTGTAATTGCACCTGAGTTCACCCGTGTTGCTCGATTTATAGTTGTCCGTGTAGTGTTTTGTAGATCGTTGATTATCCTTTTTGGTTTGGCCATTGCTTTGTCGGTCCTTCTTCGATCTACGGATTCTGATTACTCCTTTGATATCTTTAAACTCTTCTTATATAGAAATTAATATTTGCATTGTAGCTGTTTTTAATCCGCTGTATTTAAAACCTCATCGATAATTAGTTGTTTCAATAGATAATAAGTGGTAAAACATATCCTCAACAAAAGACTTCATAAGAATATAGAATCATATCATATAAATGAATCCAGTTGATTTTTTTTTTTAATTTCTCTTCTTTTGTTTTCACAGAATAATGCACATATATATGTATTATCAATACAAAACAATATAAAACAAAGTACAAATATTTTGTTGGAAAGGATGAATAAAATATTTTGTGAGTATCTATATAGGTACCGGTTTAACTCCTCCACATTTTATGTCTGTCCTAAGCCAGGACATGGATTTCCAACGTCATATGTTGTGTTCCGTTTTTGCATACAATGATTTGAGGTGGGAGGTGGTTATTCGCTTTGCTAATATTGAAAGAATTGTTGACCTCCACTGTTTGGTTTAAACAATATTTATTCAAGAAAACACATAAATGATACATATTTTACAAATTACAGAATGTGTGTTCGTAAACAAGCAGAAAGCTTCTGGTAAGGTTTATGCTAAAACCCTAATATGTAAATTATGATCATACAAAGTAATCATAAAACGTAAATCGTGATTACAGAAAGTAATCATAAAATGCAAGTCATGATTATACAAAGTAATCATGAAATGTAAATCATGATTATGCTAAGTCATCATAAATGTCAATCGTGATTATACAAAGTAATCATGAAATGTAAATCATGATTATGCTAAGTAATCATAAATGTCAATCATCATTATACAAAGTAATCATGAAATGTAAATCACGATTATGCTAAGTAATCATAAATGTCAATCATGATTATACAAATTAATCATGAAATGTAAATCATGATTATGTTAAGTAATCATAAATGTCAATCATGATTATACAAAGTAATCATGAAATGTAAATCATGATTATGCTAAGTAATCATAAATGTCAATCATGATTATACAAAATAATCATAAAAAGTAGTTATTTCTAATTGGCATTAACCGGAAGTGAAAAAAACACATTTGTTTTCATTTCGATGTACGAAGTCAAAATTGAAGAAACATTTAAGAACATTGTAATCGATGCATTTATCAATGTCCATGATACATTAAAAATGACATGTCTTACATTTGTAATACAGAATATTAAAAATTAGTAGAACGTTTGTCCCATTGTAAAACACTTTAAAACGATTTATCGCGTGTGCTTATATTTATTCTTTACATTTTGTTGTTTGACAAGCCAATCAATGTATTTCAATGCCTATCAATCATCTTATACTATTACACAATACATCATTTAAGAAGAAACGTTTGAAGATGCCAAAAGGGTAATCAGAGGTCGAAGAAGGACATACAATACCATGACCAAAAGAAAAAGTACAAAAGGACAAACAACGATTTACAAAATACTACACTTAATTCTATAGATCGAGCAACACGAACCACACTAAACATCCGAGGTGAACTCAGGTGCTCCGGAATGGAAGGCAGTTCCTCAACTTACAGCAATATACAAATACATTATATGATAACATTCTTCACAAAAAAATAGATTTTTTTTATTGCCAACAGTGGGTCGATACCTCTGCTTGTGAACTATTCGTCCCCTAGAGTATCGCTCGCTCAGCAATCAGTGTTTCTATCAGTGGGTCGATACCTCTGCTTGTGAACTATTCGTCCCCTAGAGTATCGCTCGCTCAGCAATCAGTGTTTCTATCAGTGGGTCGATACCTCTGCTTGTGAACTACTCGTCCCCTAGAGTATCGCTCGCTCAGCAATCAGTGTTTCTATCAGTGGGTCGATACCTCTGCTTGTGAACTACTCGTCCCCTAGAGTATCGCTCGCTCAGCAATCAGTGTTTCCATCAGTGGGTCGATACCTCTGCTGGTGAACTATTCGTCCCCTAGAGTATTGCTCGCTCAGCAGTCAGTGTTTCTCAATAACATAGTTTATTAGATATATTAATCATGGACATTTACAGTTCCTAAATAACTTATTGTTAAGACTAGGTCAATCTCCCTCAGATAGAGGTGACCTTGGACCATTTTAGCTATCTTTATTAGGCCCTTTGGCTTTCTTGCTCCCACAGATTTTTTAGTTATTCATCTTTCCAATCTTTTAATTTTGAGCGTCCCTGATATTAAGTGATTAACGATGTTTTCTAAAAAACATCTTTAATTATTTTATCGCTATTTTGTATTCATAATTAAATAATTTTTGGTGAGATACTGACATTTTTTTAAATACAATTAATATTTTATATCGTTAATCACTTATTATCAAGGATTTGGTAATGTGACGTCATTACAACGTCATATTAGAAAACAGCGATAATAATATGTGCGTTCTTGACAACGCTTAACGATTAGCGATAATTGGAATCATCTCAGCGCTTACGTGATATGAAATATATTGGTTTTAAACATCAAAGGGGAAATAAACAAAATAACGATAAACAGTTATTCCAGAAATGGGTCGTTCGCAACAAAACAGATATCCACGTTTTTATCAATATTTATCAAAATATTGAGATGGGACGACATTGCGTTCGAGAGATTTATCTGCCCGATCAGATGTGCTGTCCTACAATATAAGAATCCATAAGTTTTCAATCGTTACTTTTAACGTTTCTAATTTGACCTTTTTTTTTCTCTTTTTTAATAGTGGGAAGCGCAGTACTTTATGCAAATTTTGGTTTTTTTCCATTGAAAGTTCCCAACGTATTTGAGTGGGAGCTTTTCTTGCAAATATGATAATGACAATCTGATTAGTTGCATACTGTTTTTTTTTTAATTAATAAAGCAATATATCTACATGATAAATAAATTCACTTACTTGTGACTGCTATTTAAAAGTCCAGATACTTTTAAGCGGGTTTTCTGTTTTAGACTCCAATTCAAAATGTTAATCAACAATTGACCAATTTCTAAATCCAGGTAAAAGCAGAGTGCCAAATTTGGGAATATTTCTTGTGAAACGAATATTGGAAAGTGACCAAGGTTGTTTCGTTTAAAAACAAGTTATTCCACAAAATGTATAACCTTAAACGTTTAACAGACCAGGATGAAAATATGAAGCCTTGCTTCTCGCTTGGGATTTTCTTTCGTCTAAAATATAACTACATTCCATTCTGATGCAGGTAAATACATTATTTTTTACTTTATTATGCTGAAAATAATCCAAGAAAATAGTCAAGAGATTGCAATACCCGTTTCTGAAAAAAATACTCTATGGGAAAACGTAGATATGCATTAAGCCAGTTTCTCTGGATTGTACCTTTTTGATTGCCCCTTGGTATTCTCTCACGTTTATAAACTCTGTGTTTTCCACAATCAATAAAAAAGAAAAGAAAAACCAACAAAGCAAAACGTTAAAAGCAAACGATCAGAAACATACGGAGTCTTATATTGTAGGACTAATCAGATGTGCTTAAGACAATATTTTCCGTAAATTGGCGGGCTAAATTAATATCATGCTGGAAAAATTACAAAGGATTATTGATCTAGTATTTTTCAGATGATAATAGAGCGTGGCAAGATATGCAACAATTATAAATCCTTAATGACATCACTTGTGTAACTGCTTCCATAAAGCAGTCTAATTAAAAAGAAACTACAAAAGAGAACTTCCTCTATCTTAATCTAACAATTTCCTAAAACCATCCTTTCCATGCGCTGTACAATTTGACTAACTTTCTTCTCTGCAGTTAACAATAGAAATATTAAAAGAAACATACAAAACATTGAAAGAAATTAGCTACTTAAATACCATAATCGATGGTAAATTTTGCAATCTGATATGGAATTATTTTGAGGTGGTCTTTATTTTAACTAATTATAATATCAAAGCGGTATAACGAGAGTTCGAGCTCCGATCTGTTCAAACAAAGGACTAACATTGGTATTTACTGCTTCTCCGCTAAGCACGCAGCATTAACGAGAAAGAGCAAAGACTGGTTGGCTCGGAATCAGGATAATATGTCCGCGTGGGGCGATATGTCTATCCGTGGACTGTTACATCAGTGAGTTAGCACAATAAAAAATCCAACTAAGCGTGTTAGTTTAGCACAAAGTCAGCCTCATCATCATCTCATTGAAAATTAACTTGTTCTCGCCATGATATAGCTGAAATATCACTCACTTGCTCAAATATATTGATATTAAATTTACTGATTCAACCCGATTTGTATATGGATGGTTATTATTTCAGAACTTTCAGGATTTATATATTACGTGGGAATCGCCATGAACTACAAATATATCTACAAAACTAAATAAGGAGACCTTAGCGACAGATCAATTTGGGGGAGGCTTTCTTTTCCCCCTTAACCAGATGTTTTAACACGAAACTAAAATCAGATATTTCTTTTTGGGCGTAGTTATTCTGAAATTGTTCTTCCAATTTTACAAAAATCGCTGATTGAAAACTATTATACATTTATGGTGTAATTTGGGTCAATTATTTTCTATAGAATTTGATTAGATCTATTGGATTGTTTTCATATAAAACATAACTCCCTAAATTCTAAATGGTTGTTCCCTTAAAAGATATTACATACAAAAAAAACATATGCGGGGACAGTTCCATGATTGATACATAAATTTTATTGTCGGTTTCTATTATATTTAAATCTAATATAAGAATAACAATAATTGCACAATAATTCCAGTCTTATTTGCATATGTCCGTTTAGTGTATTTTGATTGGGTAGTAGCACTTCCGGTGTGTATTTTTCGACGAATTTACACAATATGTATTCCGTTAGCATGCACTACTCCCTTATCCAATGTAAGCAATATGTCTACCGCCTGGCGTCGCGTTTGTTTATATTTACACATATTAAAGTTGAAATTGTTTAAAGTTGATATATTCTATGATTGTAACTTGCTTTATCCGTTCGTTATAATTATCTTTATCTTAACTGACGTGAGGAAAACAATTCCAATATTATGAAGCCCATCAAACCAAAAGTTAGCAGAATTCACCCCTTTCATTATCAAACCGGAAAGAAAACAATTCTCAATGAAAAAATATTTGTACATACATTTACAAATACTGTAGTTTTTTTTTTTAATTAATTAATTATGAGAAATTAAAACTAACATTCAAGACACACAATATTCCTATATATATATATATATATATATATCAGTTTATTTACAGAAATTTAAATGTGACACAAGGTTGCACGATTTCTCAATTTCAAAAATGAAAAAAATAGCACTGAAAATCAAGACACATATGTTTCCTGATAGATATTATGTATAACAAGGTTCCTGATCCACTAGTGGCACCCGTCCTTTTGTCCTTTTTCTTTTATCCATTGTGTTGTTAGTCCTTCTTCAATTTACGGATTATGATTACACCTTTGGTATCTTCACAAAATTTCTTGCATAAATTCTCAGAAAATTGTCCCTGGTTTTTTTTAATACAAGACGAACTTTTGATCTCGTTTTGTTAAATCCTAGTTTCAACCCACCATAGCCCTAATTTTACTTCAACAAAGGGCAAAAGCTGAATATTGTAGTCATTGTCAATGTTCATACAATTTCCGATTTCATGATAATGATAATAAATACATTAACAAAAAGTTATTCTGGTAAAGAAACAAATGAGGATGCTAAAGAAAAGAAACAAAGGGAAGACAAAATATCGTACAATACGAACTCCCACAAGAACAAATCGGGAGTGACACGTTTTATCTTGGACGGAAGTAAAACCTAGATTTTAATTGTTCTCTAAACTTGTATTTGATGTGACCGCTTTTCTTTTTCCTGTCTTTCGTTATCTTTTTCTTAATGATTTCCTTGTTTTATATAGTAAACTAGATAACATTGGGTTTTTTTTAACCTTCTATTATTTGTGTTTTTGCATATTGTTGTTTGTCCTTTTGTTCTTTTTCTGTCTGTCCTCATATGGGAAACTAGAAAACCTCACCTTTTTCTAGCATTGGATAAACTGTTTGCACATCTTACGGCTTAATTGCATATTATAACCGACTAATTGCTAACCTTAAATAGTAGAAATGTGGTAGGAAAAAATAAAGAGTTGAATACTATATGGGGAGAAAGATCTTCGTCGCAACCGGAAACCTGACGATCATCCACTATTTTGATTATGCGCAAAATAAATCAAGATTGCTTGTAATAAAAATTGCAAAGATTGTAATTTTTTATTTGTGTAAATTGTTTAGCAACTTTTTTGGAGAATTCTAAAGTATTCTAACATTTTTTTGAAAAACTGATTCTATATTCAAATCGGAAAGGTACTCTGGAAGCAAACATAAGACGTCATGTCTTTACTATGACTTCATTTTTACAATGACTTCATGTCGTTTCAATCAGAAAAGATGCTGTCCTGCCTATCGGAAAAGATATTGTCTTTATAGAGGAAAACAATGACATATACATTTTGCGGACTTAAAATGTAAGCTTTTTCTAGACAAATGAAGTTATTAGCACAATCGGAACAATTATTATTGCTATTTTAAATAAACATAGCCTTTATGATTTCAGCTTTATTTAGATTGTTGTCAAAAATTGATAACGGACGTCTTGCAATAATTTGAAAACCCTTATTATAAATAGCAATTGTATTTTTGCACAATTAGCAATAATTTGGACAACAAAAATTGTTATATGTTCTTGGACAGTCCATACATTACAAACATTTTGTATTTTGATCTTAGGCGATAGTCTTATGACATTATCACTAGCATATCAATCTGTGGTCGCACCTGCTCTTAATAAATAATTCTTATATGATTTACATAATTAGAAATCCTATACTCTGATTGGGTATAAGCGCTTATGGAGGCGGGGTTTTTGTCAGTTTATTTTTCGAGAGACGATGTTCACCGGACTACTTTTTTCGTAATGTAAACAAAATGGCGGCTTGGATTCCCGATAATAAAACAAGATAAAAGAAACAATGTTTATTGTTAATAATCAACAATTATTGCTAGATATGAAATAAAAAAAATAAATGCCAATGAAAAAAAAGCTTGTATTGTTGACATAAAAAAAAATTCCGGAAAAAATACTTAAGACAACCATCTAACGACTTTGACTTTTGTAATATATATCGTCATCCTGTGACGTTGTTTACAAGGGACGCTGATTGACACAAGCTTGTTTGAGTAGCTAAATGCAAAATGCCATAAAATTGGAAAATATCAGTAACTTAATTACATCACCGTCTAGTTATCAATGTAGGAAAACAAGGTTAGTGCATTTTGTTATTCATGGCCAACACACATCAATGGAATGTATGTGTGCGTACCTGGGATCCCCAAAGGTAAATTTTCAAAACAAATGAAAAAAAAATACTTAGTTACAAAATTATCAGAATTAAACGCATTTTTTCCGGAGTTTATTGATGTATAACCTGGACCAAGTCACTCACAAATTATTGTGAGTGGATTGGTCCAGGTTATACATAAATAAACTCCGGAAAAAATACTTTAATCCTATATTAAATACTAAAAGCGGAGATTGGGATTTTCTTTCATGGCGTGGAAAGAAATATTAAATATTGGAAATATCTAGATACAAGTCTCTTTTAAAATGTTTTAACATGATCTTTATCTAGAGCCTTCAAACACTTACGCAAAACTTGTTTATTATTGAGTGCTACGTCACACTTACCTGTGTAGGCGGTAACAATTTCGGAGCGGGTATTATATCACTTCTACTGTATGTAAAATGGATGGAACAGCGCGCACTTTGTTCCAAGGTATAGTGTGCTGTCTTGCCATATTGTTCAAACGTTTTTTTAGCAATAAAAAATAAAAAATCCAAATTAACTTCAAACAATTTAACGTAATAACGATCCAACGCTGAAAATGACATTAATTAAATTTTGTTTTTTTATTCTTTTTAATAATTTTTAATTAAAAAAAATATATTGTTTTTCAATTTCAATAGTAGATATCCTTATCTCAAATAATCAGACCAACAAAAGTTGAAATGAATGACTTTTGAACCATTTCTCATTCCTGTCTAATCTGTAAAATTGTAGAAATGAAGATTTCAGACAATAAGAAATGACACTTACGGTTTTCCATAGATTTTTTGCATGTTAAGAGTTGTCCCCCTTTCCACACTTGAAATGTATTCAATGGGAAGACGACAAAAGGATAAACATCATTGGAATGACTTGCACTGCAACAATGGGTATTTTTTTAAGGAAATTTGGGATATAAAAAATGAACTTAGGAAATACAATGATATTCTATAGGTGTTTTATAACGTATAAAATACTTACGCTAACTGAAAGCTGTCGGGACATTGCTTTGCATGGTGAACTTTCAACTGTATCGACAATGTAAACATAATGACATCTGACGTCATACGGGTCACTAGTTCACGAGTAATGAACATGCATATCGGCGGTTCCGAAACTGATACCGCTCCGAAACTGATACCTGGACGATATGTTTCTAATTTCAATTAATTGTTCGTAATTTAAAATTAATATGGTCAATATTTGTTCAGATGACTCAATATGTATAAGCGCTAAGATATTTTTAACGTGTGTTCCGATTTCTGCATAATAATGAGATAAATGGCAAGAATCCTACATTAGAAAAGATATTCTGGTAATCAAACAAAACGGATGTTAAAGTAAACAATAGCACAAAATAACAAAAGTAAAGATTAATCCGGCGTCACAGGAACTCTCACAAAAAAAAACGGAAGTGAAATGGAAGAAACTGAAGTCTAGATTTTAATTGTTCTCTAAGCTTGTATTTGGTGTGACCTCTTTTCTTTTTCCTGTCTTTCATTATCTATTTCTTAATGATTTCCCTGCTTTATATTATATGTTATTCAGCTATCAGACAGGGTATACAGTATAATGTGACATTCCCGGCTTAGGATCTATATTTCCTGAGGCGCAGCCGAAGGGAATATATATCATAAGCCGGGAATGTCACAATATATACCCTGTCTGATAGCTGAATAACAGATATATTACGGATTTAACCTTTTTTTGTTTAATACAACATCCATTTGTATTAAATAAATTTGCGTCTTTTATTTTCATTTTCCGTATCTCTAGATGTCCGTTTCCGTACCTTTGACGTCATTCTTCAACGACGTCAAAATATGTGTCACGTCATATTTCATGTATGGGGTGTCTCATGAAGGAACATACTGTACTAAATTGCTAAATCAATACAGTTTCATATGTAGTAAATTTTATAAACTCTATAAATATAACATTAATATATCACATAACAAAACAACGGGTTTGCGAAACAGTTTCAATAATATAAATGTCAACAACATGTAAATAAAACCTTGGTGTGGCCCCATGACGTCGAAAGTTTTCAAGGCTCAACGTTTTGCTTATTTGCTATGGTACAGTCGTGGAACATAGGAGTTTTCTGAATCGATCAGGTATTTGTGACGGAATTAACCGTTGTAATATTTTTTTTTCATGCAGTCGTTTTGAGTATAAAACAGCATTTAATTTGGTAAAAATACATTTATTATTCCGTATTATACCATAGATTCAGTGAAGCGTAATGTTTTAATCGTTTTTGGGGACTGAAATATATACCCCGTCTGTTTTCTGAATATATGCTGACATTCAGGGTTGAAGAACCAATGAAAATATGTGTAACAAACTAAATCCGTAATATATATACATGTACACATGTAAGCTTGATATCTTTAGCATTTTTAAATGAACGTTAGAGAATAACGTAGGGGCAATAAAACAAAGACAATCCAGAGAAACTGGCAACATAGGGTACACAATACGAAGGAAAAAACCACAACACAATCGAGAGAAACTGGCAACATAGGGTACACAATACGAAGAGAAGAACCACAACACAATACAGAGAAACTGACAACATAGGGTACACAATACGAAGGAAAGAACCACAACACAATACAGAGAAACTGGCAACATAGGGTACACAATACGAAGGAAAGAACCACAACACAATACAGAGAAACTGGCAACATAGGGTACACAATACGAAGGAAAGAATCACAACACAATACAGAGAAACTGGCAACATAGGGTACACAATACGAAGGAACGAATCACAACACAATACAGAGAAACTGGCAACATAGGGTACACAATACGAAGGAAAGAACCACAATACAGAGAAACTGGCAACATAGGGTACACAATACGAAGGAAAGAACCACAACACAACACAATACAGAGAAACTGACAACATAGGGTACACAATACGAAGGAAAGAACCACAACACAATACAGAGAAACTGGCAACATAGGGTACACAATACGAAGGAAAGAACCACAACACAATACAGAGAAACTGGCAACATAGGGTACACAATACGAAGGAAAGAATCACAACACAATACAGAGAAACTGGCAACATAGGGTACACAATACGAAGGAAAGAATCACAACACAATACAGAGAAACTGGCAACATAGGGTACACAATACGAAGGAAAGAACCACAACACAACACAATACAGAGAAACTGGCAACATAGGGTACACAATACGAAGGAAAGAATCACAACACAATACAGAGAAACTGGCAACATAGGGTTCACAATACGAAGGAAAGAACCACAACACAATACAGAGAAACTGGCAACATAGGGTACACAATACGAAGGAAAAAACCCACAACACAATATGCGTTTGACACCAATATACGCAAACAAACACAAACAACGTAAATAATAAGCCATGCGCCCTCCTACAAACAACTGGGGGTAAAGTCGGACCGTTGGGTTGTCTGTCTATAAATACTGCTATAAAGCATACTATCAAATATTTACTTAATAGCATAAGAGGATAAGTAACCTTAAACGATTTTGGTTATGCTGTTTTAGTTTGTTGGCGTTCTTGCTACATCTATTTACGACATTTTGTATTTCCAGTCTTTTGACTATGAGCGTGCCTGATGAAGGTCATTCAAACAACACGTCATGCGCTCTAAATTAGGTATCTACGTTGGCATCTTTTTTAATACTAAGACGGGAGGTTTGAGCCCATAAAGCTCGCCTAACCCAGCTATTTTGTATTATCATTGTGCCAGGAGGTATGTGTCAGGGATATCGAATTTGACTGCTTCCACAATTTTCCAAATGTGTTTTGGAAATGAGCTGATGATGTGGTATATTTGTTTTTCGTTGTAATACTGCCGATATTGTAATAAGTTTCAGATATTAATTGTTCGTAATTGATAATGATTATGATCTATTTGTGTTAAGATAACCTAATCTTTATACATATAAACATATGTAATGATTGTTAATTTCTAATTTTCATTAATTTTAATCATTCGTAATTGAAAATGATTATGATCTCTATTTGTTCAGATGAAAGTTAATTTCAATTAATCGGTCGTAATTGAAAATGAATTTTTAAGCATATTAACATATGTAATGGTTGTTTTAACTCCCCCTCCCCTCGGTTGTTCTTTGATTAAAAATAAGTGTATGTGTCTTTAAGCTCCGTACCCTTTATGTGACCTTATTTTCTCTAATGTCTGTTTTAATGTTTATGTTGAGGACACAGCTGTCTGTCATGATTTCTTCATATTTGTGGGGCTATTTTTTTCTAGTTTTAGATTTATTATCTGAAAATTGCATAATTTTCTTTGTGCTCGAATTTTAAGTAGCATTCCATTTTATAACATGGAAACAGGGATGCTTTGATGCATGACCACTCAGGGTTCTCAGCCCCAAGCATTGTGGGGGTTTTAATCGAACTATAATGAATATATGCCATGTTGCAAACTAATAGTGTTATACAGGCTTTTTGCTATTTTGACTGCGGTAACCAAATTTGTTTATTATTTTTGACATACGTAATGATATGATTGACTTTATACTAATAACATACTCAAAGTCGCAGAGGCCTCTATAAACTATTGGCCCGGTATCTCCAATAGGTTTATATACAGTCCCGATTGGAAGGATACACTGAACCCATGTTTTTTTTTAGCTGTGCACATCTTATTGGAAATTTGTGGAAGCTGATCCTCGACAAAGTGTCCTTTTTTCATTACAAAATTGTACATTTGATCCATTTTTTGAAAATTCCAGAAGCAACCCTGTAAAATAATTATATTTCCCATATCTTGATAATGATGATAGATAACAAGATACCTGCATTAGAAAACAATAGTACAAAAAAACAAATGTAAATCTAAATCCCCGGAAATACGAACTCTCACCAAAAAAAAACGGATGTGAAACGCTTGTAAGAAATTCTGGAAGAATGAAAACATATTTTTAATTGCTTTGTCAACCTGTATTTTATATGAACTCTTTCGTGTTCCTGTATTTCTTTGTCTATTTCGTAATGATTTCCCTCTTTTATATATAATATATGAAAATAAACCAGATAATCTTAACTCTTAAAACCTTGGATTAAACTCTTTATAAATCCTGCAATGCAGATCATATCAATATTGACTTAATTGTAATTTTACTCACATGGGGATATAACTGGCATTACCATAGCATTTCATTAAGAAGGTTGATTTTAACCCATAGAACTAGTTTCGCCTCACCACTCTGTATTGAAGTGCCTGTACCAATCCCGGAAAGTGTAACGGTCATGTATTTGTGTGTTAGAGATATAAATTTGGCCTCTTTATGTTATATTTCCATTGGATTTCGGAACTGTTCCGACAGTGTGGTATGTTTTGTTTTTATATTTATTGCATATTATAATAAAAACGTAGAAGTCTAATTTAGTGTACATGACACGTTTCTGGAATAACCATCATCAGGTACGTTCTGAGTTAAAAGATCGGAAAGTCAATAAAAACGTAGATATTTAATTTAGTGCACACGACACGTTTCTGGAATAAACTTCATAAGGTACGCTCTGAGTTAAAAGATCGGAAAGTCAATAAAAACGTAGATATCTAATTTAGTGCACACGATGCGTTTCTGGAATAACCTTCATCAGGTACGCTCTGAGTTAAAAGATTAAAAACCTAAATAAAAACGTAGATATCTAATTTAGAGCACACGACGCGTTTCTGGAATAACCTTCATCAGGTACGCTCTGAGTTAAAAGATTGGAAAGTCAATAAAAACGTAGATATCTAATTTAATGCACAGGACACGTTTCTGGAATAACCTTCATCAGGTACGCTCTGAGTTAAAAGATTGGAAAGTCAATAAAAACCTAGATATCTAATTTAGTGCACACGACACGTTTCTGGAATAACCTTCATCAGATACGCTCCGAGTTAAAAGATTGGAAAGTCAATGAAAACGTAGATATCTAATTTAGAGCACATGACGCGTTTCTGGAATAACCTTCATCAGGTACGCTCTGAGTTAAAAGATTGGAAAGTCAATAAAAACGTAGATATCTAATTTAGTGCACACGACACGTTTCTGGAATAACCTTCATCAGGTACGCTCTGAGTTAAAAGATTGGAAAGTCAATAAAAACCTAGATATCTAATTTAGTGCACACGACACGTTTCTGGAATAACCTTCATCAGATACGCTCCGAGTTAAAAGATTGGAAAGTCAATGAAAACGTAGATATCTAATTTAGAGCACATGACGCGTTTCTGGAATAACATTAATCGCTTACGTTCATATTAAAAAGAATGGAAAGGCAAATAATTTTAAAGTCTTTGGGAGCACGTAAACCAAAGGGTCTAAACAAGATAGTCAAAATAGCTACAAGTTTTCTATGGTTGATGGAGATTAACATTTGAATGGAAACTTGGAGCCATAAAACTTGTGTGTCGATTTGCTTCTGTTTTGACAATTTCCCGATTGGGTTTTGGAACTGTCCAGACAGTGTGGGTATATTTTATTTTATCCTGCAACTGGGTTATTTTTTGTCATAATAAATGGGTTGAAATAAACTGTTGCTTTATTATGACAGCGTCATAATAACACTTTTCACATTAACCTAATTATAGGATTAAACGCATTTTTCCGGAGTTTATTTATGCATAACCTGGACCAATTCACTCAAAACCAAATAAAAGTCCGAAGGACTTTAATGTAAGTTTGTGAGTGACTTGGTCCAGGTTATACATCAATAAACTCCGGAAAAAATGCGTTTAATCCTTATAATTCTGTAACTAATTTTTTTTTTCCATTTGTTTTGAAAATTTACCTTTGGCACATGTATGTGTCAATGTGTCGGCCATGAATAACAAAATGCACTAACCTTATTGTTTTCCTACATTGATAACTAGACAGTGATGTAATTAAGTTACTGATATTTTCCAATTTGATGGCATTTTGCATTTAGCTACTCGTCTCAAACAAGTAAAATGCTCACAAAATCGTAAAATAAATCAGTAACCAGCTTGTGTCAATCAGCGTCCCTTGTAAACAACGTCACAGGATGACGATATATTACAAAAGTCAAAGTCGATAGATGGTTGTCTTAAGTATGTTTTCCGGAAAAAAAATGTATGTCAACAATACAAGCTTTTTTTTCATTGGCATTTATTTTTTTTATTTCATATATAACAATAATTGTCGATTATTAACAATAAACATTATTTCTTTTATCTTTTTCTATTATCGGGAATCCAAGCCGCCCTTTTGTTTACACTACGAAAAAAGTAGTCCAGTGAACATCGTCTACCGAAAAATAAATTGATAAAAACCCCGCCTCCATAAACGCTTATACCCAATCAGAGTACGGGGTGTATAGGATTTCTAATTATGTAAATCATATAAGAATTATAATGCTATTAAGCCACACCCCTGTCATAATAATACTTTCCACATTAGCCTAATAAAACTATTAAGCGACGCCCCTTACCGGAACTACTATTGAGATATCAATTGAGGTTTCCGTTATTTTTTTTTATTATTAAATAATATAACATTTTTTGGAAACAAATTTTGTTGCAGGATAAATACAATATTGGTGTAGTGACGGTAAATATAGGATTTATGTGGCTCGGCACGAAACGGATGGAAAAACTCGCTAAAGCTCGTCTTTCCTTCTACTCTAAGCCTCGCCACAAAAATTCTATATTTACCGTCAATACACCAATATTGTATATATATATTTATTGAAATATTGTCGTGCTGGTAATAATTTTCTGATTTTAATTAATGTTATTAGTTCGTCATTCAAGAAATTAGGATCTATTTTTTTATACATTAGTTGGCTTTCCAACTTTTCGATTTTGAGTGTACCTGATGAAGGTTATTCCAGAAGCGCGTCGTATGCACTAAATATGACATCTACGTTTTTATTACTATAAACTGCATAATTGTCTGAAACCTTATTAATGTCAAGATACGTAATCGATGTGCTAAAACAGTCAAATTCATGTGGGATCTTGTAACAGACATTAATCCTATTTTCTCAGTTGTAATGGCTGTTTCATATTACCTCATACACTGGCTATAAATATAAATTCAAACTGAAGATTTAGAATATAATCTTATTTTTGTAACCTTGAATCTTCATATCTTCAATAAAACATGGGTATATATGTTTTTAATAGATTTATAATGGTTGTTTCATATTATCACATATACTAGATATAAATATAAGTTCAATATGAGGATTTATAATATAATCTTATCTTTGTAATGTTGAAACAAGGGTATATATACTTTCTTAAAGAGTTATTCTAATTTGAGAATATGTTCGTAATCTATTAAAACATGTTCATCGTCCATGTCTTAACATGCCGTATTTAATCTTTGTTCTCATTTGGGAGAGATAGTTGTCTTTTATAATGTATTTGATATTTTTAAGAGGTTTTTGTGGTTGCTATGTAAATTATATCCATGACAATAGGCTTTCCTTATATAAGTCTGGAGGATGATATCATTTCAAGAACGATTCTAATATAAAGCGAGGCTGACGTGGTCGTGATCGTATTGTAGTTGTGAGTTCGAATCCTGCTCATGGACAGGCGTGCTCGATACCATATTTAGTGATAAACTTGTCAGTGACTTGCGGCAGGTCGATGGTCTTCTCTGGATACTCTGGTCTCCTCCACTAATAAAACTGACCACCACCCACGATATAACTGAAATATTGTTGAAAGTGGAGTCAAACACCAAAAGCATTACCCTCACCTTAATATAAAGCAACCACAGCACAAATACAAATAAACAAATAAACAAGTTCTGACAACACGTAAGAGCTCTCATAAACATGGAGAATCCAATCCGTTGCTAGTAAATACTCATTATTCGTTGTTTCGTTGCACCGGTTGTGTATAGATTGTACATATGTTTAATCTATCTTATTCAGTTAGCTACTTTTTGGGTTTCCTTGATAAACTCAATTATGAAGTCTGCATCATACTAATAAAGGACCAATTCGGCGAGAGAAGGAGCATAGTTGGTGTTCATAGGAATGCCTGCCGACAGTTTGTTGAAAAGCACTTTCGCCAAACATTACAAATATTTTTTCAGTCAAAAATCCGAAAAAAATAATTTATGAAGTCACTTCAGAGAACTTTTTGTTAGAATCAAAGTTAATTTAAGAAATAAATCATAGAACCCAGAAAGTGTTTTAAGTTTTAACATGGGTTGGCGGATATTAGTATTTTAACCCGAGCCAGAGGCTTCCATGAATTATTTCGATCCTGATATTTCTAAGAGTATAAATACGGTAGTATACTTTGATTGGAAGACGGTAATTTTTATTTATGTTTGCAGACAATGTCGCACACAATTTATGCTGCCAAATTCGAGCAGACGGTGCTTCATGCACATTTACGACGGGAAAGCCAGTCACATGCACCGGCGCATGTGCTAATGAGATTATACGCAATCGATAAATCGCTGGTTTGTTTACAAAGCGAAAGAAGGGCGTCGTGTTAGAATTATTCTTAATGTCACCCAAAAACCTTAAAATGCCCTTTATATTGAGCTGTGTCAATGACCGATGAATATTCATTATCAACATACAAAACAGCATACAAAGTTGTCATAGCTATCAAATGTAAGATGGTTAATTGATCAAATTCTATTCTGCTCTGCCCATGGGTTAGCATGTTTTCATTTTAACGAATCTGATGTGAGCGAGTCCATAAAAATAAGTGTAATATAAAAAAAAAAAATCTAAAATCACTCTATTCAGAAAATTGCGCTTCGAGAGAATGGTAGTCGTTTTATTCATGTTATTTAAAAGAAATCTAAGATGTTCCACTATTTAGATTGAAATGAAGCATTATATTTTGTGTCACCATTGTACTCGCAGTTATTACATTTCAATAATAAACCATTCCATTGCGATATACTCAATTAAAACGAGGAAACATATTCGACTAATTTGTCAAAATAAACAATTGTTCCTGGTTGGGAAATTTAAATTTAAATTCCCACTACTTTAGTTTGATACATTATCCCTAGGGAGTCATAGGTTTATCTCGTCAAAAAGAGTTACACAACACTGTTAGTAAACTGATCTCATGAAATATCACTAAATAAAGGCTACTAAACCCAGTGATTTCTCAATATTTCAAATAGAAATGTCAGTGCAGTAATACAATGAACTCTCACAGAATGAAAATTTCACTTTTCAATACCCATCTCGAGTACCGTTAGGTCACGTCAAGGGCTATAACATTGATATGTGCTTCTTCTTCGGAAAGAACATTCTGAAGGGACAATTAGAAGCTGTAAATAAAAGAACTGACAATACAATGGGAAAAGCAAAAAGACAAAAGGACAAACAATGATCTACAAAACACTACACAGATCGAACAACATGAACTCCAGTAAACCGAGGGTAAGGTGAGCTCTCGGCGAGCTACTGTAGCATCGAGTAGTACACAAGTGGGAATCAAGCTCATAAAATGCTTGTTTGGATATATAGATTGAAATATAACTACTACAGTGGGTATTATATAAGTAAATAAATCTCGAGATAACGAGATTTTATTGTAGAGGACAAAATATCAAAAAGTTTCAATATTGTACAATTTTCATCTTGTCCGATTAATAAAAGCAAGATCTAGTATCTCTTTTTATTTTGTCTTTTCTCAACTCGAATAATACTTCGCCCTCTATCGGCACTATCGCTGGATGAGGGCTTGAACTCTCCTTGTGATAAAAACGCGTCAGCTGCTCTCTGAAAAAGAGAGCCAATCAGCGATGATTATTTGCCGAGTGTGCGCAAGGCGGTTCTTTCAATTTCCGGTAATGTTTACAAACAAGAAATGGAGATAGGCAAGTTGATTTACGATGTTTAATTCATTATTTAGTTTTCCTACATTTCTACTCTTTTTTCACCTTTTAGATTAGTAAGGTGGGTACAATGAAAACATTTGACACCTGAACGCTCCATTGACCTATGTTTACAAACATTTCCTAAGCTCCTCCTTCTTTTAGTGCCAAAAGTTACCACCCGCAGTTTATACCCAGAATGCATTGCTAATTTGAAACTTCCGATTGACGCGTTTTATCGAGAAAGTCGTTCAGGCGTTATTATAGCAAAGCGTATAACGACTGGATTATTCAGGTTAGTCTTTTCTATGACAAGATGATTGATTGATTGATTTTTGGTGTTTAATGCCACTTTCAGCAATATTTCAGCTCTATCATGGCGACCAGTTTTAGTGGTGGAAGAAGTCGGAGTACCCGGAGAGAACCACCGACCATGGGCAAGCAACTGGTAAACTTTATCACTTGCGGCTGCGAGTTGAGTGCACCCTTTTTGTAATTTACAAAGCCGTGCGCGAACCCACGCCGTATTGGTGATAGTCTTGCATGAGTTGTTCGGTAATCCAACTACCTAACTCGCTGAGCCACCCCTATGACAAAATGAATAATCCAGCACTTAAACAGAAAATACAAAAAAGTCACATTTTATTTCTATCCATTTTGAACAACCATTTGAATATCAGGGGGGAAAAACGCGAGGAAACCCTACACCTTTTACCAAAATGCTCATTCTTTATATACATATTGGTGTTGAACCACTATTTGTAGTTGCCAAAGCAACAAATGGCATCGTATCAGACGTAGGTATGTCGTCAGATCATTGTTCAGCAGGCGATATAACGTTTTTTCTAAACCTTTTTACATTGCTTGGTATTGATTAATAGGTACGGTACTTTCAAAGCAAAAGATTTAACCTGTGCTGAACATTAGAGGATTGTTTTCCATATATCCGAGCGAAAGAGTCCAGTGCATTTGCTCCGAGCATTCATTCGCATAGGTGAGAATCCAAACAGCAAGTATCGTATGATTAATTATCGTGGTCATGATCGTATGGTAGTTGGATTTACAACTACATGTGCAAACAGTGGTTATCACCACTAATGTTGTCAGTTCGAATCTCGCTAATGGCGATGTGTACTCAATATAATATTATATGATAAAGTTTGTTAGTGACTTGTGGCAGGTTGGTGGTTTCTACGGGTCCTCCGGTTTCAACCATCAATAAAACTGACCGCCATGCTATATCTGAAATATTGTTGAAAGTGGTACTAAACACCATAGCCCTTTACATAACCCCTATGATTAATTACATGCAACTTCATTTGTTATCAAGGCAACATTTCTGAATTGTACACAAAAATAATCGATAAAACTGTGTTTAAATAACATGACATAATCTAAAATCGGCTAAAGTGAGTCTATATCACCCTTGGTTGTTTGTAGTGCGGTAACAGTGATTTTGGATAGCTTACAATAGTAACTTGTTTTTCATCACTTTTAACCAAGAATCCAGAATATCATACCATATGTTGCTGAAGAATTTTCAGTCATTTTTCCAAATATAGCATATATACTGATAACCATTGTTCTACTTTGTCATTGTCAATAGTGTCCATGTTCAATTTCGCTTTCAAGTGCAGTGAATGAAAAAATAGAAACGTTTTACAAGAAATTACTATTTGTTTTATTTGGCTGTGTTTCATCTTAGATACAGGAATGATTCCCTGCTTTGGAAAATAATATAGCATGCGTATTGCATATCTTATCCAATCAGTTGCCATTCTTCAGTATTCACTGTTAACCTGAATGTAGGGTAGATAAGAAATTGCTGACGGCTTCCCGTTTGCTATTTACTAAAGTGCTATCTGTTTTCCGCGTGGCTATCAATAGATTCATGTATTCAATCGTATATTTTGTCATCCTCTCAACGCCATATCATCAAAACAAAAGATAATTAATCCAAGTGCTTCGGATGACTCAACCCTTCTGTTACATGCATCACCATTAAATATTCTGGTAATCTATGCACATAAAAGACAATATTATGAAATGATAGTGAACTTCAACACCACACAAAATGTTTCTGAGATAAACTAAAATGCTTTTAACGTTTGATTGTACGATTGGTGCTTAACAATAACAATGCATTCATGTCATACAACATATGGTTTGAATCTGTTACAGTGACATGTAAGATGTAATGACGTGATATTATTTATTTTATGATTTGTTTTTAAATGAAAAGGATGGTACAATCTCTGTCACCTGTTTATATCTAAGATGTGTCTGTGCTATACCAGGAAAATGAGAGGTCATGTATTTGTGTATTAAAGGCATCGATATTATATTGCCTCTTTCTAAGATTTTAATATTTGATTTTGGAATTTTTCCGACGGTGTGGTATTTGCACCTAGTCATGACAAGATTTCAACATGACTATTCATTTGTATATTGCTTCTTGAAATCAGATGAACTGTTATTCGTTGGAAGATCACTTCAACACAGCCATGAGTTCCGAATCCAGAATTTGAAGTTAAGCAACAGCGCCTAACTCTGGACTTAATCCATACTTTAAATATTAAAACTATATTAAAATGAAGGTTCTCCTCTCTCAGACATGAGTGACCGTAGCCGATTTGTGCTATAGTGTATGGGTTTTCGCTCTCAAAAACTTTATTATCAGAAACTGCGCACAAAATTTGATATGTACGTTTTTATTAAATAACTTTGGGGTGATCTCATTATGACAGCCGTATTCGACGCCTGTCCGGATGATGCATCGTATTTCAAAGGCACTGTTATCCAGTGAAAAAAACTTTGTTCAGACTTAGTTTATTGACTAGAACAGACTTAGTTTATTGACTAGAACACTCTTTCAACAGTGTGGTATTTTTTAGTTTTTCATTTCTTTAATCAGTTAAGAAAGGTAGCGCGATAATTGTCAGAGAATATTTGTAACTTGATATACGTAGCATTCTGAGAGGATCTTGATGGACTGGCTGCTACTTGGTTGGTTATGACGAGACCATCGTAACCGGCATGCTCAGCAGTAATAAATTAAAAATTTGAAAAAATACCACACTGTTGTTCAACTCCAAATCTAATCGAAAAATCGTGGAAACAAAGGAAATAATCAATGTGTTTATTGTGTTCGATTGGACATTTTGATTGCTTCATTGCTCTTCTGTTTGGATTGTTCATCATTGGCTTGTATGATTTCTCTGAGGTTGTCTGGCTTCATCATCAAAAATAGATGTTAGAAACAAATGATGTGCATAGACAATTCTATAAATACATTATAACAAGATAGTGTTCATTCTATAAATACATTATAACAAGATGGTGTTCATTCTATAAATACATTATAACAAGATGGTGTTCATTCTATAAATACATTATAACAAGATGGTGTTCATTCTATAAATACATTATAACAAGATGGTGTTCATTCTATAAATACATTATAACAAGATGGTGTTCATTCTATAAATACATTATAACAAGATGGTGTTCATTCTATAAATACATTATAACAAGATGGTGTTCATTCTATAAATACATTATAACAAGATGGTGTTCATTCTATAAATACATTATAACAAGATGGTGTTCATTCTATAAATACATTATAACAAGATGGTGTTCATTCTATAAATACATTATAACAAGATAGTGTTCATTCTATAAATACATTATAACAAGATGGTGTTCATTCTATAAATACATTATAACAAGATAGTGTTCATTCTATAAATACATTATAACAAGATGGTGTTCATTCTATAAATACATTATAACAAGATGGTGTTCATTCTATAAATACATTATAACAAGATGGTGTTCATTCTATAAATACATTATAACAAGATGGTGTTCATTCTATAAATACATTATAACAAGATGGTGTTCATTCTATTGGAATATGAACAAACTAACAATGTTTCCTTTCCAACATTATAACGATTTTATTCAGAAAATACATATATATAAGAGGGATACGTTCCTATTTTTGGAAAGGAGCGTGTTGTTAATGTACAAAGCTGTTTATCATCACGGTATAATACACGTTGCAGTGATGTGCAATGATAGGCATGTTCATCTCCAGTGCGGAAGATCGTGGTTCGATCTCCAATTGGGTGAAAGCAACTTATAAATTAGGTATTTGTCCATTTTCTACTAAATGTAGCATTCCGTATTAAACAGTATGTACGTTTGATTGATTGGTTGATTGTAGGTTTGTTGCTTAACGTTCAGTGGCAAATATTTCATGCACATTTAGAGCACCAACAAGTTCAACAATATATTAAGTATGTATGAATGAGGAAGGAATAGAAAGGTTAGATAACAAAAGGATAATCAGAAGCAGTAAATTGATTGATTGATTGATTGATTGATTGATTGATTGATTGATTGATTGATTGATTGATTGATTGATTGATTGATTGATTGATTGATTGATTGATTGATTGATTGATTGATTGATTGATTGATTGATTGATTGATTGATTGATTTTGATTTTTTGGTGATTTAACGCCACTTTCAGTAATATTTCAACTATATCATGGCGACCAGTTTTAGTGGTGGAAGAAGCCGAAGTACCCGGAGAGAGAACCACTGAAAATGGGCAAACAACTGGTAAACTTTATCACTTGCAGCTGCGAGTCGAGTGTACCCTTTTTGTAATTTACAAAGCCGGGCGCGAACACACACCGTATTGATGATAGGCTTGCATGAGTTGTTAGGTAATCCAACTACCTAACTCATTGAGCCACCCGGGCCCTCGCAGTAAATTGAAGAAGAACAGACACCACAATGAAACATAACAAAAGATTAGACAAGCAATGATCTAACAGAACCCAAAGCTTCTCATACAGAAAAGCAGATCTCCAAAGGCAAAGTAGATATAAAAAGCAAGAACAGACCACACAGAGTATTTAATTTTATTGAAACAAAGGTACTCCTCCCTCAAGAATAGGTAATCATAGCCGATTTTGGCTATTCTTTTTAGGCCCTTTGTTTTTCTTGCCCCCAAAGATTTTTAAATTATTTGGCTTTTTAACATATTGTCTTTGCACGTATCTGATGAGAGCTATTCCAGACACGCGTCGAGTGTACTCAATTTGATATCTACGTTTTAATTTGTATTAGTTCCGCTAACTTCTGTCACCATCTGATTGTATCCGCCTTCATAATCTAAACCGTATATGTTTTGTCTTTTACTAAT
Source organism: Bathymodiolus septemdierum (assembly GCA_963383655.1). NCBI lineage: Eukaryota > Metazoa > Mollusca > Bivalvia > Mytilida > Modiolidae > Bathymodiolus > Bathymodiolus septemdierum. Next base: position 12,654,215 of record OY726528.1, on the reverse strand, counting down.
TGTTATCTAGTACACGTCTGGGAAACAAGCGTGTAAATATAATTTCACCAGGAAATTGGGTAGATCTGTAGATAACGTTTCTCATTCATAATTAAATGCTAGGATTCTTGTCACATATATCAAGGGATATATTCGTCTGAGTGGTCAATAATATAAAGATCACAGCAGATTATTAATGCCTTTGATTGTACGGAATAATAAACATTAATAGGGTCTTAAAGGATACCGAAGTATTATTTCCGACATCAATAATTAAAATCTTTTAAACTTGTATGTTTTACTTTACATTTTATGTATGGGTTTTTGTAAGCGTTACATTGATCATGATTTAACGATATTGGTAACTATTACATGTTGGTATTTCCGATAGTTCATTATACTTTATTCCCACGTTGTCCCCTTTTTTCTTTAGGCAATCGCAAAAGAAGTAATTAAGCCGGAACTCCCTCTTTTGACAATAATGTTATTTGAAGGACTTTAAGGCATTAATCAGAGATGCTAATTTGTAGCTATACTAGTCCTCTTTTGTATTTTACTATTAATACCACAAAACCATACAAATTCAATTTTGCTCACTCTCAATATAGGATATAGGTTTTTTTTCTTCTGATACCACACACTCTTAAAAATAGTCATTTTTAGTATAAGATACAAAAATAAAAAATAAAAAAATGAATCTAAGAAAAATGTATTTAAGGAAAAATAATGAATAATGCACGTAGCACAATAATATAAGTTTGTTTTCCCTATAAAGATCGTATAATTAATTCTAATGTAAGTTGTTTAATATTCCTGGTTTATGATTAGACAATGCTGTAATTTTCAAGGTATCAATTCCACGGTTGAAATATCATGAGATACTTTTCTAGAATTTTAGCCGATTACCTCTTACGTCATCTTATCATTAATGTGGCAATGCACATGATTACATTAGAATGGAAATAACTGTATTGAATTTGAAAATTTGACGACATCAATTGTCGATTTAATATTGTAATTTTCACGGTATCAATTCTACGGTTGAAATAGCATGAGATATTTTTAGAATTTTAGCTGATTACCGCTTACGTCATCTTGTCAATAATGCGGCAATACACATCTATGCACATGATTACATTAGAATGGAGATAACTGTATTGTATTTGAAAATTTCACGACATCAATTGTCGCTTAATGGTGGCAAATATCCGTTTACTGGCTCCGCTATCGCGTCGCCAGTAAATTCAATTTGCAACCATCAATTCTCCAATTAATGTCGTGAAATTGTCAAATACAATACAGTTATCTCCTAAGTGTTGCTCTGCTTTTGTTTTTTCCTATTGATATCAAAACTCTTAAAATAATATTTCCTCATTGTCAGTACTCTTATAATAATATTTACTCATTGTCGGTCCGTATACTTTTTTAAATTGTGCTCATTTTAGTCCGCTTTATTCTTTCTTATTAATTCCAAAAATGCGTGAAATTAAATATAAAAGAGCATTCATTCATTTACGTTCCCATATCTATATGTTTATAATACACATGACATAAAAACCTTTCCTTTATTCATACCATAAATGTGTGCCAGTTTGCATTCGGAATTCCTTGGACTCTTCAATGAATAAGGTACATCACGGATTTTGACATTTTGGGATAGATCCAGGTAAGGAAAATGTATTATATTGACTGTTTTTGTTTTAATTTCAATGTGTTCTACACATGCATAGAACCAGGAGATCATATTCTTTCCAATTGCAGGCATAAGATAACAAAATATGCGTACCTCAATGAATTTTAGCGATAGATTCCAAGTGCAATTGTCAATCGTTTTCTGTTTACAAATATGAAAACCCGTCGTCTGCAACATTCAACAACTGCGCATGAATAATTTTCTCCCAAAACACGAGTAATTTAGCGGGGTATCTATTTATAAAAGCATTTTTTAATTCATGTTTTGAAAGAACAATTAGGGGACATAGTTTTTATTTCGTTCGTAATTGCGTCCGGTGAGGCTATTATCTTTTATTTTGAATGAATTGTGTAGCCGATTTGTTATGGCGTTCATTTTACCTACGCCGCTCTTCCATCGGGAGTTTCGTAGAAAGCGATTTTTTTATTAGAATTGTATTTCAAGTTTATTTCGATTTTGCATAGAGTAAATAATCAAAGAATTGGAAATTTTTCATTGAAATAGATTTCTTTTGCGTTTCTAAATTATCAATTGATCTATTTTTTAAACTTCCGGTGAGCAGATTTTTGGCTATCAATATAGAAGGAAAAATCGGACAGCTTACCGTTAGAAGGACTTCGTCCTTTATTAACGTAACAATATTAAAATGTCACTGGTTTTTTTTCGTTCTCTATCCAAGTAAAATATCAAATGAATTCATATAATTTCCATTTGTAAAACGAATTGGATCCAATCAGATTGGAGAGAATCGGAGAGTGGCAAGTTTTGGGTTACCGATCATGTCTCATAGTTAATATACATTTTTTTCTCTTTCTTATTTATACAAAAATGTCGTAAAATTAAATTGTACCTCATTCTTAGTCCGTCTTCACTTTTTCTTAATAATGCCCCCTCCCCACCTCCCCACCTCCCAAGAAATATTTTACTCATTATAAGTACCTTTTCGGTTTTTCTTACTAATACCAACAAAACAAAATAAATATTAAATTAAATTTTACTCAGTATAATTCGCTCTTCCCAATTAATACCAAGAAAACATTAAAATTAAAATTTACTCATTACAAGTCTGCCTTTTTGTTTTTTTTACTACTAATACCAATAAAACGTTTCATTAAATTTTAATCATTATTAGTCCGCCTTTGTAACTTCCTATTAATACTAATAAAGCCTTATGATAGACAATCAATGACCGTATTTATTTTTTAATATATTAGATGTCAGTTGTGAGAACAATCAGAGCATCAGGTGGGTGTAGCCATGGTTTTAATGGTAAGCGATTTACCGCTATTCAATACGCTGACATGATAAAGTACTAATATATATATGCTTATCACATTGTGATCAATAGCTTTGTTTACATGTCCTGTTTTCATTGTTAGTAATCAGTGTTTCCGGAAATGACCGTAAATTATTTAGATTTGTATTTGATTCGATAACAACAAACTATGATGTGGAATATCTATTAAGATAGCATCACTCCTTTCTTAAGGAAGATCAGATCCATCTTTCTGACGGAGATTTTAAAATATTTCACATTATAGCATGAGAAACGGCCGTATTACCATATATACGATATGGAAACAGCCATAAATATACTGTTTATTTCAATTGAGGTACAGGATTAAATTTTCTATCACGCTCATTTACATTTATGTGTTTTTAGAAGTGAATAATACAGACATGAATTTACACAGCAGCAAAGCATTGTAATTTTTCTTTGACAATTAAAAATATATATAAGAACGGCAGAAGATACCAAAGTCGTTATAACAATCATACATTAATATCATAAAGGTATAATTTTATATAATGCATCCATGTTAACATAGAAAGACAAGCGCGTCGCCAAGCATAAAGAAGGAAAGACAAAGACAAGCACGTCGCCAAGCATAAAGAAGGAAAGACAAAGATAAGCACGTCGCCAAGCATAGAGAAGGAAAGACAAAGACAAGCACGTCGCCAAGCATAAAGAAGGAAAGACAAAGACAAGCACGTCGCCAAGCATAGAGAAGGAAAGACAAAGACAAGCACGTCGTCAAGCATAGAGAAGGAAAGACAAAGAAAAGCACGTCGCCAAGCATAAAGAATGAAAGACAAAGACAAGCACGTCGCCAAGCATAGAGAAGGAACGACAAAGACAAGCACGTCGCCAAGCATAGAGAAGGAAAGACAAAGACAAGCACGTCGCCAAGCATAAAGAAGGAAAGACGAAGACAAGCACGTCGCCAAGCATAAAGAAGGAAAGACAAACACAAGCAACCATCAAGGCGAACAAACACAAACCACTAAAGATGAACATGACCGATTCCATTAAAAAATGGTGGTCCAGAAGAGTAAACAACTCCTGTTCCCCTTGCTGTACCAGCCATGTTAATCAGTGTAATGGAAAAAGTCCATAAATTGCCGTAAACGAGGTAAAAGAGATGGAAATAGATTACAACAATGCAAACTGACCCTGAGTCATTTATGAGATAGACATTGCGTTCCGATCAGCCAATTTATGATCACGACCGTAAAACTTCTGATGTAAAGACTTCTATCTAACAGTCATGCAACCGACTGTATGCATTTTGTTCGTCAGCAGAAATCATCTTACTGGAAATTCAAATAGAATGCACAGACCTTACAATACAACATTAACTGCAACATATAAATGCGTATGAAGTAACAAACGAAATGAAAAGGCAGTATACAATAGGAAAGTTGAACTCATCTCGTTTGTCGTACAATCCATAATTTCAACCTCATCCAAAACAGTTTCTGCTACATTAAATAAATTAGAATAAGGATCTATGACACGGCTTTTAAAGCAGGTTGAAATGTGGTATTGAGCATAATTTCGTGCGAACATTATGCCTTTCCAGTTGTTCTATCCGGATGCATTATCCTGATTCTGAGCAAACCAGTCGTCCTTGAACTTACTCTATGATGTTTGTGTTTGCCGAAGAAGAAAAAAATACCATCGTTTATAGTCTGGTTTGACCTGACAGTCGCTTGAGCCCACAAAAATACAACACTCGAGGCCAAAACGGTAACCATCACACAACCAGTCTGGTTTGGCTGCAAGATTCGCATTTCTTAAATGCTTAATGATACAACATCTAAGCTATTACAGAAGAGCATGTGTTGAAACAAAACATTTTCTTTTATAGGTAATCATTAAACACTGAAATTGATTTCCATATACATAGCACTAGTACTATGGTTTTATGTACATCTTAAGAAGAACGTGTCTCATAATGGAATTAATATGAATAACACGTGTTCACGTATAATACAATGGATGCCACTAGTGGAACAGGAACTGCTTATCCTTCTGGAGCACCTTATTTCACCCCTCGTTTTTGTTGGGTTTTTTTTTGGGGGGGGGGGGAGGAGGGGGTTCAATTTTCTTAAACTTTAGTTTTCTGAGTAGTGTTTTGTAGATCATTGTTTGTCATTTTGTACTTTTTTTCATTTGGCCATTGCATTGTCTGTCCTTCTTTAACTTACGGCTTCCGATTACCTCTTTGGTATTTTCATACATTCCTTCCATGTGTTTCGTATATACCCGAAATATCCGCTTTTATAATTTTCTTTAATATGAATTTTGATAACAATAACTTTTTCGACATAAGGGGTAATCGTGGACACCCTATGGTAGTATGGTTAACACATGAATCTACGTATGCACTCCGTTCTTATCGCAACTACAATTTGTAGGTTACATTCCCATCCATGCCTAAGTGTACACAAAACAGATCAGTAAAAGTCCAGGGTATTCCGATTTCTACACTAAAATAATAATAAAATTCATGAAAGGAGCAACATGATCATATACAAATAAACCTAGAACATATTGCATAAGAAATAGTGGGATTCAAGTTGCTCAATATTTAGATTTCTATGTAGTATTCTGTAGATCATTATTTGTCCATTATCCTCATACTTTTGACCATTGTATTGTATATAAAATAAATTTTAAAGAAACTCGAATGGGCAATCGAGAATAGGCAATTCACAGACACAGTCAAAATGTGGGAACAAGGCACAGAACTAAGACAAACAAAAACAAAAAGCACAACATTGAAAATGAAAAAGAGGAGTAACAAGGACCCACCCAAAAAGCGGGTGTTACCCCCATGTACTCGCAAAAGTTAAGTAGTCCCTGTTCCTAATACGAGACCAGTCGTAGTATGGTAGGTGGTTTGTCGGTTTACCGCTTCTGATTACCCCTTTGGTATCTTCAACCTCTCTTTACAAGTCGGCCTTTCATAATCGTAAACTTCCTATTTATTGTTGCAATTATCTGATGCTGCTATCCTGAGGCCTTGTTTGGCCAATTGGTATCATAGACGTCATACAGTTTGACATTATAATAATCTCTAAAGCCCATTTCTAAAGCAGGAAAATATTGTATTATTGTTTTACTCCAAGGCAAATATAATACTTTTATCTCTATTATATATTAAAAGCGGTAAATATATAGATTATATTATTATTTGTGTTTGTCTGAAAAAAATGGACTTGTTAAGGAATATCGTCCGTCATGCTCTGGGCTACATAGACCAAGACGGAAACACGTTTTCCTTCTAAATACGTAGTATATATAAATATAAAACGTAGTAAAATAGTGCGAAATAGTCAAGTTCAACAAAATATTGTCTTACCAAGACGCTATCTCACGCTACAGACAAGTCATATATATCTGGTTCACCAATTACTGGGAAATCGCATCTTAGAAAAGTGAATGAAATCCTGAAAATGTGTTGCGCTTCCGCTGCATTCTTTCTAAACAATATATTATAGTCTTATATATTATTGTAAGTATTGATTGTATTTACATTTATTTTGATTGTATGCCTGAATATCTATTATTGTTTGAATATTTTTCAACCTTATGCACAAACCGTAAAGACAAACAAATAAACAAATGGACATTATTTTTTATCGAATAGTTAAAAAAAAGTTTGACTGTTTTGAAAAAATGTAACCCTCCTACATAAAAGCGATGCGTGTTCTGTACATACTTCATCAGCTACTCTCAAAGTCAAAAGATGGGGTTTAAAAAGAAATCCATGGGAGAAAATAAAAGCAAAGGGCACAAGCAAGACGGTCTAAATCGGCATTGATTGCTTTTTTCCTTAAACAAGCAGCATAAAATAGCAAGAGCAGAGAATGATTTGCTCGAAATCAGTATATTACGTCCGACTGGAGAGACATATTTACCCACGTGTTGTTGTTTTAGTGAGTTAGCACTATATAAATCCAACTCAGGGTGTTGGTCTGTTGCAAAATAGACATCTTTATTGCTTAAAATGGAACTTGTTCTCGGTATAGTTCGGTAATTTTATTACTACCCTTACAGGTAGAATAAATACACACTGTGAATTAAGCAAACATTACTCAGTCACTCTATGAGAACATGCAGGTAGTGTATCCGTATATAAACAAAGCAAGCTTTTGGTTTGTGTGATCCTTTATTACATACTCATATAGATATCTTGAATTTGATTAGTTTAAAGAACGTCACATGACATTTGACATCAATCGTTGGAAGCTAGGTCACATGGATATATCAACCACACGCATGGAAATTTCCTTGTGAGCCTCACGTGTTTCTATCAACTTGGTAAAAGTGTTAATATGACTAGCAGAATTAACTGAATATGGGTCATCACTTGGTATATGTTGTCAGATTTGAACTAGACCAAATACTTATGGCACTAAGTAGGATATTCGATGTAATGAAACAGTTATCAACCTTGTAAGAGTATGATATGAGGGATTGTCTCCCTCGAAAGTTTATGCTACCCTCGGGCGTAATCTTTCTCTGGATGACAATCCGTCATATCATACTCTTACAAAGTTGATAATTGCATAGTATCAAATTATTCACTGTAGCAAAATAGAAACCAATTACGTCAGCAGGAGTCGAATATAAGCCATGTAAATATCAAATGTTCAATAGATTACTATATTAATTCACATAGCAAATATCATTCCTTTTAACATTTAAAACATTAATAGCTTCTGTCAACTTCAGTCGTAACACATAGAATTCACGAATCATTTTCGTCATATCAAAGTTATTCTTTATTATGTAATGCTTTGGTATCTGGTCATTCGGTGGTGTCTGATTAGTCTACTAGTCCTATTGAGTGGTTATTCCGGTGATATTTTATTTATCTACTCATATTTTTAGTATCTGATCATTCGGGTGGCAACTCGTTTGTCAATGCTCACAGTTTTAACAAGTGGCCATTCGTATGGTATCTGGTTTCATAGTTGTAGTTTGTGGCTATTCGGGTGGTGTCCGAATTGTCTACTCAGGATTGTAGTATTTAGTTAGGATGCTATCTGGCATGTCTACTGATAGTTTTAGTGTGTGTTCATTCGGGTGATATCTGGATTGTCCATTCGTCATTTTAGTTTTTGGTAATTCTTGTGGTGTATGTTTTGTTTAATCATAGTTGTAGTATGTGGTCATTAATGTGGTATCTGGTTAATTTAATATTTTTCAGCCAGAAGAAAATATAAAAACATATTTGACAAATCAATACTGTAGCTTGATATCCATTTGATGAATGGATCTGTACTTACAGTTAGCAGACTCTCAAAGTATGCCAACAGTGTCCAATCAGAGCATTGTATATATTGAATGTCGTTTTCTGGTTGGTCGTTTATTTTTCGGCAGATATGAACACGAAACTCGTACTCCGAAGTTTTTATGAACTCAAGGCATGATGATGTTTTATGGAATTTATTTCCCTTAATTATTTGGTGAAAAATTAAATCGCCAAAACTGTTGCCCATGTGTCAAACTAATATGGCGGTTTCATCAAATCCTGTTGGGCCTTTAACTTTGAAATTTTGAAATGCAAACATCTATTTTAATTAAGATGTGTTTAAATTAAAACATTTGCATTTTTAATACAGATATCTAAATATACACGTGAGTTATATGCGTGTTTTATCCTTCAAACGTGTGATTTTGAGTATTAATAAAGAGGTGCTATATTATGTCATTGACCTAATTCGTGTAGGTTTGGTTTTGTTCTTTGTTTTGTTATGTTTTTTTTTCTTTTTTCTTCATCTTGATTTTTTTTGGGGTCGAGATATACAAAGTAAGCATTCCATTTACTATCAGTTGAACTATACAGCTGGTAAAATAAAATGCGTATCTATCAGTGACGTCAGGGATGCTATATTTCCATGTTACTTTCATATCGAACCAACCATTTCCCTTACGCTGAATAAAAAACTGGAAAACAAAGTCCCCTAGAAGATAAACTGTCAATATCCATCAGCACCGGTAAATACATGGAATAGTACTCAAGATTTTAATAGTTCTAAACATTAATTGAACCAAATGACTCAAGTATTTCAAAAACTCCTTCTTAATTTCATTGAGGAAAAAATAATTTATAATCTTAAGTCATTGCTACAACCAAAAATACACTTTATATTTCAATTAGACCAATAGCATGAATTATAATATCACAGATTTCCGTTTCACTATTATAAATCTTTTCATAATTGCTAATTTTATAGAATTTTACATCCTAACCATAAAATAGACGGAAACTCGCACTTTCATCACTCCGTGAAAATTGGGCATGTAATTAATATATTACGTTATCATATCGTGCTAGTTCGATGGTGATCAAAAATAGTTTCGGTCAAGAGGCAATAGTCGGGTTATCGTCGTCAGTTAATGTTTCTTCAGCAGTGTTGTCAACGCACCATTAGCAACCAGGCTCATAAATAACATGTAAAACATATGTCTCTGACGTACGGTTATTAAAAAGACGAGACAACGTTTTATCTAATTGTCCGCCATGTTTTATTTTTTTCCTATTAATGTGACAGCACATTAGCTCTTTTTTTAAACAAAAACCATGTCTCGAGAATATGCCTTCTACTGTACTGAATGTTTGCGCAATCAACATTCATCAATTAATATATTTATTGCATTTGATGGTATTATTGTGAAATTTTTTATTATTTAATTTTTTTCGCATTTTAACTTGTCAGAGAAAGTAAAAATTTATTTAAAACAACAGATTGTCATTTTCAGTTATTTTAGCATTAAATTTAATTTCAAGATAATAATTTCAGAAAAGTAATGTACGATTTGAAGGTCTTTGTCTCTACACAAAATAATGGCAGATTTGCATGTTTCATATAATGTAATGCGTTCGATTGTATTCACATTAAAGATCTGTGTATATCACATTTCAAGCTTGACATAATCGCACTGGCAGTGAAATTTATTTTCTGTACGCTTTCACCTAAAATAAGTATATTGCTGTGTGTTGTAAAAGACAAACTAAAACATTCAAATATTGAAATTGAAATTAAAGAATAACATACAATGGCCAGAAGGAAACAAAATGATCTACAAAGCACTACACATAAAACTTTGTCTTCGTTCTGTGCCTTTTGCCTAATTTTGCCTGTGACAGTGAATTGTCTATTCTTGATTGCCCCTTTGGTTTTCTCTGGATTGTCCATTCTTGATTGCCCCTTTGGTTTTCTCTGGATTGTCCAGTCTTGATTGCCCCTTTGGTTTTCTCTGGATTGTCCATTCTTGATTGCCCCTTTGGTTTTCTCTGGCTTGTCCATTCTTGATTGCCCCTTTGGTTTTCTCTGGATTGTCCATTCTTGATTGCCCCTTCGGGTGTTTTTAATGTATATTTTTATGACCAAAAGAAAAACGACAAAGGACAAATCATGTTCTACAAAACACTACACATAAACTAAAGATTGAGCAACACGAACCCCACTAAAACAGGATAAACTCATGTGCTCCTGAAGGGTTAATAGTTTCTGCTCCACTAATAGTACCCGATATTCTATTATTATTATGTGGTTTTAACTTTATTTGCAGAACACAACATATTGATTTGTAATAATTTTCAGTAAATCACACATGTTTTTCAATAGAATTTATAGAAGAGTTTGAAAATACCAAAGTGGTAATCAGAATTCATAAGTTAAAAGACAGACAACACAATGGCCAAAAGAAAAAGTACAAAGGGGCAAACAACGATCTACAAAACATACACATAAAACTAAAGATCGGGAAATACAAACTCCAGATAAAACCGGATGTGAACTCGTGTGCTCCGGAAGGATTCTACTCCACTCGTGGAACCCATCGTGGTAATCTATTTATAACATATGTGATTATATGTATCTCGCATGAGTGATTATTTTGAATCGACACAAAATTTAGAATTCACTTGGATCAAATGCATTAAAGCGTTTTCAATAGTAATATTGGTATTATCGGTTTTTACCTAACCTGACCCATTGTACGGGAAGTGATGTAAATATTTATTGAACGCAGTGTAAATACATTTTTGAACTTGCGTAGTCTGGGATCGACAATACCGGAAGTGATGTAAATATTTATTGGATACCAAATTCAACTTTATTTTGTGTCAACCTTAGAGATTGCTACGTAAATATGAATCGAACAACGCAAACCTTCACGAATGAGCGTTAGTCTAGGTTGGTCTATATCGGAAGTGACGCAAATATTTTAAGTTCATGATGTATCGACAGGACACGACAGTGACGTAAACGTCAATTATACGCCATCATTCTAGAGTGATGAGGTACGGTAAGGATATTTTGTGAGTTGCGTAAATACACGCTCCAGAATACCGAAGGGACAATCAAAAATGGACAACCCAGAGAAACTGGCAACATAGGGTACACAAGACGGAGACAAGCAAACCAAAAATACAACACAATATATGTTGGACACCACTATACGCAAACAAGCATAAATGACGTAAATAAGACATGAGCTTTCTTACAAACAACCGGCGGTAAAGACGAACCGAACATCTAGGTCGTCTGTACCGATAGTGACGTAAATAATTTAGATTATGATGTATTGACCGGACACGTTAATGACGTAAATATGAATTAGATACCAACATGTAGAGCTATGTATGTTTCTAATGAAGCTACCGGAAGTGAAAGTGACGTAAATCTGAACTAGATTACGACATTGTTGAGTGATGAAGATTTTAAAATGTACCTGTATTGGTTTTATTATTAACTATTCTTAAGATGTACTTTGATTCCTTCTTGGAAACCGTAATATAGGTTTAATCACGCATATGTTATACTTGAATCATTTTTACGACAAGTTCATATTTCTTTCAATAGTATTTACTTATTGACTGGTTATAAGGGTAATAGCACTGTTATTGTCCCCAAGGTACCAACTATTTTCCGAGGCAACGCCGAGGAAAATAGTTGGTACAGAGGGGACAATTAAAGTGTTATTCCCGAATATCAAGTATATAAGTGTTTTATTATACTGAACAACTGTGCAATTCAAAATTCTAAATTAGATCCTTTTCTGGTGGATTTCTAGTCTACTTTATTAATGCTTTTTTAAAACTAATACATTTGTATGTGTACATTTGAAGAAGAAATTAATTTGTTTTTAAGCAAAAAAAAACCATGTGATTAAAGTGCTATTCACCGGCCGGTGAATAGTCATTTGTGCTATTCAACGGTGAATAGTACTTTTCAGACAAATTGAATGAAACTATGGAAATAGTATTTTTATTGCAATAAAATTTATATAGAAAAAAGTATGAGAAGTATAATAGTTGAGTATATGCGATGGCATATTTCTTCCGACGAAGTAAGACATAGTTCTCTTCCTCTCATCTTAGTCATATAAAATACAGAAAATTAAAGCGTAGATATTCCATAGTGTATTTTTACAGGTTGTTATTTACACAGAAAATATCTTTAAACATCTACTATTATCGCTATTTTGTTTACTTTCCCTTTGATGTTTAAAACCAATATGTTTCATATCAAGTAAGCTCTGAGAAGATTCCAATTATCGCTAATCGCTAAGCGTTGTCATGGACGCACGTAGTAATATCTCTGTTATGCAATAATATAGTGTTGTTCATGTTATATGCCGAAATATGTCCCAAGGTTAGAAGACATAATGCACGACCAAGTTATATGCCAAAATATGCCCTAAGGTTAGAAGGCATAATGCACGACCCGAAGGGGAGTGCATTATGCCTTCTAACCTTGGGACATATTTCGGCATATAACATGGACAACACAATAGTATTGTTATTATTACTCTGAATGTCTTTAGTGATTTTAAGAAATTTGTCTAAAATGTATTGATAGTATAAAGATTGGCAAATAATATTCATTTAAATTCAAGAAATATTTAATTTTAACAATAACAATGAACTGTCAAATATTTAATTCCCAAACCTGGAACTGGCCATTGTTTTGACAGACGACAGCATCAACGTTAAAGAAAAACGTATAATAAATTGTAAATTGTACACTGTTAAAAGCGCTCAGGTGATCCCGTTTAGACCCCGCCTATTTAACTGACGTAGCATTGTTCTAAGCTCCGCCCATCAGCATAGTAATGACTCCAACAATAGTACTATGCGAGTGCATAGTACAGCGACGCTATTTATTCTTTGTAGAATTATGTTTCGATAATATCATGTCAATTATAATGAAAGTTTCCTACATGAAGAGTAATAATTTCTAATATGACGTTATAATGACATCACATTACCAAAGCCTTGATAAACATACTATCGTAGCGATAAAATAATTAAAGGTGTTTTTCTTAAACTCGAGGACTTTTCTCAATCATCTCTCATCTCAGGGCTTCGCCCTTCGATGAGATGACTGAGAAACGTCCTCTTGTTTTAAAAAAACATCGTTAATCACTTATTATTGATCAAAGGGAATTTGTTTCTTCTTTTTATTCTAAGATTAATGTACCTTTGTATCAAGGAGAGTTCATATCTTGGTTTTGGAACAGGCACTTTAATAGAAAGTGGCGGGATTAATACAGGTAAACGATAGAGAACCCGAAGGGGTAATCATGAATGGACAATCCAGAGAAAACCAAAGGGGCAATCATGAATGGACAATCCAGAGAAAACCAAAGGAGCAATCATGAATGGACAATCCAGAGAAAACCAAAGGGACAATCATGAATGGACAATCCAGAGAAAACCAAAGGGGAAATCATGAATGGACAATCCAGAGAAAACCAAAGGGGCAATCATGAATGGACAATCCAGAGAAAACCAAAGGGGCAATCATAAATGGACAATCCAGAGAAAACCAAAGGGGCAATCATGAATCGACAATCCAGAGAAAATCAAAGGGGCAATCATGAATGGACAATCCAGAGAAAACCAAAGGGGTAATCATGAATGGACACTGGTAAGTTGGCAACATTGTGCACACAATACACAGGAATAAAACACAAAAACACAACACAGAAAACTAAAAAGATGAGCAACACAGATTCTATCAAAAACAGGGGAGAACCCAGGTGCTGGAAAGGGTGGGCAATTCCTGTCTCTATAAGACAACCGTCATGTTATTCATATAGTCAGGACATTTAGGACAATAATATGAAACAGGCACTGCCTCAAAAGCTCGTGAATCCGGTATCAATCGTGACTACTCGGCAATTTCCGCTACACTAAGCGTAGCGAGAATGGCCGAGTAGTTACGATTAGACCGGATGCTCTGCTCTTCGATACCTTTCGTGTCTCTTTCGTAAGTTCTCAAGGGTTCTCGAAAAGCGGTAACCCGGATGTGTTGAAGCTTTTTCATAGGCATAGTGTATGGATGATAAGCATTTCTGTTTAGTCAAAGTAAATGGTATTCTAGTCAAAGTAAATGGTATTCGTCAGCATACCTTTATTGATTTAATTTTACAATGCTTCAGTCATACATAGCTCGCTTTACGAGCTTATTATAGGCACAAAAATACAAAAAAATAATCAGACATGGATCTTCCTACAAATAACTGTGGAAATCGTAGCGAACATCAAAACAAGGAACTAAGAACATAGATACATAGATATATACTATATTCACTAGATGTATTGGTCCACACCACAATGGGTTCCACATGTGGAGCAGGAACTGCTTACTCTCCCAGAACACTTGAGTTCACCCCCGGTTTTAGTGGGATTCGTGTTGCTCGATCTTTCGTTTTCTGTGCAGTGTTTTATTTTTTAATTTAATTTAAACATATTTTATTGTCTAAATAATGACAAAAGGATCAGACACAAGTTTTTCAACTTAGTATTGTCTTCTCCATATACATACAATATACAATATACAATATGATAAGCATTATTATTACATTATTTCTCTAAAATTTTCGCATGAAGACATGAAACAAAAAATGTAGCAATAAAGCAGAATGCAACAATGGAATACCATTAAATGTAACCAATCAAACAGACCCGAGTATAAAAAAGAAAACTGGGACATAGACCTATAGCACGTGTTGTTAAGTTATTGGATTGATAATACATTATTTCTCCAAATGTAAGTACTTTTAGTTCACTTTGTGTATTATAATATGGTATTAAAGATGGGTTATCCATTGTCGCATACTGTTGTAAACAAAAAGAAAAGAAAAAAAAGGAAAAGAAAAAAAGAACAATAGAAATAAACTTTCGAGGTCAGTCGCGAACGGTAAACAATATAAACATCAGCACACATTCTCATACAGTAGTCAATTTATTGTGAAACGACCTGTGTCTTGAATGAATTTTTGAACTTGTAAGAACATTTTTGTATTTTTTTCGTCGTTGAGAATTTCATTGCCAGATAATAAAGTAAGCTCATGTGTTTTATTTGCTCTTTGCCCATTTTCATTTGGCAATTGTATTGTATGATCTTCTTCAATCTACGGCTACCGATTACCCCTTTGGTATCTTCAAACATTTTCTTATTGATGCTAATTTTGAAATCTGAAAATGTATCGCTTTAGGATTTTTTCTATTTCCGTTTACATGTACTCTAATTTGCTTGGTTCATTGGTAGAATTAAATAATAACATTTACTAAAATATTAAAATTAATGTTGAATGAATTGATGCACAGACGTTTAATCAGTTCTATTTCATGCAACATCAGAATATTCTTATATATGCATACATTTGATTTTGTATTTCAGAACAATAATTACGGTTATAGACAATAAAAATTCAAAATATGATAGATCACAAGGAAAGCACTATAGCAACATAACAACAGCATGATTATGGACTAGCACCTGGTAACTTAATATGTCTCAGACGCACAGTTCTGGTAGTGTAAAGGAAAGTGTGTTTGTCTCATGTCGGGTCAAATAAAAAAGTATAAAATTGATATTTACTGCTTGCTCGTTACTCACATAACATTACGGAGTAACAGAAACGACTGGTGGTTCGCTTGGAATCAGGTTAATATGTACTGTTGGACCGACATGCTTAACTCGGACTGTTATGTCAGTGCACTAAAAGAATAAAATACTACGGTTTAATAACTATTCGTGCTCATTTTGTTTCAGCATTTTATTAAGGAGGTTCCAACTGTGTAATGGCCATCTCAATATCAGAGATTTTATTGGAACTGATAATCTAAGTATAAAATAAATTTTATTGATGTAAGATGGATGCAGGATACACAAAGTCAGACGAATCAGATACATTTTTTGTATAAGAACGAAATAATTGGAATCAAAACAACGATAGCTGAAACACAAAGATAAAACAACTAACAAAAATAAAAGTAAACAATACCAAACAGGCAAGATGTCGGAACAGTTCCAAATTCCAATCGAAAGATCGTACTAACGCATAGACAATATCGATACCCCTAACTCACATATACATGACCGATGACTTTCCTGACTTGGTACAGGCAGTTCAAGAAAATTAGTTTCATGGACCAAGACCTTATCTCTTAGTGCAGGAATGTGGTCATACAACTGCTTTACACGTGTGATTATCTCTTAATGCAGGAATGTGGTCATACAACTGCTTTACACGTGTGATTATCTCTTAGTGCAGGAATGTGGTCATACAACTGCTTTACACGTGTGATTATCTCTTAGTGCAGGAATGTGGTCATACAACTGCTTTACACGTGTGATTATCTCTTAGTGCAGGAATGTGGTCATACAACTGCTTTACACGTGTGAGCCAAATGCCAACCCTCACATTATACCTGACTAATCAGCGTTGTTGTATTTCACAGGAAAGAAATCCGTAATTCCGAACATTTGAATCACATCTACAATCAGGTTTAATGCAAAACATTTGCTATGTTGAAGCATATGGTGTTTAACGCCACTTTCAACAATATTTCAGTTATATCGTGGCGGTCAGTTTTATTGGTTGAGGAAACCGGAGTACCCGGAAAAAACCACCGACCTACCACAAGTCACGGACAAACTTTATCACATAATGTTGTATCGAGTACACCTCGCCATGAGCGGGATTCAAACTCACAACGTTAGTCAAGAATGTTGCATTATTAAACCACATTCACGATGTCGACGATAGTATCATGTCTGAACATATGACTGACGTTTGAATGTCTGATATTCTTGACATTGATGCATCTATAACATACGTAATGAATATGTCCTTGAATAATGCTATATCGAAGGAGATTTCGAGTGCATATCGATTACGTCGCTAGGGTGAAAGTAATACATTTATTGCACGCATGTAATATTGAATTATATAGCATGTTAGATATGTGTTATGTTAAGGAGGAACTGTTACTAAGAAGAGTTTGAAGATACCAAGTTGCATGCTAACTGTGTGTTTTCTCGGAAAAGAACTGTTACTGAATGGTAAAATAATATTAATTACTTAATACCTCATAAATGTGGGTGTCCTCAGATTTTAAATGGAGTTCAAAACAACATAAACTCATTCATGTAAATAATATGCTTTTACAATAAAGGTCCAAATCACATGTGAATATCCCGAACAACTCAATGTCCAATTCGTGCGTTCTGCTTTATTCTTATTGGCGACGGAAACCGGATATCCGGAGAAATTAAACCATGGAACTGACTGCCGCTAATCGCCGATGAACTTGATCATATATAGCTGTATTAAAATTAAGAAATAATTCATGGAAGCCAGAATGTGCTTTGAGTTTTAACATGGGTTGGCGGATATTAGTATTTTATCCCGAGCGATGTGTTTTGAGTTTTAACATGGGTTGGCGGATAAAATTTACTAATATCCGCCTACCCATGTTAAAACTCAAACCACATTCTGGCTTCCATGAATTATTTCGATTCTGATATGTCAAACAGTACACATACAGTAGTATACTTTGATTGGAAGACGGTAATTTATATTAACGTTTTCGGAAAATGTCGCACACAATTTATCCTGCCAAATTCAAGCAGACGATAACTCGTCAACATTACCAGGAGAAAGTCAGTCACATATACTTTTACGACGAGAAAGTCAGTCGTATTGATGGAGCATGTGCTAATGAGATGTTGTCATCTGATTAATCGCTCGTTTGTTAGCAAAGCGAAAGAAGGACGTCATATTAGAATGTTGCATTGAGCATACCTCCGATCACGAGCCGGAATCGATTGAAAAAATGTATTTGTAATAGACATTGATTGCATAAATAGAAATTACTATATCCAGCAATCTAATTAAAATTAAATCTCCGCACTTTATCCCTATTTTCTATCGGTTGTTTTGTAGTCACCGCGTGGTAGAAAATAGGGAGCAAGTGCGGAGATCTAGTTCTAATTAGATTGGTATATCCAGCTACCGTAAAATGACGGCCACGTCGTCCCTTTTCTCAGGGGAAGAATTACAATTACATGATAATAATTTTGATAATACTAAATCATGTACTTACTATTAAGACTAATGTTCTTCTGTCTCAGGCTTATATTATTTGGCTTTGCAATCTTTTGATTTTGAGCGTACCTGATGAAGGTTATCCCAGAAACGCGTCGTGCGGTTTAAATTTGATATCTACTTTTTTATTTTTATTGATTGGGTAGTAGCACTTCCTGTGTGCAATTTTCGAGGAGCTTACACGTTTATAATTCCGCATTGTGCGGATTAATTTGGATATCTACGTTTTTATCTGTCTCTTTTTCTATTAATAGGTTTTTAATTAATCAATCTATTTGCTTTGTTGTCATACTAGGGCCAGGGTGTCTCAATGAGTTAGGTAGTTATTAGGATTACATAGCAACTCATACAAGCCTATCACCAATACGGCGTGGGTTCGCGCACGGCTTTGTAAATTGCATAAAAAGGTGCACTCGACTCGAAGCCGCAAGTGATAAAGTTAACCAGTTGCTTGCCCATGGTCGGTGATTCTCTCCGGGTACGCCGGCTTCTTCCACCACTAAAACTGGTCGCAATGATATAGCTGAAATATTGTTGAAAGTGGCGTTAAACACCAAAAATCATCAATCTTTGTTGTCATCCTCAGTATAAACCAAATGGTATAAATGCTGTTTTTAATCTTGCTCCCTATGGACTCTGGGATCTAAGATTTACCGTTTGGTCATTTTCAGTTCGATATCTATTTTGTTTTGGAATTATAAACATATGCTTCCCATAAGTTCCAGTGTTATATTTATATTTTGTTTTCTGTTAAACGTGTTGCAATGATAAATCACTGACATATCTGTGAATGAGTGAAGGAGTGATTGAATTGTTATTGCTTAATGCCAAAAGAGCAATTTGTTCGCTTTATCATGGCAAGAACAATTCTAATGCAATTATAATGTAACGCGTATTTTCATTGGCTATCGAAGGCTGTCAGATATGCAGTTGATATGCTTGAAGGATGCTATATTCCTAAGCCGAATGCACTTGTTTGTAAACAATATGGCTGACCCAGATAATTCAGACTATGAATTTGACGCTGACGACCTATTATTGATGCCGATCATCATTCCACAGTTTGACAATTGATGCCGTGAAATTTTCAAATACAATCAGTTATCTCCATTATAGTGCAATACTGAACATAAAAATGTATTCTTGCATATCCCTGGGTCTAAAAATCACAAAAATTAAAATTCCGCGAAATATTGTTGAACGATTTTGGCACATAACCAACGTGACGTCATATGAAGACTTCCAGTTTAAAATGTAAAGATCAGACGTTATTTGGCTTCGTGTACGCTTCAATTTTGATAGAATTTAGCTAAAATAAGTTTTCAAGGTTGACATTTTAATTATTTTTGTGTATTTTTGTACATATGACATGTAGGATTTCACGTTTTCAAGATGGCGGATCCTTCCAGCTGAACCCGTAATTCAAAAAATATCTCATTGAAGTGCATAAATTTCGTCATTTATTTGTATGTTTTTAGACTAGTGTGTACACGTTGGGAGAATTTCATAAGAATAGGAATAACAGTACTGTATTTGAAGAGTTGTCGGTGTCAATTGTGGATTTGACGGACTATTTCTTTAGCGGAAGGAATTTGAAAAGTGCATATATTTCGTCATTTATTTGTATGTTTTCAAACTAGTGTGTACACGTTGGGAGAATTTCATAAGAATAGGAATAACAGTACTGTATTTGAAAAGCTGTCGGTGTCAATTGTGGATTTGACGGTCGCAAATATCCGTTTTACTGGCTCCGCTTCGCGTCGCCAGTAAAACTGCATTTCCGACCGTCAATTCCACAATTGACACCCCCAACTCTTCAAATACAGTACTGTTATTCCATAAGTTACATTCGATGAGATGATGATGCTGTACGGTTTATACTAGACCAACACGCTTAGCATGGTGTTACATGCAGTTCATTGAAACTACAATCCACCTTTAGACATGTCGCTTCACTGGGACGCTTTCACCTAATTCCAGGACAACCATTTCTTAATAATTGCAACGAAATGCTATGCACACCAGATATTAATAAGTGTGGTTTGTACATCATTGTTCTATTATAGCAACACTACTAAAAAAAAATTAAAAATGAAATTAAAAGAAATACACAGAACCTTGTGGTAAGTCTATTATATTATATTGTTCATCTTTTTCGGGCTTTTTTGTGTTGTCCTATTATGTGTCTTTACGTTCTGAGTTCCATTTGATTTGTGTTTATTTGCGTTTAATGATGTCCAACACATATTGTGTTGTGATTTTGTTTGTTTGTGTCCTGTGTTGCCATTTTCTCTGGATTGTCCATTTTGTGATTGTCCCTTCGGTATTCTATGACGTTTATTTAATAGGCATTGTTAATCATATCAATGCTAGTCACCTCATCGATATTGTTATGTCTTAATAGGTCCCTGTTGGCATAAAATCTATTAGGCTTAAGGGGATTATCCTAAATATAATATAAATATTTGTAATTATAATGTAAGTCACAAAAACAACGCTTAAAGATCTATTGCTTTTAATCCGTATCTTGTTTACTTGTTTATTATTCTCCTTCCGATACATAACGTTGTCCACTGTCTTTCTCAGAAATGCTCCTCGGGGTTACAGTTTGTGAGGACAACATATTTACTCTATAGTCAAAGTGATATATTGTCCTCTGTAAAACAATCAGAGAAAATAACTAGAACAAACACTTCTCCGCCGTCAGAGACCATAATATCCAACGAAGCGGTCTCTGGAATACGAAGAGTTTGAAGATACCAAAGGGAGGTAATCAGAATCCGTAAATCGAAGGACAGACAACACAATGGCCAAAAGTACAAACAACGTTCTACAAAACATACACATAAAACTAAAGATCGAGTAACACGAACCCCACTAATAACCTTCATCATGTATACTAAAAGTCGAAACAATGGAAAGCCAAATAATTTTAAAAAGGCAAGAAAACCAAAGAACATCAGCATAATATTGAAATCAAATATTAATGGAGAATGAAACCAAAGTATGCTCCCCCAAGCATAAATGAACACAGACGATAATGGAGATCCCTTTTAGTTTCTTTGGTTTACATGCTCTCAAAGACTTTAAAATTATTAAGGTTTCCAATATTTTAATCATGAGCGTACCTGATGAAGATTATTCCAGAAACGTGCCGTGTGCATTAATGTCTATTTCGACGTGTTTATAAAATAAAACACGTTTTGTACTTAATAAGACTACATAAACGCTATTAATAGGGCATGTTAAAATCAAATATTTTAAATTTCCTTATGGTTAGGCAGCTTCCGCATTGACAATGTTAGTGGCGTCACGTCTTTTTCCCGCTTTCATCCAACATCAGTTTCATAATCGGCAAGCTCTGTAAATATACAATTACCGAGGTTTTATAGATAGGGAAATAGACACGAATAGACAAGAATATTCAGTGGAGGAAATTAGTTTGTCGCCTGAGCTTGTGATGTCCACTACGATTTCCGCACAAAAACGATGTTCGGTTCGTCTTTACCTCCAGTTATTTGTAGGATGGCTGATGTCTTATTTACGTTATTTGTGTTTATTGGTTTATAGTGGTGTCCAACACATATTGTGTTGTGTTTCTTCGCATTGTGTACTCTATGTTATCAGTTTCTCTGGATTATCCATTTTTGATTCCTCCTTCGGTATTCTCTAACGTTTATTAATTACAGTACGCACGTGAACACTACCATTGAACCGTCATCATTCTTTTTAGAGCGGCGTCAACGCACTCATTTTTTTTTCTTCAAAAATGCATGTGATAAAAATATATTTTGGTAATCGTTCTTTTTGGTCTTTCTTTTTTTCTTCCGGGGGGGGGGGGGGGGGGGGGGTCTTCTGTTATTTGGGATAGTCATTATTGTAAGCCGAAATAGATGATGTGACGTACAATAATGAAAGTGTTTGTGCTCTTCAGTACCAGAGCCCCACACCCATACGATTGCGGGATATTCACAATATAATTTTTCAAGTCAGTACGACTATACTGTTAGTTATTCAATTATTCAATAAGATAGATATTTCCAGGCTGCTTAGTTACTTCCAATTTATGTTTCATATGAACACAAT
This sequence comes from Bathymodiolus septemdierum, assembly GCA_963383655.1. Lineage (NCBI taxonomy): Eukaryota > Metazoa > Mollusca > Bivalvia > Mytilida > Modiolidae > Bathymodiolus > Bathymodiolus septemdierum. Next base: position 12,631,749 of record OY726528.1, on the reverse strand, counting down.
TTTTATTTTTGGCTTCTTTCCTTTTTATTGTTTAGAATTGCATTATGGATTAATATATTTTGAACTAAACCGTGTAATTCGATTAAAAACAGAAAGTGGTGAATCTTCAACCATTTCTTACGTCTATAAAGATGTAATGGCAGGTGATAGATCTGATAGGTTTATTGATACATATTAAAGTTGTCGTGATATCATATATTGACATTGAATGGATAAATAAACTAATCACAACACTTCGTATTTAAAGACAAACACAAGGTGAATTATTGGGTAACAAGGCGATCTAGATACAATAAAGAAATATCTAATATAATATATAATTTAGTGAGACTGTTTCTTTGATAACTTTCATCAGGGTATGCTCATAGTCAAAGAGATCTTAAAGTAACAAAAATTAAAAGCATTTGGGAGAAAGTAAATCAAAAGGCTAAAACGGGATATCTAAAATTGTCTAAAGTGTGTCTATGCATGACGGATATTGATCTTAGTTTTAACAGCATTATGGAGGAACTGTAAATTTCAAACAAATATATGTTTTAAATCAAGTCATTGCTAAATCGTGAACTATTGGGAGTGATGCCGTTTCGGACTAATGATATCGAATCGGTGTATTGTTGTGGTTTTTAATAAGACCAGTCATCGCCCATGATCTATATATCCAATTGACTGCATTATTATGTGAAGTCTACCACATGTTTATTTTTACATACGTGATTATTAATAATACAGAATGTTTATTTCTAATCTTTTAACCTTATTTAATGAGGGAATTGTCCATGTGATACTTCTGATGAAACATACTTTCAATAAATATAATAAAATAAGGGTCTTATTATACAAACAAATAGACTACAATAAAGGGAACATCTAACGTGATGTTGTCTAGATAAAGAGAATATGATAAAAATAAATTAATAATTGGTCTATATTATACAATTATTGCCTTCATATGAGGTGAACATCGAAAGTTGTCAACCCGAGGGTGGTTGATATTCACTTCATATGAAGGCAATAACTGTTTTATTATAACGAAACTACTCTAAGATGTTTAAGAATTTGAATGTTTTGCAGTAGACAACAAAATAATTTTCCGGTATAGAAAATGCAATTACGAAGCCGGACTGGACAAAAACATTTCAACGCACTTCCGGTTGTCAGGGGTTGTAAACCGGGTGACAACCTTTTGTCTCCCTCAACATTATATATGTTTGGGTTATTCACCAGGTTGTTTCCTTGGTCAGCAAAATGTCCGTAAAACATCCAAATTGTCTTGTTACTCTTTTATGTAGTAAAAACGTATGTAAGGTATAACAACTACATGTGTGACACGTTAATGCCACATGGCCGTCTGTATATGTTAATGCCACGTGGCCGTCTGTATATGTTAATGCCACATGGCCGTCTGTATATGTTAATGCCACATGGCCGTCTGTATATGTTAATGCCACATGGCCGTCTGTATATGTTAATGCCACATGGCCGTCTGTATATGTTAATGCCACATGGCCGTCTGTATATGTTAATGCCACGTGGCCGTCTGTATATGTTAATGCCACATGGCCGTCTGTATATGTTTAATATGTTTTACTATGTTATGTTTTTGTTCAACTTCGATTTTTGGTTCTGGTTTTCTTTTCTATCTGAGTTGATGTCAGGTGCGTACAAGTAATAACAATCTCTTTTGGTGGGGGTAGCGTGCAACTAATAATAAGAGTTTGAAGATACCAAGTGGTAATCAGAATCCGTAATTCGAAGAAAACAAACAACACAATGGCCAAAAGAAAAAGGACAAAAGGACAAACAACGCTCTACAAAACTCTACTCACGAGATTCATTTTTTTTTTTTTAATTTCATTTCTTCAAGTACTATAATGCAATCTTTTGTAGTTTTACTGAAGTGTAAAAGTGTGGACCGAAATGAATTTTGTATAATTCTCGATTTCACGAACTTAGAAAACTAGAAACATTGCATTCAATACTTATTACTACATTTTTACACTGGTAAATATAACTTAAATTATTATTTGTTTTAATATTCCACATTTCAATTGTTGTTATTGAGTGCAGTTATCAGTTTCCATGACATTCGAAAATAGTTACCAGAAGTGGGCGTGGTTGAATGGCTGTGCGCTTCAATAATTAATGGTATTTCAATTTCGAAGTCACGTGTCAACCTTTCGTCTAATCACATGGCACTTTCTTAATGAAATGATCATATAATGTACCTATATGTTTATAGATCAGATCGCATTTGTCATGGCCGTAAATCAGTGTTTAAATGATCGTGTTAATATTAATATGTATCGGACTCATTAGTGTCTACACCATCACTAGATAATATCACGCACGTAACCTTTATTTCAATCACGCTAAAATGTTAAAACGTATATGTATTTCCTTCCCATATAATTATACCGGAAGAGCTAATCACGTAATACAATTGGTACCATAAACAAGATGGCATGCGGCCACCGAACTTTCATTTTTCGATTTATTTGTCTTAATAAAACTGTTTATATATGCCTAACCATCAAGGTTACAAAATTAAGCAAAAAGTAACAATTTTATTTGGAATAATTAATTTGTTTAAATGTGTTGTTTTCCTAGTAATTTGATCGATTTAGATCATATTGTTCTCTCACACATTTTTGTTGTGGTCATGTTGTACACACGCCCCCTGAAAATCGTAAGAGGTAACCAATGAAATGCGTCTAAAATCTCCTCTAGTTTAATTACATTTGAATAAGAGTACAACTTGTGCACCTTGACATTTATATGATCAAACGAACCTAAAGTTTGTCTTCCGCAATAAACCGGAAGTGAAACCATGTTTTCTGAAAGATTTAAAGTGAAATTCATAAATGACATTTTCTAATATCGATGTCAAATATTGCAAGTTAACACTGCTGAAAGTTGATTTATGTTATTTGCTCACAGTATAAATTTCATATTTTTACTTTTTAATTAAACAGTTGATGATACTACTTGGTTCATATCGCAAATACAAGGAAGTAATACGCCTACAATTGTGCATGTTCCACATTGGTATGTGGTGTCCGTGTTACTCGATCTATAGTTCTCTGTGTAGTGTTTTGTAGATCACAGTTCGTCCTTTTGTCCTTTTCTTCCTTGGTCATTGCATTGTTTATATATTGATTTAAGGCTTCTGATTACTCACTTTTGAATCTTCAAGTTCTTCTTTCCTTCTAGTATATTTGTACCCCTAACTGATATCCTGTGATGCAAAAACAAGTAAGTGTTTCGATTCTTAGGGCCCGGGTGGCTCAATGAGTTAGGTAGTTGCATTACCTAACAACTCATACAAGCCTATCACCAATACGGCGTGGGTTCGCACCCGGTTTTGTAAATTACAAAAAGGGTGCACTCGACTCGCAACCGCAAGTGATAAAGCTTACCAGTTGCTTGTCCATGGTCGGTGGCTCTCCCAGGGTACTCTGGCTTCTTCCAGCACTAAAACTGGTCGCCATGATATAGCTGAAATATTGCTGAAAGTGGCATTAAACACAATAAATCAAATCAAATCAAATCATGTTTTGATTCTTAGAATTGTTATGGGACCAAGGACGAGTAAAAACTTTTAGTTTTGATTCACTTGACCATAGCCCATGTAAACGTGTGTTGCTTTTTCACAAGTAAAGATATGTTCAAAATTAGTTACTAATTGACAGCATATTTGCTATGTATAGTGGGGTATTTTAGAACTGACGGTCGGCATTGCTATTGGTACCAACTGTGCTCCTAATCGACTTGTTCCTTTATTCGTATGAAGCTAGTCCGGGCCTTTATTTATTTTTATTTTTTTTTTGATTATGTTGATCGCATATATCATTTTGAACTTGAAATAAAGGTACAGTTAGATCTGATTCATACCTTGAACGGATAAGAACGAAATGTAGACATTAGAATTATCTAAATTTTCTCATAGTGAATTTTCTATGTACAAGTAGCAACATTCCAGCAGCAGATGATAATGTCCCTCGTGTGATACTATATTCCTGAGCTTGACAGTATATCCTATCAGGATATCATTGATAGATGGTTTCTGCTAAAAAATAAAAACAGAAGCCACAGAATCAAGAGTTCCTATTGGTAAAGTTAAAAGTCTCCATTTCGAAAATTTTACGGCCACTATTATAGCTTGGCTAACAGTTACAGAATATCTGTGTCACAGATCTATGACCACGGGTATCTTCCGTTTGTCACAGTCAAATCTCGTCTTCGGTTCTAAACATGAGAAATAAGACGTGTGCGATTAGTAGAGAAGGAACTGTTTATACTTTCGGAGCATCTGATTTCCCAGCCAGTTTTAGTGGTGTTGTTTTGTAAATCATTGTTTGTCTTTTCATCTTTATCTTCTTTTGGTCATTGTATTGTCCGTCCTTCTTCTTTTGGCCATTGTATTATATGTCCTTCTTCTTTTGGCCATTGTATTATATGTCCTTCTTCGATAAACGGCTTCTGATCACTCCGTTGGTATATTAAAAATGTTCTTTTTTTAAATTGAAAGAAGATGGTTGTCTTTGTAATGTTAGCATCTTAGAACTATCACATGCAAGACGCTCCAAACCAGCTACCCACGCACACATTTATCAGTTTACACTATAAAGATTTCTGATTTCTGTTTCTTCTACATAAATCAGCAATTTCCTTGTACAGCATTCGCTTAGCATTTGTAGCGATTATGCACGTTTTTGTTTTCGATATCTTAGTTGATTTAAATAGCAGACAATAGTAGATATCAGATATGGTCAGTAACTTGTGGCAGGTTGGTGGTTTTCTCCTGGTACTCCGGTTTCCCCCACAAATAAACCTGACCGTCACGATATAGCTACTATATTTTTGAAAGTGGCGTTAAACGCCATAATCCTAACCCTTGTATAACAACCTGGTGCAGATAGATAACTCAAAGGGGTTGTGGTATCTGTTTTATTGTATCTCGGTGACGCTAAGAAATCCAAAGTGCGGAATGTCATATTTTGCATTAGAACTGATGTAAGTAGTATTTGTTTCCCTGCCTGGTGTAGGAATTTAAAACAACGTAATCTGCCATAAGTAGATGAATAAATCAAAGCTACGGATAGTATATACTTGTATTATGACATGACGTTGGTAAGTATGTGAGGGATATTGTCTGTTTTGCTGGTAAGCTTACGTAGGTAGTTACACCGACGTGACGGATATTATCTGTTTTTATCACATAATTATAAATAATAACGTCAATTTTGCTCATACGTAAACCCCGGAGGTGCCACAACAATATCAGCCCATGGGTAGATATCGGGGCAAAAATATGTTAACACGAAAGCAAGCCTCTCTATAAATAGATCAATGCATGACTTTTCCATAACAGGACTATTGTCATCCCTCAACCGATATCGATCACTCATATCCATAAGTTTGTGTCTGTGTGGGAAGTTAATTTTGTTCTTTTTAATTCAATGTTGAAATATGTGATAGATTAATGCATGCCTTTTTCCATTTCAGATCTGTTATCATCCCTCGACCAATATCGATCCTCGGGCGAAAGCCCTCTGGCCGATATCGGTCTCTCTGGATGATAACAGTCCTGATATGGAAAAAGGCATACATTAATATATAAGTATTATTACCTGACGTTGGTCAATATGTGAGGGATATTGTCTGTTTTCCTGGTAACCTGACGTAATTATTTACACCGAAGTAACGAATGTTACCTGCTATGACTTCTGTATAATATTACATAGCGCTGAACTTATTGTGGGACTTTTTGATAATTTGGCTTTCCAATGGTTTGATTATGAGTGTACCTGATGAAAGTTAGTACAGAAAAGCATCGTGCACCCTAAATTCAATATCTACATTTTTATTATTGTTATGATGGCTACGTGAAACAAAGTAGTACATTTCTGTTACGTGACTAGGGAAAAAAAGTGTTTGACATTAATTATTAGACATAGCAGGATATGAGCAAAAATCCCACACACTTGTCTTTTACAGAAACAATAATAAGTTTTCTTCTACTCTAGCAATGGCTTCACTGGATGTCATATAGCATTGTAAATGTAACACGGAAATTTTGCTTCAAATAAACACCAACATCATGTAAGATTATGAATACGGAATCCCGTAAATTATGAAATCTACGTGACTTGTTTTGACGTCCGACCGAATAACTCTCGATAGAGAGCCATTCTGTTTTAGTATCGGCAACGCTGGGTGTTATAGGTAGGTTGTTGAACGCCATATTTAACAATAATTCAGTTATATAATCACGGGTTTCAGTTTATGGAGGAACCATGGGTACATGGAGAAAATCATGAAACACGCCGCAAGTCACTGACATTTGTATGATATAAAGATGTGTCAGTAAACCTGGACATGAATCGTGAATGAACTCACGACTTGAGTGGTGAACTAGCTCACAACTACAGTGGTGAGCGAACTCATAAGTTGAGTGTTAAGTGAACTCACCATTGGAGTGGTGAACAAACTCACTTCTTAAGTGGTGATCGACATTAACTGCATAGACAGGTACAAATCCATCTAACTCTACCATGTGATCGCGAACCCTACATACTCTAAAAGTGTCAATAAAGCGTCAGAAAATGGTTTGCCATGAATTAGTCGAAAAGTAAATCTCTAATTGCTGGCCATGGTTGACTATCAAAGATAATTAACCCGATTGATGGTTTGTTTACTTTACGGCCAGGGGGAAATATTTCATGCATATCCAGAACGAGATCAAGTTTAACAACACATCAAAATTATACAGAAATGAGAGAGGAACGTGCCAACAGGTGAACGACTGTTGACAGCCACTGGGAAAGTATTTGGAATTTGATAAGGGCATAAAAATAGCCTTTTGTAAAGGTAACAATGTATCTACTCTGCTTTGAATAACAAAAGGGGTCTAAAATACCAAGTATGGTTCACGGTCAGGTAACCTGACAACCAAAATAGACAAGGCATCCCTTATCCGTCACAGTAGGGCTGCTTGGAAGCTCAGTAGGTTGAAACTTGTTGATCGTGACTGGTACACAGTCCCCACGATCAATGTTACCCGGGCCGAGCACGCTAACTGTTACATCACTGACGCGGTTGTCATATAAATATGATAACTTATGTGTTATTCTTGACAAACCATAACACACAATTAATATTTCCCAAGATAAAGCCATAAACAGTTATGTGATAAGACAAATTGTTGTTGCTATTGCATTATTTGCGGTGGGATTGTAAAATAGTAAAGCATAACATATGTAACATCTAATTGTATATTGGTGATATTATAGCATCTCTTACACGACTGGTGATACATGTGGAGCATGAAACTTCTTACCCTTCCGGAGGACATGAGTTCACCACCGGTTTTAGTGGGGTTCGTGGTGCTCAATCATTTAGTTTTCTGTGTAATATTTTAATATCGTTTTTTTTTTCCATTTGTCCTTTTTCGTTTCGTCATTGTATTATATATCCTTCTTCGATTTACGACTTCTGATTACCCCTTTGATATCTTCAAACTCTCTCACAAGGACACACCAGTTAATAGTTCTACATTCACATACACTGGCACTAGAAAATCGAAATAAATGCTAAGAAAAATGTGTTCAGTATTGTGGCCTCAATTTAATATTCTAATCCAATATGATTCAGACCTTTGTACATGTACATGTAAGTAGAACAAATTGTTGTAAATTCATTTAAATTCCTGGATAACAATATTCGTGGTTTGCGGAAAATAATATGTTCGTGGTAAAGTAAATTCGTGATCTCAACCTTGAGTAAGTACTTATATATGGCGACATATATTTGCTTAATTTTTAAATGCAACGTTTGAAAGGACCCATGACATTCAAGTAAGACGGTTGATTGATTGATTGATTGATTGATTGATTGATTGATTGATTGATTGATTGATTGATTGATTGATTGATTGATTGATTGATTGATTGATTGATTGATTGATTGATTGATTGATTGATTGATTGATTGATTGATTGATTGATTGATTGATGCCAACACTTGCAGTATTTCAGCTACATTCTGCTAAATTGGGTGCTAAACACTAATCAATCAAGCAACCGTTTACTTGAATTACTAATAATGAATTTTTGATGTTTTAAACACTTGATTAAAACATCAGTGCTTAAAGTATCCATTAATACTTCAAGAGATGTTTTATATTGGTACAATTTAATCATTACATTATCTGCACTGATGCACTGATAAAAATAAGTTCGAACAAAAAACAGAAAAAAATATTTTATACTAATTTCTTTATGAAAAGATGATCAACAATTCCAACTATATCATCAAGACGCACAATCACGTCTCGCCTCAAATCACTGAACACGAAAAAGATCACGACATATGACCTTCAAAATTGTACTTTGTTTCAAAGCTGATTGGCAGAATTACTGATGTTCCTTCTCCACTGTTCTTCTATTATCCATAACAATTACATAGTTACATAGTGTATTAATACTGAGATTTACCGCCAAATTTGACCTTTTCCCTTTGATGTGTGCTGCTGATAAAGTCAGGATAAATGAACATCGGACTCGCTGAGATATTAGTGAAAATATATGTCTCTACCTTCAAAATTGCCATTATTCTATATTTCCAAGTGACAAGAAAAACGGTGTATCACCAATAATGAAATACGTTTATATCACTGTTCTAAAATGAAAACCATTCCTTTTTTAAACGTCTAATAAACGCAAATAAAGGTGTAAAATATATGTCATAGACTATGTTACTACTGTGTCTCTGGATAAATACTGTTATAGTGACAGCCGGAACCTTTGAGCCGTAATGAAAGCGGGGGGTTTGGCGCTTTAAAATCTGATTCAACCCACAATTTCTTTAGAAATGCCTGTACCAGGTCAGGGTCATTACGGTTTTCACAGTTTTCTGGTTGTTGACTGATTTTGTCTGTTTATATACTTATGAGTTTTGACTTTCCCTTTGTAAGATTGTTCGGAGTTCGGTAATTTCGTTATTACTCTTATTTCCCATTCTTGATTGCCCCTTCTGTTTTCTCCACTGTTTAATAATTTGTATTCCGAATATCAAAAAATAAATCACTGGTAACTGAACTATGAATAAAAAGGCTCATTTGTGAATTACTACGTTGTTCGATTGCACGCGATTTATTATCGATAATTGGAGTGCAAGAGTATCTCTTCTATAGTTCAAATATGAAATCCTTCATTGGTTATATAAACAATGATTCATAAAACTTCTGATATATTTTTAATAACGCATGCATATTGCCGAACAAATTGTGCTCATAAATCCAGGGTGATTTCCTGTATTTGACACTTATACAATAATGTACATTATATGTTATTCAGCTATCAGACAGGGTATATAATGTGACATTCCCGGCTTAGGATCTATATTCCCTGAGGCGCAGCTATATTACGGATTTAACCATTGGTTTTCTTTTAAATACAACATCCAACTGTATTAAATAAATTTGCGTCTTTTCATTTTCCGTATCTCAAGATGTCCGTTTCCGTACCTTTGACGTCATTTAGTTTTACATTGTATGGCAGTTCCAGGTTTTGTACGATGATCAACCAGTCTGATTGTACAAAATATTTGAATGCTACCAAAATCTGTCGCAAATAATTTAAAATAGTAAGAAAACAACGAATTTTCTTTATTTAACTATTTATTATGCCATTCATAATACATCTGCTCAAAATCTTTCTAAGATAAATGCTATGATTAATCCGCTTGTTGTCGAATCTTTAACAGTTAATAACACTACACGAAGAAGGAATATATTATCTGTATAATTTTGTACTAAATAATTTTAAAGAGTGTGATTTAGATTTGAAGATTGCCTAAATATAGATAGACTTAGATATATTCATTCAACATTTTGTATGTGGAGATGGGAACTTTATTATTCTATTTTGTTCACTTGGAGGTAGTGTTTTCCAAAATTCAAGTACTTTAAAATGTTGGAATGAAGTTCATCAGTATTGCTGTGTGAGTAACCATGCACACCTTTCATGAACATGCATAGGCTACACCAAGGTACATGACGATATGGCTTGTTAACGTCCGTTGTATTTCTTAATATGGTCATAATAAAAACTCTTTTTTTCTAACTTACAGACAATACTTTTATTGTATATATACTCGTCTATTAAATCTATACTTCTAACAGGTAATATCACCCGCGCTGTACTAGTTAAGCTTCAGTGTTTGCCCCATCCAAGTTTTATAATTCAGTGCCATCATTACAGCTCTTGAGAGCTTATGTTGTACTGTTATAAAATGTACCGACTTTAAATAAAACTTTTTGATTTGATTTGATTACGTTAGCGTTAAGATACAAGCGTCTTTGTGATTCAAACGCACATGTAACCACTTATGGAACAGTAGCGTCACCAAACGGGAAAAGCGGTGAATGATCCCTCTTGTAACCAAAAACAACCAAAGCGACTGTAAACATAAGGTGAGCGGATTTCGCTGTGACATGCATTTCCAATCAATGCAGTACTGCCTCCCACTTAACAAACAAATCGGTTATATTTTTTTCCTGTTAGATTAGAAATAATTCATGGAAGCCATGGTTGGTATGATATTTTAACATGGGTAGCATTGCATTCGTAAACATTTTATCCTGACCGATTTTACATACAAATTATGGCTACCGTGAATTATTTCTTAAATGTTTTGGGTTTTTTAAGTGAAAACCGATCATGAAATGTTGCATGCATTTTTCCGATTCCCCATTTGTATTCATTGTATATTGGAACGTATATTTTGCTTTTCAGTATAATGATACTTTAATATCTATCTATACGGATTCTGATTACCCCTTTGGTATCTTCAAACTCTTCTTAATATCTATCCCTTCCCCTTTTAATGTCACAGAATAACCCGGTCACGTACGTACTTAGATGTACTCCTAACAGTAATGTGGCGAAAACATATTAAAGAAGACACGAACTTAACCTTTAAAGGTTTAAAACAACACAGTTTTAAATAAATTTAAATTGCATTTAAGCGATTCAATAGTTCAACAGCCTCCCCAGATCCCATATTAATGTAGCGGAGGTAGTATATATATACTTGAGGATATATATAGTCATCCTAAGTTTCTACCATCAATCGGTTTTCTATATACCAGTAAATTGTACTGTAAATGTATTACGTGAAGAATACTTCAACTTCAACTACAGAAAATAACTATAAAAGGAAAATATTAAAGACTTAATTTTTAACCCCGTCACTTTTTATTGAAGTGCTTGTACCAAGCCAGGAAAGTGAGCAGTCACGTGTTTGTGTGTTAGGGGTATCGTTTGTTTCTCTACGATTTTTCTATTTGATTTTGAAAATTGTTTGTCTTTCATTTTATTTTGTCAGTAGTATAATCAGGAGGATCTCAGCTTTAGCTATACAATCCAACCTCGTTGTTTCAAAGCTAATAGTATTGACGATTTTCCTACATGCACGTACGAATCATGGTTTTTTTTCATTAGTTATCAAAAGCAACAAACCGCATCGGCGGTGCAGTGGCTAGCGTGTTCGCCTCGAAAGCGATATTTCGTGGGTCTGATCCTCTTTAGATAAAACAAAAGACTATATAATTGGTTATTGTTGTATCTCTGCTAAGCACGTAATATTAAGGAATACGCGCAATGATTGGTTGACTCAAAATGAGGAGAATGTGTCCGAGTGGAGCACCATGTCTATTCGTAGCTAGCGCCTTAAAAATCCAACTAACACGTTGGTATAGCTAATAAAGGGGATACTTTCACCATCCATTCGAAACTCAAGAAAGGGGTAATCAGAGCCCGTGAATCGGCGAGGGACAGACAAGGCTGTGTGCAAAAGAAACGAGAGAAAAGAACAAACAATGATCTACAAAACACTACACAGAAAACTAATGATTGAGTAACTGGTTCTGCCATGATCTAGCTGAAAAGTTGATGTCTCTCACACACGCACTCATTCAACAAAAACGATTTATCCAAGTTCAAGATAACAGGATTTGACTGTAGAACTATGACCAAAGAGAGACAACAAACTTTGTCAGAAAAGTTCCTTTCAATGCGCCCTTGATAAGATGGCCGTGGCGAGTAGTATTTGCTATAACATTATGTGATAAAATTGTGAGTCTATAATGGAATATAGGTAGTGTTCTCAAGGTATCATGGTTTCTTCTAACAATACAACAAACGATTATGATATGACTGAACTATCGTTAAAAGTCAAGTTATGTACTCATAGTCCTAAAACATATATCAACGGTATCCCATCAACCGGTTAAGCCACGCCTAACTGTTGTGCCTGATACAATACATGACCTGGATTTCCATCAACATATGTCGTTATATTATATGTTCAATGATTTGAGGTGACAGTCGATTGTTTAGTTTATTGATATTAGTGAAATTGTTGACCATCACTGTTTAAGCTCTATAATTTCTCTATAATTGAATAATTAAATATTTTTTAATTTGGATGTGTTTTATTAATAGTTGATTAATGTCCTAAATATAGACAGTCATCATCTAGAAACATGTTGACATCTAATAAATACCAAAATGGGTGGCTATGATATGAATTTATGTTATGTTAGTCACTTATGCACACCTGTATTAAGCGGTCACCTTTGGGACAAAGAAAATGTTGTCTTTTAAGACAGGTGACCTCTTAAAAGAGGTTCAATTCATATGAAAATGTCCATGAGTATATGACAGGACAAGAAAATGGTGACCTTTTAATGTAGGTGACTGCTTAATAGAGGTGACTGCATGGAATACCATATAGCGGTTTATTTTCGCGTAATGTTTGTCGTAATCTTGACGGTTCGCTAACAACTGCTAAAAGTTAAGCCGTCCAAAAAAAAAACAACCCTATCGATAATATAATTGCAATTGACTCTTTATTGCGAAAACGTAAAACATATGATGTTTTGATGTGTGTTTTCTACTTAAATCGCAAAATTGTATTCCCGCTGATACGTATGATTCGTATGTGACTCCTCCATTATCCTTTTATGGTATATGCTGTGTTAATATATGACATCCCCTGAGATATATCTGGTCTAGTTTTCTTAAGAACCTGGACTATCTCTTTATGCTTTCCTTTGAGTGCCATGTGTAACGGCTCACACCCGTCATTGTCCGAGACCGATGGATCAGCTTTATATTCCAGAAGTAATTTCGTAACTTCTAAGTGACCTTCTCTCGCAGCAAAGTACAACGGTGAACGGCCATTGTTGTCGCATTGCAAAACATCTACATTGTTGCTTATTAATACATGTACGACATTCTTATGACCAGCCTTACATGCAAGGATTAACGGAGTTTGTCCAGATTTATCTCCTTGTGATGATGGAAAATTGTGCTTCAACAGAAGCATCACAGAAGCCACATGTCCCGTAAAACACGCCACGTGCAAGGCCGATAGCCCTCTATTGTCACAGTGCATTATATCTTCATTACTCTCTAATAGTATATTTACAACTTCCGCATGTTCCCATCCGCATGCGGCATACAACGGTGACCTCCCATGAACGTCACATTGACCCACGTCGGCATGATTATCTAGTAGTAACCTAACAACTGATGCGTGACCTCCTTCGCAGGCTGTATATAACGGTGATCGACCACCACTATCACAGTGTGAAATGGATGCTTTGTTCTTCAGAAGTAATCGAACTACCTCTGTGTGTCCACTTTCGCATGCAATGTGCAAAGGAGAACGAGAATTATTCTCACAAAGGTGAATGTTGACACTATCTGCTAGCAATAATTTTACCACATTTATGTGGCCTCCTTGACACGCAATATGAAGAGGTGAGAACCCATTATTGGCACATTTGTAAACGTCTAGATCCGTTTGTAATAACAATTTAACAACACCAGCATGACCTCCTTTGCATGCCACAAAAAATGGAGATCGTCCAGTCTTGTCGCACAAGAGTGACATCTTTTTTCGTTTCAGTAGATGCCGAACGATATTTGTGTGACCTTCATGACAAGCTATATATAAAGGTGTACGCCCTGCTATATCACAGTTTGAACAATTTGCATTTTGCTGAAGTAATACATCAACTATTTCACTATGGCCACCTGCGCACGCTGCATACAGTGCTGACTGACCAATCCAGTTGATTTGAGTAGTATCTGCGTCGTTCGCTATAAGTAATTTGACGACTGGAGTGTGTCCTAACGTGGCTGCCACGTGCAAAGCAGACCTACCGTACTTATCACACAAGTTAATCTCGCATTTGAAATCAAGTAACATTTTCACAATGTCTTCATATCCTTCAAACACGGACTCAATCAAAGGTAGTCGAATACTCCTGAAATCGTCTTCCTTGTAATTTCTCACTGAGAGTGCCTGACCTTCTTCTTCAATTTGTCTGAGAAGTTTTTCAATTAATTGCTGTCTAGTTTGACAATATTCTATGAATTTTGATCGATACAACTTGTATTGCAATTGTTTGTTATGGAAAGCCGTATATGTAATTCCTTTTTTCAAATCATCTACTAGTCTATCGAAATACAATTCCTCTTCATCAGAGGAGACGATGATAACATTTTCATCTGAGATTTTCTTCGTAACATCACCGACAATGTCTTCGTCATCGGATGAGTCGTCTACATTTTCAAGTTCTTCATTTACCGATTCAAACCGAAAACGGTCACCTACAAACGTACCATCGGAGTGTTTAATGAAGCATTCAGACAAATGCTGACCACAAACAACGGCAGCAATATCGTATATTTTATCGTGTATCATTCTGTAACAGTTGTCACATTTTTTAATGTACGTTTTCAAAAGGGCGTCCAATTGTTCTTTCAAATATTTCCGTGCTGATTGAGTTCTCAGATCAACTAAGCATTCGCTACAGACATCTAAAATGGCGGAACCTATTTCCGTGGATCTAGAGGTTGGCTTTACCCATTCAAATTTGAAACGATTGTTAAACAATATAACCATGGCTATTGCGCAGTATTGCACTTTGTTACACTCTTGAATGATTTGAAGATCGTGTCTGATTCCATCGATCGGTTTTGTGAAAAATATCCTAGGATCAACCGTTGATCTTTTAGAATAAAGTTTGCAAAGTAAAGGGAAGAAATCATACATCTCAATCAAGTCTTTGATATGTCCAATTACGCTGTTAGCTAAATACTTGTGTGCTATCATGAGCCTCTCATCATGTAGTACTGAAAAGTTCGTGGACAACAGGTTACATTCATTTGTGAACAAATACTTTAGACAACGGAATCGTGGATCGTTGTATATCATTAAGCGACAAGAGGCTAAGAGTTTTACACTTCCCTTTTCGAGTATTTTTTCTATTTGGTCCAGATGGGTGTACCACCAGTCCACAGTTTGAACATTGACTGTCACTTTGCCACAGATATCGTCAATAACGAAAACTTGCTTCTTTCTGGGATCACTGTACCGTATAATATCTGCTAATTCAACAACAAACGGTATTATCTCGTAATTTTGCTCTTTCTGCATTTGAAGGGCCACGTGATGAATGAGAGCTGATTTTCCGTTACCAGAACTTCCGGTTACAATTACACAGTTCACTGATTCCATCAGCTGAATCACGTGTTTAGTTGCCCTGGTAACAATGAATCGTTCTTCTTCTATTTCCCAATCTTTAATGCATTCCTTGAAGTGTTCTACAAAAAAACATACACTGTTATTCTATACTCTTGTTGAATAATAGGGTTACGGTTAGGATTATGGTGTTTAATGCCACTTTCAACAATATTTCAGCTATATTGTGGCGGTCAGTTTTATTGATGGAGGAAACCGGAGTACCGGGAGAAAGTCACCGACCTGCCGCAAGTCACTGACAGACTTTATCACATAATGTTGTAAATCCAACTACCATACATACGATCACGACCACAACTACCCCTAAATAAATATATAATATATATAATGCATACATAGTCTGAATATTTAGATATTTATCTGTACGAGCTTTAGAAGTAGATGGAAATGCAAGCCATTGCTGAGTTTTTCTGGTCTGTTGTGCAGCGAGTGCAAATGTTATTTACCAACAATGTACGTACATTGTGTTTAACCTGAAATGGCAAAAAGTCTAAAGCAATGATAAATTGTACCAAGAAGAGCAGAAACATGCATCGCTCCCATTGTTGTGACGTCATCGTTATACTGTTACCATTTGCTTTGCATGAATCGGGTACCAGCAGATTTTAATTGACATACTAGACGAATAAAGCAAATAATTCAGTCGGGAAGCCACGCACAGATTCCGTACCTCCAACAATGCAAAGTCAAATCCCGAAATCAAGGGACGTAACTCTACTTTTTTAGACATGTCGCTTTACAAGTGAGCGGCCATGCATTGTTTATGTCGACACCCCATGTGTTTTTACTGAATATCTTCATAAATAAAACTGAAAGAAGTATTCTTTTTTATTGAATCCATTTTTTAAATAAAATTGTAACGTGACTGACGCGTGAATACGTGTATTTATGATATCGTTTGCTTGAAATCAACGTTGGAACTCGGAATACCGCTGCTGATGAAATGTTGTAAAAAAAAAATGGCGCTAAAAATAGACTCTTTAACTAAGTGGAACAATTGCATCCCATTGGCTGTTTATTAATAAATTTGGTAAAAATAGCTAGAATCACGTATTAGAGTATGTATTATTTGCATATTTCCCCATCATTCGTCACTAGAATTCCATATTTGGATGTAAACAAGAAGCACTATATTTCGAGATTCTAACCAAATATCTGTTTTTTTTCATAGATTGATCGATCTATTAGGATGAAAATGTGACTGTTTCTGTTTAAACACGAAAGAACCACTTGACCAATCATAGTCACACATATATAGAGTCATTTTATTCCATTTTTAACAACAAATCTTTCATTTTCGTTGACTCGTTCCATGGCATTTATGGACATGTCAAAATATTGACATAATTAATAAATACATTTTAGAAATAAAAAGGTCTGCATTATAATGTATGATCTTGTCATGCAGAGAATGGTGAAAGATTATGTTAAATTCACTCTAGATTAACATGGCATAGTATAAGGCTACATATTTAGTTCATGTCAAGCATTTACACACCCCCCCCCCCTTTTTTTTCATTTTCAGTCTGTTTTCCTGAAATACTTATTGATGTGTGTACATGCTACTTTTCAGTGCCAATGGTATTGACAACCTCCAGTTTAAGTTAGTTTTAGATCATTGTAGGTAGATATATATATACAGACTGGATATGGGATGTTTATTTTTTTTAACAAGAGTGTGAAGATACCAAAGGGGCAAAGTTACAGATTCTATTAAATAAAATGGATGTTTATTTTCTGTTAGTTTCAGATTCTATGAGTATAAATGCAAAGTTTCCTGTGATGTTTATTGGTTGAATATTTGAATAAATAAAAATAAGAATATATGATAAGTCTTATATATATATTCATACAGGTTTGCAAATCAATATATATATATATATATATATATATATATATATATATATATATATATATATGTTTTTTTTCTTCTAAAATATCCATGAAGTAAAAAAATGGACCAGCATTCCAATTATTTTTAAAGTACATCATCAAACAAATGTCACGAGTTTTCAAGACACCTTGTGTCATAAATTATAATAAAGTCATTCAGAAAAGAACTTTTTGATTGTGTAATTTGTGTAATTTGTGAAACTTCATCTGAAAGTCAAAAGGTTTATTTCAATTTCAATTGAAAACCAGGGCTTGTCTTAAACATTTCAAGAATGAATTAAATTTCTGTAAAGAATTTGGCTCAGAAGATAAATTATATTGTGGTACATATTGTTATAACAGTTGTAACACATTTTCTAGGTCAGAAAGTGGAGCTGAAACAAGATCTAAAACTTTTCAATTTCTTATAGATATATTGAACCAGAACCAAGTTTCTACAGACATTTAGACATTTAGACCTGTATACACTCCAACATGTTGTTGAATTTGTTATTCATGCTTTTTTTAGATGAAAAGGTACTTATGTTGCCTGTTGTTTATGAGAAATATAATTATCTTTTATCCATGAATATTAATGCCGAAATTTAAAAATTTTCTTTTACAGAAAAGAATTTTCCAAAATGTGTCCATTTATGAACTTTTTTCCAGTCATTGGAACAAATAAAATAAATTTTTTAACTTGGTTATTTTGCCAACAGATAACATAGTCATTCTATTCTAGTCATTTAATTTACTTAGTGAAATTTGGAATTCTGGTTTGTCCTTTCATGTGAATGCAAGTATTCTGTATGTGGCTTAAAATTATGTGAATGGTAGTCATTCAATATGCTCTTTTATGTGAATGCTAGTTATTCTATATGTGTCTTTTATGTGAATGCTAGTCATTTTGTGTCTGTCTTTTATGTGAATACTATAGTCATTTTGTTTGTAAATGTCATGGTGGAAAAATTATTGCAATCTAAGTATCCATATTTGTAAATGCTGGTAATTTTGTGATTGTCCTGGAGAAAGAATTATTGCAAACTAGGTACCCATATTTGTAAATGCTGGTCAATTTGTGAATGTCCTGGAGAAAGAATTATTGCAACCTAAGTACCCATATTTGTAAATGCTGGTCATTTTGTGAATGTCAAGGGGAAAGAATTCTTACAACTTGACCACCCATATCTGTTATAAAAGCTAGTTTGTAGTTGTGTCAAACACATAAATATTCCAAATACATTGATATTTACATTGTGAGATAAACATGAAACTTGGTAGCTTTCATTCAGATAATAAAATTTCCTAATTTCAAGAAAAATATTTGCTTACACTGATTTTTTTTTTAATTTGCCTTGATATAATAGGAAGGGTTAAGATATCTGAATACAATTTTTTATGCCCCTTTTTGTCTCAAGGTTTCACTTTTTTTCTTAGATTTTAATATAGACATCTTCCATATATTTTAATATTTATATGGTTTTTTTTTATAATATTTTCATATTTTTTCAATTCCTTAATTTTTGTTTACATGCTTTTATTTTTTCCACACATTTCTTTCTTTCTATTTATCTTGTACCTGTTGTATTGAAATTAAATTGAAATTATTAATTGTTGTACATTCCCTGTGCAAGTCTAGTATCATAGATGATTTTTTTTTTAAATTTAAAGTGATAATAAATAGTAATTCCCCAGTCTAAATTACAAAATGCACAATGTCTAAAACAATATTGCAATACAAATAATTCAATTAAACTGAAAAATACGGTATTAATACAAGAAAATTAAAAAAAGACATAGACACCCCTTTCCCAAATGAAATATACTCTTTCGGATGTACGCTTAGGTGTCGTTTATTGTTGATGTTAAGAAACACCACCGATGTGTTCCGAAAGACAATGAATTTCGATGTTTGGCAAATGGTCGATCCGATCAAGGTGGGTGTAGGGCTAAGTGGAACAATTGCATCCCACAAGACATTGACACTAGTTGTCGGTATGACAATGATCCTAGATGATTTCCTCAGGCAATGTATGTTACAGAAAGCCATCATATTGTTTTAATTACATTTTCTCTTTTAAATAGAACCACTTTGACATTTGTTTTGAAATTGAGTCCACTTCAAGTAGCAAAATTCGATATTTGTACACAATATAAATAAAAACTGAAGTGATACAATAAATTTCTATTTATCCATAGACATCTTCCGTATATTTTAATTGATTTCAAGCATAAATATTTATTGTAAACCGTCGTATTTTAAGCGAAGGGTTGAACGTCATTTTTCATCAAAAATGAAGCGAAAGTCACGTGACTGGGACTTGACTTTGGAGCTCTCCTGTCACGCTGGCTGTCCTACTGATTTATTTTGTACACCTTTATTTTACAGCAAATGTAATTATTGTTCGATAATAAAAATTAGTTTATCGGGTTAATGATTATGTGTGTTTATTTCCGCTTTCAATATTGTTCATATCATGGTGTCAGTTTTAGTACGGTAAACATTAGTACCTGGCGATTAAAACCGACCTGGATCAAGTCCATGAGAAGTTATATTACATAATTTTGTATTGGGTATATCCCACAAAGACGAGAACTCTTAACTTTATTGGTTATAGGTATGGATTGCATAAGTAGAAGTAAACTGCCATGGTCGCGGCAACGATGACGTCTTCTATTATCTGTTCACTTGACGGACAGAAATTATGCATAACCAATACACATTCCCTTGTGTGAGCACGTCAAAGACCGAAAACCATACCCTATTATGTCTTTATGATTCGCTTTATGATAAAGCCCGCTGAATATTATATTTAATAAGTTATATTATCTATGTCAGGTTCAATTACCCAACTACTGTATACATAAAACTACTACAAATCTACCACAAAGTTGAGAAATAAATACATCAGATACAAAACAACTACGATCGAACCAATAATAATCCTTCCGGAGCACTTGAATTCACTTCCGCTTGTAATGGGGTCTGTGTAAATCGATCTTTAGTTTTCTGTTCAGTATTTTGTGGATCATTTTTTGACCGTTTATGCTTTTTCTTTTGGTCATTATATGGTCTGTCTGACTTACAGCTTCTTGTTGCTCCTTTCGCATCTTCCAAATTTTCTTATGTACGACTTAGTCGGGTATTCGAATAATCAGTGTATATTAAGATAACATCAACATCTATTTCAAATTCGACTTAACAGAGTTTCAGATCACGTGGTTTGGTTGTATGCTCAAGAGAAATGACTATTACCTGACATAGTACAAACAATGCTGACAATACAGTCTTTGTCATATTTGTTATAAAATAATTAATGTGTTATTATTGTACTTTAGCACAATATTAGTGAAACCTGTCTACACCGAATAAACCAAAATCCTGCGTAAATCGGATATCAAATTAAATTCCAATATATTATACTTCTCAAAATTAAACCGGTCTTATTAGAATTCTTGTCTATTTCATTTGTGTGTGTGTGTGTGTGTGTGTGTTTTCCATTTGGTCATTGTACTGTCTGTTTCGATTTACGGCGTCTGATTACCTCTTTCGCATCTTCAAACTTCATTTCAGACTTCATTGTTTTTCCTTATGATTAATTCTACATTCTCTAAATTCAAGATCACCATAGCAATCTGTTTTACATTAAAAAAAAATTATTACCTCTCATGCTTGGCGATATTGGATCTTTCAGAATCTCAACCTGTGTTTTCAATTTGTTGTTTTCAAGTGTTAATTCTTCTATTTTGCCTGACAACCTTGTGACCTGTTGCTCCGTCTTGTCTGTAAAAGTTAAGTTCATTTCACTTAAATAACTATTTACTAAAACAAGAGGACTTGAAATGTTCAGAAAAAGATTGCTTTGCATAGAACGATTTGAATTCAAAATATAATTAAATTGAATTTGCTGTATTTTTACGACATTTGCAAACGAGAGGTTATTTTTGTTTTGGTAAGTGTGAAAATTTGAAATAAAGAAAAGAAATATTATATACATGTAGTTATAATTTTGAACAGAATCTTATTTTAAAGTCATGTGAATACACACGTTATAGACGTGTATGTTGGTCAATAGCTTTCTATAGTTACAATCGGTAATCTTTTGATCCAAAAATAAAAAATAAAATTACCAGGACTGCAGTCGATATGGATGTACCTGAATATGAGAGACCAGCAATGGTTGTACCTAAATATGAGAGACCAGCAATGGTTGTACCTAAATATGAGAGACCAGCAATGGATGTACCTGAATATGGGAGACCAGCAATGGATGTACCTAAATATGAGAGACCAGCAATGGATGTACCTAAATATGAGAGACCAGCAATGGATGTACCTAAATATGAGAGACCAGCAATGGATGTACCTGAATATGGGAGACCAGCAATGGATGTACCTAAATATGAGAGACCAGCAATGGATGTACCCAAATATGAGAGACCAGCAATATGTTTATTCTTCTCTTCTTAGCATGTGTAGTCAAGAAAATAATTGTATTTGACAGTACATTCGTCATTCTTCTTATTCTTCCCAAGTGAATATCGTAGTCATGACAACAGTCTTACTTGCCAGTACATCAGCTAGTCTTTTCTGTTTAACCCAAGTAACATTTGTAGTCATGACAAGTGTTACCTGACATTACACCCGCCAGTCTTATTTTCTTCCGAAGTAAAAATTGCAACCATGACAACAGCCTTACCTGCCAGTATATCAGCCAGCCTTTTCTGTTCTTCCCTAGTAACAATGGTAGTTTCTATATCTTCAACAACACCTAGACACTTGTCGCCTAATCTGAGGGTATCAAGAAACTGTTGATATGCGTTTTCATCTTTTAACATGAGAATATCAATCAACTTCCTGTTTTGGTCTGGTAAGATGGGTTCTGTTCTAATTTCCTCATATTCAATGAAGTTGATAACGTCTTTAGCGAGTAGAAAGTCAAACATATGATGAAATTTTACATTGGCTATCTTTTTATAGTTCTTCTGTAGTCTGACCTTATATTCTGGCAAAAGATTCTCCGTTTTAGCTTCTACAAACAGATAAGAAAAACAGTTACATGCATGTGCTTTATAAAGTTACATGCAATCAGTGACTATCACTACTAACGTTGTGAGTTCGAATCTCGCTCATTACGAAGTGTACTCGATACAACATTATGTGATAAAGTTTGTCAGTGACTTGCTGCAGGTCGGTGGTTTTCTCCGGGTACTTCGGTTTCCTCCACCAATAAAGCTGAGCACCAGGTATAACTGAAAACGTTGAAAGTGGCGTTAAACACCATAACCCTAACCCTTTAAAATTATATGGACCGGTTTAACTCTTAGAGGCTTTTTTATTTTTCTATTGCGTACTTAAATCTTCAAAGACTTTTGAACGGTGCCTAAACGTCTATGATATGCGTACTGGTCTTTTATTCGGAAAAAAATGGCTAATTTATCTATTAACATTTTGCATGTTATAATTAGGTTGGTTTGGCTTATGGTGTTTAACGCCACTTTCATCAATATTTCAGTTTGCGGCGGTCAGTTTTATTGGTGGAGGAAACCGGAGTACCCGAGAAACCCACCGTTCTGTCGCGTGTCACTGACAAACTTTATCACATAATGTTGTATCGAGTACACCTCTCCTGAGCGGGGTACAAACTAACAACGTTAGTGGTGATAGTTGTAAATCTAACTACCATACGATCACAACGGTCTCTGTTATAATTAGACGAGATTTATATATACACATGAATCTAAATTAACCTGAGATTTATATATACACATGAATCTAAATTAACCTGAGATTTATATATACACATGAATCTAAATTAACCTGAGATTTATATATACACATGAATCTAAATTAACCTGAGATTTATATATACACATGAATCTAAATCAACCTGAGATTTATATATACACATGAATCTAAATTAACCTGAGATTTATATATACACATGAATCTAAATTAACCTGAGATTTATATATACACATGAATCTAAATTAACCTGAGATTTATATATACACATGAATCTAAATTAACCTGAGATTTATATATACACATGAATCTAAATTAACCTGAGATTTATATATACACATGAATCTAAATTAACCTGAGATTTATATATACACATGAATCTAAATTAACCTGCGATTTATATATACACATGAATCTAAATTAACCTGAGATTTATATATACACATGAATCTAAATTAACCTGCGATTTATATATACACATGAATCTAAATTAACCTGAGATTTATATATACACATGAATCTAAATTAACCTGAGATTTATATATACACATGAATCTAAATTAACCTGAGATTTATATATACACATGAATCTAAATTAACCTGAGATTTATATATACACATGAATCTAAATTAACCTGAGATTTATATATACACATGAATCTAAATTAACCTGTGATTTATATATACACATGAATCTAAATTAACCTGAGATTTATATATACACATGAATCTAAATTAACCTGTGATTTATATATACACATGAATCTAAATTAACCTGAGATTTATATATACACATGAATCTAAATTAACCTGAGATTTATATATACACATGAATCTAAATTAACCTGAGATTTATATATACACATGAATCTAAATTAACCTGAGATTTATATATACACATGAATCTAAATTAACCTGAGATTTATATATACACATGAATCTAAATTAACCTGAGATTTATATATACACATGAATCTAAATTAACCTGTGATTTATATATACACATGAATCTAAATTAACCTGAGATTTATATATACACATGAATCTAAATTAACCTGAGATTTATATATACACATGAATCTAAATTAACCTGAGATTTATATATACACATGAATCTAAATTAACCTGAGATTTATATATACACATGAATCTAAATTAACCTGAGATTTATATATACACATGAATCTAAATTAACCTGAGATTTATATATACACATGAATCTAAATTAACCTGAGATTTATATATACACATGAATCTAAATTAACCTGAGATTTATATATATACACATGAATCTAAATTAACCTGAGATTTATATATACACATGAATCTAAATTAACCTGAGATTTATATATACACATGAATCTAAATTAACCTGTGATCTTTTTAAGTTATATCAATCAATCAGTATTTCTAGAAATGCAAATCACAAAAACAAAATTCCCCAGATTTATTCGCTAGTGTTATTGAAACCGTTATTATTGGATACGTTCTGACAGAATTGGTAAAAATAAAGTTTGATAATGTACAGTAAAATCTGCCTTAACATGCACCTCTATATAGTGCATCACTGTCTATAAAGAGTATTCTGATTTTTCCCATTATTTACTAATGTATATAATATTAACCTGTATATAAAGGGCAACTGTTCATAAAGGGCATATTTGCATGTTCCTTTGTGTGCCCTTTATATACAGTTTCGATTATATTTCATTTTTCAACATCCAAATACGCATGCTAATTCTTCAACAAAAACAAGAAAAAACTATCTCTTCCCCTCAAAATGTTCAATCTCACCTTGCACACAGTCACACTCGTCATATGCGGTTACGTGATGACATAGCCTCTCTACTAGGTTATCATAGTGTCCATCTTCTCTGAGTAAATCTATAAATACTTCACAAGCCACATCTCCCCGGCTTAAAATGACTTCTAGAAACATCCTGTTCTTTCTGGACAAGGTAGGTTGAGCGTCAATGAAGGCCCGGTCATCCACAGTCAGCGCACAGTAGGAAACCATTCCATCCAAGATGTCTGCCAGATGAAGAGATTGGATAATTATATCTGACATGTCTTTTATCCGAGATTTAAAATCAATGTAACCGTCGTCTGATGTCGCCACTGAAATAAATAATATATATAAGTAAGTAAAAAATAACAACCACACCGTCGGATCTGTTCCAAATTGCAATAGTAAAATCACAGAAAGATGCAAAATAGATATCCTAACAAACAAACACATTGACGAGGTACGGGCACTTATATATTAAAGCCTATTTTTTGTTTCTGTTGGTTCATAAACGTTGCTAGGAGATGAACAATAGCAATAAACACTCTGTTCCTTTGTCTTTCGGGGCAAGTATTTCATGAATATTCATGATGATAAACACTGGTTGTATTCTATAACTTAGAGATCATATATTTAGTGGTTGATTATTTAGAATTTTGCCAGCTGTATCATGGGTAGAACAAAAGTTTGAAGGTACCAAAGGGGCAATCCGAACCTACAATTCGAAGAGCATACAATACAATGGCGAACACAAAACGGACAAAAAGGCAAACAATGATCTACAAAACACTACACGGAATACTACAGATTGAGCAACATGAACCTCACTGAAGCTGAGGTTAATGCTCTGGAAGGGTAGACAGTTTCTGCTCCCCCAATGGCACCCGTCGTGTTACTCTTGTTACAAACCCGTTGATATGTCATGAATGAGGTAAGGACTGGATTGTGATTACGTCAAACGGAACATATGTGAGGTCATTTGTGACACAGATATTCCGTAACGCTTAATCAAGTCATGGTTAAACGGTTAAACAATCAAACGCGAATGTGCGCAATATCTCATATTTGTTGTATTATTTCATAGTTCTAAGCTGTTGCTTACATTCTGGTATATAAACCATAAAAAGATCAAAAGAAAAGAATGCATTCATAATACAAAATGTACTTATTGTACTGGAAAACATGTTATAGTGCTAGTATCAATTGAACATGTCAATAGACAGACATGTAGTAGTGCTAGAATCAAATAAACACGTCAATAGACAGACATGTAGTAGTGCTAGAATCAAATAAACACGTCAATAGACAGACATGTAGTAGTGCTAGAATCAAATAAACATGTCAATAGACAGACATGTAGTAGTGCTAGAATCAAATAAACATGTCAATAGACAGACATGTAGTAGTGCTAGAATCAAATAAACATGTCAATAGACAGACATGTAGTAGTGCTAGAATCAAATAAACATGTCAATAGACAGACATGTAGTAGTGCTAGAATCAAATAAACATGTCAATAGACAGACATGTAGTAGTGCTAGAATCAAATAAACATGTCAATAGACAGACATGTAGTAGTGCTAGAATCAAATAAACATGTCAATAGACAGAATGTAGTAGTGCTAGAATCAAATAAACATGTCAATAGACAGACATGTAGTAGTGCTAGAATCAAATAAACATGTCAATAGACAGACATGTAGTAGTGCTAGAATCAAATAAACATGGCAATAGACAGACATGTAGTAGTGCTAGAATCAAATAAACATGTCAATAGACAGACATGTAGTAGTGCTAGAATCAAATAAACATGCCAATAGACAGACATGTAGTAGTGCTAGAATCAAATAAACATGCCAATAGACAGACATGTAGTAGTGCTAGAATCAAATAAACATGGCAATAGACAGACATGTAGTAGTGCTAGCTAGTATCAATTGAACATGTCAATAGACAGACATGTAGTAGCGCTAGAATCAAATAAACATGTCAATAGACAGACATGTAGTAGTGCTAGAATCAAATAAACATGGCAATAGACAGACATGTAGTAGTGCTAGCTAGTATCAATTGAACATGTCAATAGACAGACATGTAGTAGCGCTAGAATCAAATAAACATGTCAATAGACAGACATGTAGTAGCGCTAGAATCAAATAAACATGTCAATAGACAGACATGTAGTAGTGCTAGAATCAAATAAACATGGCAATAGACAGACATGTAGTAGTGCTAGCTAGTATCAATTGAACATGTGAATAGACAGACATGTAGTAGCGCTAGAATCAAATAAACATGTCAATAGACAGACATGTAGTAGCGCTAGAATCAAATAAACATGTCAATAGACAGACATGTAGTAGTGCTAGAATCAAATAAACATGTCAATAGACAGACATGTAGTAGTGCTAGAATCAAATAAACATGTCAATAGACAGACATGTAGTAGTGCTAGAATCAAATAAACTTGTCAATAGACAGACATGTAGTAGCGCTAGAATCAAATAAACATGTCAATAGACAGACATGTAGTATTGCTAGAATCAAATAAACATGTCAATAGACAGACATGTAGTAGTGCTAGAATCAAATAGACATGTCAATAGACAGACATGTAGTAGTTATAGAATCAAATAAACATGTCAATAGACAGACATGTAGTAGTGCTAGAATCAAATAAACATGTCAATAGACAGACATGTAGTAGTGCTAGAATCAAATAAACATGTCAATAGACAGACATGTAGTAGTGCTAGAATCAAATAAACATGTCAATAGACAGACATGTAGTAGTGCTAGAATCAAATAAACATGTCAATAGACAGACATGTAGTAGTGCTAGAATCAAATAAACATGTCAATAGACAGACATGTAGTAGTTCTAGAATCAAATAAACATGTCAATAGACAGACATGTAGTAGTTCTAGTATCAAATAAACATGTCAATAGACAGACATGTAGTAGTGCTAGAATCAAATAAACATGTCAATAGACAGACATGTAGTAGTGCTAGAATCAATTAGACAGACATGTCGCTCCAATAGGGAAATATTATGCTAATTCCCAGTCAACCCGATTAATGTTTTTTAAGTGTTAATGTTTAAGACATCTACACATGTCAGTGGGTATCACCGGTCAGTATATTAAAAATGTCTGGATTTTCGTCCTCATTTAACCTGGTAATCACAATATATAATTCTGGTTCTGTCTTAAGTCAACTTGTATTTTACACTTATCTTATATATAAGTCACCTTATTACTGTAAAAATATAATTTATGCAAATTTACAAAATTTAAAAAACAGTGTAATAACAATGAGTTTGTGGTATGTAAATTTTGTAATGCGAGTCATTTACCGCTGTGAATATCTTTCAAATTTGTTCATTGCCTGAGCTTAATACTTTAATTACAGTTTCTCCATAGTGTCTGTCTGTTCTTCCATTTAATAAGGAAACTACCTACTGTTTTCTTGAATTTTCTAAAACGTAATGGTTACATAAACGGATACTGTCCATGGGTAAGGTGCATGTTTTCAGTAAAAGCACAAATCCAAGTTGATACCTTACAAAACGAGTGGGAGCTATCGGAAATTTAATTAAGAGCATTGCGGGGTCATATAGTACGCTTGTGTCATGATTTCTCTACATTTCTAAATCGTAGATGAAAACATAACGGATTGATTTTAAAGTACAAGGAACGTCTTTGGCAACAAAAAAAAAGATTAATTGAGTGGTTAAAGTCTATTTTACGGACAAACAGAATTGTAAAAAACAAAATTTGCCTCAAAATCTAATCTGAAAGAAAAACTTATGGTGTCTTTGTGCGATCAGTTCTTGACAACGCAAGGATCATTGATCTGGTTTGTTATAGCCTACAAATTTGGAAAGAACAGCTTTTGAAGGGTAACAATCAGTGCCTGACAGGGGTATCGATTTTGCCCATTTCTAAAATTTTCTTATCGGATGATTGAACTGATCCGACAGTGATATATTTTGTTTTTCATTTTATGCCAACTTGTAATTTGAGCGACGAAAGCGGCGGATAAGAGTAGCGTGTTAGTCAGTGTGTGAACGTATATTTGTTCCTAATAATATTTGTTCCAAAAGGAAAAAATAATTGAATAATATTTATTCCATGGAACAAATCTTATGGAATATTTATTCCACCTGTATGACATTTGTTCCACCCTTGAGAGGTACATTTATTATAGGTAAATGATATAATAAAAGTTCTTAAATATTTTTTATATTTATCTTAACTGACATTGTTCCGTCACAAGTGCATGGACACAACAAATCAGTCTAGTTTTGTCCCTGATCGGATATGCATACGGTATTTTCGACAGATTTTGCTAATAAACAGCTGTTACACAAAATCCCTCAAAAATATGGGAACTTTCTGATAAAAAGATGCGACACAACCTCACACACACAAAAATAAGAGTTAGGGTTAGGGTTATCATGTTTCACGCCACTTTCAACAATATTTCAGTATATCGTGGCGGTCAGTTTTATTTGTTGACGAAACTGGAGTACCCGGAGAAAACCACCGATCTGTCACAAGTCACTTGCAAACTTTATCACATAATGTTGAATAGAGTACACCTCGCCATGAGCGGGATTCGAACTCGCAACTTTAGTGATGATAGGCACTGATTGCACAGGTAGTTGTAGATCCAACTACCATAGTAGTTGTAGATCCAACTACCATACGATCACGACCATGACGGCCCCTAAGGACATAAGTGAAGCTTGCTAATAAACAAATATTTGTATTTTATATGCATGTAGAACTTAGAAGACGTTGATGTTTCTTTTTTTATATGGTTTTCGAATGAGTCGTTATCACACACAAAAATGAAAGTTTTTATTATGGAGTGGGTGAGTGGTTGTTACTTTATGCCAAATGAGGAATTGTTCAGCTATATCCTTAGTGATAGCAAATTACATTCAATGAGAAGATGCTATCCGCTTTGTACTAGACCAACACGTTTGGTTGTATTTTTATAGCGCTAGCTGACTAAAACAACAGTCCGCGGTTAGACATGTCGCTTCACTCGGACACATTATCCTGATTCCATGCAAACAAGTCTTTGCTCTTTCTCCTTAATGCTGCAGCAAATACCAATTTTGAAGATCGTTGCTTGTCTTTTTTTCTTTTTGTCATTATATTGTCTGTACTTCTCATTACCCCTTTGATATCTTAAAAACTTTTAAAATCCACCTGTGATGTAAATCTATTGTCAAAACTCTCCATTATTTTTAAGGAATGGAGAGTTATTGTTCTCTTTGTACTTTTAAGGTCCCACAAGGGGTAAACAATTTAATACTTCGTACTTTAGATACTATACACAGACTTTTGTTTGTTACAAGATTAATAATTAATCAAATTAATAAAGTACAATGGGTGGATATTAAGTTGGAGAATGTCCTCGTATCTCTCCATTCCTTAAAAACAATGGGCCTCGGACCCTTCGGGGCCTCGGCTCCATTATTTTTAAGGAATGGAGAGTTACTTGGACATTCTCCTATACTTCTTGTAGTGTTAGATTCACGATCTACAACGCCACGAGGCCAACACGCTAACAATTACACCACAGATGTGTTGTTGTTTTCTTTTTATCATAGAATAACAAAGATAAACAAAATCCAATCACGCTCTGTTGTGGACATGTAGTACTAATCAATGTTATCATCAGTGAACTGACCACCACGATATATTAACTAAAATATTGTTGAACGTGGCGTTAAACACCATAACCCAGCTGTGAACCGGTTGTCCCAATTAATTAATCAAACAATCGTCAACTGTTCCAGAACATCTACCGAATACTTAAAAACATAATATGTATAGACCATTGTAAAATATTATATATGTTATTTAAAACCATTTCAAGTACGAGAACGACCCATTAAATAATTTTAAAAGCCGCCTATCAGAGATCGATACGCAAAAGGCAGATACGACATTCATGATCAATAACACACTAATACAGGGTGGGTAGTAAATAGATTACAAAAATACCTTGTAGAATTAGACTGACTCAGTGGGTATACATGTATATATATATATATATATATATATATATATATATATATATATATATATATATGCACATGAAAAAAAAATTATTTAAATTATTATGTAATATATAGATTACAAAATTACGTTGACCGACTCATGATCATTGGGTAAATATTTACATGGAAAAAAAATGTATTTAAAGGAAATGTGAAGGTTGTTCCAGGGTAAAAATTTAAATTCCTAAATAAATGTTAGGTAGATAATGTTCAAATAATTCATTACCTTTACCAAAACAAATTTGTTCTTATCTTAAAACAAAATAAGACAGAGAAATTGAAAGCCATGTGATGTGATGAGAGAGAGAGTTGGTCTTTTTGACAGTGGATAGAGGTGCACGTGTTTATAATCCAAGATATGTAAATGTATACTTAAATCAATATTAACACATGTAATTAGACAAGAAATACGAGTGAATTAAAAAAAAAATCGTCAAAATATGGTGTCGCATGTACATGTATCATAACAACCGTGATTTTGTTTTCCTTTTTCTTTACTATTTGTCAGTGATTTGTTGAATGTTTTCATCCGTCGATGTACACACCTATAGGTAGATGTTTTGGTTTGTTTTACCAATTTTTAATCTTTGGCAACCATGAAGGACGTAAAGTGGAGATTCCGGTTGAATTATAACTACTTTTATCAGGATTTCTTTTGAACTACGACAATTAAAGTCCGATTTTTTTCCTACGACCGAAAGACCATGTCGCATCGCTATTTATCCTTGAAAAATCTTGCCGACGGGCTTGGTTGTAAATAAATCTCAGATTTGGTAACCAACGTTCAATCAATGATCGACAGTGTCTAAAATATTAAAAAAAAATTAACTTACTGGTCACGAAATCAGTTTCTCTCGTGTATCCCTTGTATATATTGATTTCACACAGATTTCAATTCTAAGGAATTTCCATGATAGAACGGCGTAAACAAACAACACATATATAGATATTTAAAGGGGGTCTATTGTAAACCATACGTTGGTTAACTTAAGTGTGTCATTTTCAATATCTGTGTATTATGATTAAATGACGTCAATAACACAGGTTACATACATGTAGCAACAGGTTAACCTATAAATTATAAGCTCCAGATTTTCATTCATTAATTGCTTGAATGCAATTAAATGTCAATTATGTATTATTTAAGTGTTATTTTGATGTCAAAACATGTAAATTTTCTATTAAAGGGATATTAAAGCTCGTTTTAACATATATTTTTTCAACTCGTGCGAAGGTTGTTTCTTTTCAATTTAATTGTAAAAACAATCCAAAAATACTTTGCACGCCCATATAATCCCTAATATCGTTAAAATATCACTTAAAAGGGTCGAAATGAATTTTTGTCCAGGAATAAAAAATTCAATTATAAGAAAAAAAAACAGAAAACCGCAAGATATGACAGAATTATCAACGAATTATGTCACTTATACAAAGTTTCATTGATAAAAACCGGGTTAATGTTTCATAAATATCATTTATTGAACCAATTGCAAGTTTTCATGAAATACTAACAATTACCAAAAAAGAGCTTTAATATCCCTTTAAAATGTCTATTACTAAGAGATGAGATAAGATAAGTTTGATTTAATGTCGGCATGTCAAAACAACAAATACAACACAAATGACATTATTTGTATATGAAAGAAATTTCATTTAAACAAATATTTATACAATGTTATTTATTTATTTTATTTGTACGTTTTCTGATTGTTTTTGTTTTCTTGGTGGCGGGAAAGAAAGACGTGAATACTGTATATATGTGTCGCTGTCTTTTTGTTTTGATATGTTAAACTTAATTTGAATTTAAAAAAATAATCAAACTTAACATTTAGTAAAGCGATTCGTGTACATACCCTTTCGAATATTTTAGACGTAAAAATGGTAAGGGTTGTGGTGTTTAACGCCCATTTCACCAATATTTAAGTTATATCGCGGCGGTCGGTTTCATTGGTGGAGGAAACCGGAGTACCAGTAGATTACCACCGACCTGTTGCAAGTCACTGACAAACGTTATCACATTTGAAATGCTGTATCGAGACGTAAAAAGAAACTTATATAAATGTATTTTTAAACCATACAAAATAACACTTTTAAGTTCAGAAAACATTGTTTTTCTTACTTAAGAAGTGCATTTCTGTCATCAAATTTAGACCTTCTTCGATAAACGGAACCGGAAGAACAAGTTTTGAAAACGGGAAATTGATCATGTCATTTTAAAACTTTAAAACGTGAAAACAAGTGAAACAATAAATATGCTTCTGCTTTTATAGACTTGGTATTTAGAAACATAAAAGGTGTTTGGAGCAGTTATAATGATTGAACATGAAAACGCAGTGATGAATTGGATTGCAATATCCGATTTTCTTCTGTATAATTTAAATTATTATTAAAAAGAACGCATTTTGTTCTTGATTTGTTTACTCCAAGGATAACAATGTAATGACTTTCTTAAATTCATATTTATCCATCTATTGAAGCGAACCGAAGATGTTTTAATACAATCTTCGTTTTATGATGATATTTGTTGATTTTGTTTAATTCTAGCAAACACGTGTCTTTGTGCGATTCGTCTCTAAAGTACGTAAATAAGAAATGACATGTTAACATTTGATGGAAAAATGCACCTTTTCGAGTTGTTTTGAAGATATTACGTACGAGTTGGTGTGGGGAAAGGGTATCTTGTGACTTACTTGAAATAGGTAATTTACCGTTTGTCTGGAAGTGATGCATTGAGCTTTGATTTATAAACAGGTAACTATACGAATTGATTTGAATGTTGCTTCGTACGAGTTGGTGGTAAGTGGTACCTTGTGACTTGCTTGAATTAGGTAACTTACCGGTTGTTTGGAAGTGCTACGCTGAACTTTGATTTATGAAGAGGTAACATATGAGTTGATGGAAGCGCCACGATATAGCTGAAATATTGCTAATGTTGGCGTTAAACACCAATCAATCAATCAATCAATCAGTTGATGGAAAGAAATAACTTATGAGTTGGTGTAAAGGGGTAACCTAAGACTTGATATGAATTGATAAAACAAACGAGTTGATTGGAAGCGGTAATTTACGAGTTGACGGTAACTTGTAAGTCAACTTCCCTTTCATCAGTAGCAATATTCCAGCATCACCAGCATACGGAGTTTACATTTCACAATATAGTTTGTGCCCAGTACAGTACACAAAAGCTTCTCAAACAAAGCTACATTGCGCCTATAGGTTGAAATCATCGCTACACAAATTGTACGGTCATCATCACGATCTGATTAACCGCTACAAAATATCCATATCTCAAATGACAATGGATCTTTTCTTTCTTACGTAGATGTTACCGACAAGACTTGATTATATATATGAGTAACACGGCGGGTGTCTTATAAGAAGTAGGAATTGCTTACCCTTTGCGAACACATGGGTTGACCCCCAATTTTTGGTGGGGTCCGTGTTAATCACCATTTTTGTTTTCTGTGCTGTGTTGTATTTTGTTTGTCTTCGTCATGTGTCTTGTGTGCCCAATATTTCCAAGTGTCTCTGGGTTGTCCATTCGTGATTCCCCTTCGGTTTTCTCTAACGTTGATCGTAACTTACGAGTTGACGGAAACAGTTGACAAGAACGAACAATTACGTTGTTTGTTGTTTGTTTGGTGGTGTTTAACGTCACTTTCAACAATATTTCAGTTATATCGTGGCGGTTAGTTTTATTGATGGAGGAAACCGGAGGACCCGGAGAAAACCACCAATCTGTCGCAAGTCGCTGACAAACTTTATCACATAATGTTGTACACCTCGCTCTGATCGAGATTCGAACTCACAACATCAGTGGTGATAGGCACTGATTGCATAGGTAGTTGTAAATCCAACTACCATACGATCACGGCCACGGCGGCCCCCTATATGTAACGTGAAAATGTATGAGTTGATTGGAATATATTACATGCTAGTTGATAGAGATATGTAACTTTCGATTTGATAACAAGTGGTAATTTTCGAATTGATGAAAATAGGTAACTTACGAGTTATCATTTGATTTGATTTGATTTTTTTGGTGTTTAACGCCACTTTCAGGAATATTATTTCAGCTATATCATGGCGACCAGTTTTAGTGGTGGAAGAAGCAGGAATACCCGGAGAGAACCACCGACCATGGGCAAGCAACTGGTAAACTTTATCACTTGTGGCTGTGAGTCGAGTGCACCCCTTTTTGTAATTTCCAAAGCCGGGTGCGAACCCACGCCGTATTGGTGATAGGCTTGTGTGAATTGTTAGGTAATCCAACTACCTAACGATTTATCATGAAGATGTAATTTACGAGTTGATGGGAAATGGTTCCTTATAACTTGATATGAAGAGCTAGGTAGCTACCGTGCTGATAAGATGAGGTAATATACGATTGTAAGGATCCAAGTTGACCAGGATGACTAAAATAGCTTGGAAACTGCAAGGCGAGATAGGGTTGGGGTTAAGGGTGTGTTTATTGTAACTTGTAACTTTCAGTATGAGTTCCGCTATATCGTGGCTACCAGATATATTGGTAGATGAACGCCCGGACATGTACAACGAATCGACTGCTGAAACATACGGCCTTGGAACGGTGTCTTAAACCCTTAACACTCGAGGTGAGTAACGAGGCTCTGACTACCGGTATCTACGTCAGTCGTGTTAGGTTTGTGTTCAGTAGTCAAGAACCTTACCTATTCGGTCATCCAGATCCCTGGTTGCAAGGCATATGTTTCAGCTACTGTAAAATTTTAACATTTTTGTAAATAAAGTCAACGAGTGCGTGATTTTGTTGTTTAACGCCAAATAAGCAATTTTTCAGCTATACCATGGCGAGACCAAGTTACGTTCGATGAGATGATAATGATGTCCTCTTTGTACTAGACCAACACTCTTAGTTGGATTTCTATTGTGCTAGCTGATTGAAACTATAAGTACGCGGGTAGACATGTCACTATCCTCGGACGCATTGTCCTGTATACGAACCAGTTAGTCTTTGTAGACATGTCACTATGCTCGGACGCATTGTCCTGTATACGAACCAGTTAGTCTTTGTAGACATGTCACTATGCTCGGACGCATTTTACTGTATACGAACCAGTTAGTC
Source organism: Bathymodiolus septemdierum (assembly GCA_963383655.1). Lineage (NCBI taxonomy): Eukaryota > Metazoa > Mollusca > Bivalvia > Mytilida > Modiolidae > Bathymodiolus > Bathymodiolus septemdierum. Next base: position 12,595,545 of record OY726528.1, on the reverse strand, counting down.
TTTGTAGACATGTCACTATGCTCGGACGCATTGTCCTGTATACGAACCAGTTAGTCTTTGTAGACATGTCACTATGCTCGGACGCATTGTCCTGTATACGAACCAGTTAGTCTTTGTAGACATGTCACTATGCTCGGACGCATTGTCCTGTTTACGAACCAGTTAGTCTTTGTAAACATATCACTATGCTCGGACGCATTGTCCTGTATACGAACCAGTTATTCTTTGTAGACATGTCACTATGCTCGGACGCATTGTCCTGTATACGAACCAGTTATTCTTTGTAGACATGTCACTATGCTCGGACGCATTGTCCTGTATACGAACCAATTAGTCTTTGTAGACATGTCACTATGCTCGGACGCATTGTCCTGTATACGAACCAGTTAGTCTTTGTAGACATGTCACTATGCTCGGACGCATTGTCCTGTATACGAACCAGTTAGTCTTTGTAGACATGTCACTATGCTCGGATGCATTGTTCTGTATACCAACCAGTTAGTCTTTGCAGACATGTCACTATGCTCGGACGCATTGTCCTGTATACGAACCAGTTAGTCTTTGTAGACATGTCACTATGCTCGGACGCATTGTCCTGTATACGAACCAGTTAGTCTTTGTAGACATGTCACTATGCTCGGAAGCATTGTCCTGTATACGAACCAGTTATACTTTGTAGACATGTCACTATGCTCGGACGCATTGTCCTGTATACGAACCAGTTAGTCTTTGTAGACATGTTACTATGCTCGGACGCATTGTCCTGTATACGAACCAGTTATTCTTTGTAGACATGTCACTATGCTCGGACGCATTGTTCTGTATACGATCCAGTTAGTCTTTGTAGTCATGTCACTATGCTCTGACGCATTGTCCTGTTTACGAACCAGTTAGTCTTTCTAGACATATCACTATGCTCGGACGCATTGTCCTGTATACGAATCAGTTAGTCTTTGTAGACATGTCACTATGCTCGGACGCATTGTCATGCATACGAACCAGTTAGTCTTTGTAGACATGTCACTATGCTCGGACGCATTGTCCTGTATACGAACCAGTTAGTCTTTGTAGACATGTCACTATGCTCGGACGCATTGTCCTGTATACGAACCAGTTAGTCTTTGTAGACATGTCATTATGCTCGGACGCATTGTCCTGTATACGACCCAGTTAGTCTTTGTAGACATGTCACTATGCTCGGACGCATTGTCCTGTATACGACCCAGTTTGTCTTTGTAGACATGTCACTATGCTCGGACGCATTGTCCTGTATACGAACCAGTTAGTCTTTGTAGACATGTCACTATGCTCGGACGCATTGTCCTGTATACGAACCAGTTAGTCTTTGTAGACATGTCACTATGCTCGGACTCATTGTCCTGTATACGAACCAGTTAGTCTTTGTAGACATGTCACAATGCTCGGACGCATTGTCCTGTATACGAACCAGTTATTCTTTGTAGAAATGTCACTATGCTCGGATGCATTGTCCTGTATACGAACCAGTTAATCTTTGTAGACATGTCACTATGCTCGGACGCATTGTCCTGTATACGAACCAGTTAGTCTTTGAAGACATGTCACTATGCTCGGACGCATTGTCCTGTATACGAACCAGTTAGTCTTTGTAAACATATCACTATGCTCGGACGCATTGTCCTGTATACGAACCAGTTATTCTTTGTAGACATGTCACTATGCTCGGACGCATTGTCCTGTATACGAACCAGTTATTCTTTGTAGACATGTCACTATGCTCGGACGCATTGTCCTGTATACGAACCAATTAGTCTTTGTAGACATGTCACTATGCTCGGACGCATTGTCCTGTATACGAACCAGTTATTCTTTGTAGACATGTCACTATGCTCGGACGCATTGTCCTGTATACGAACCAGTTAGTCTTTGTAGACATGTCACTATGCTCGGATGCATTGTTCTGTATACCAACCAGTTAGTCTTTGCAGACATGTCACTATGCTCGGACGCATTGTCCTGTATACGAACCAGTTAGTCTTTGTAGACATGTCACTATGCTCGGACGCATTGTCCTGTATACGAACCAGTTAGTCTTTATAGACATGTCACTATGCTCGGAAGCATTGTCCTGTATACGAACCAGTTATTCTTTGTAGACATGTCACTATGCTCGGACGCATTGTCCTGTATACGAACCAGTTATTCTTTGTAGACATGTTACTATGCTCGGACGCATTGTCCTGTATACGAACCAGTTAGTCTTTGTAGACATGTCACTATGCTCGGACGCATTGTCATGCATACGAACCAGTTAGTCTTTGTAGACATGTCACTATGCTCGGACGCATTGTCCTGTATAGGAACCAGTTAGTCTTTGTAGACATGTCACTATGCTCGGACGCATTGTCCTGTATACGAACCAGTTAGTCTTTGTAGACATGTCATTATGCTCGGACGCATTGTCCTGTATACGACCCAGTTAGTCTTTGTAGACATGTCACTATGCTCGGACGCATTGTCCTGTATACGACCCAGTTAGTCTTTGTAGACATGTCACTATGCTCGGACGCATTGTCCTGTATACGAACCAGTTATCCTTTGTAGACATGTCACTATGCTCGGACGCATTGTCCTGTATACGAACCAGTTAGTCTTTGTAGACTTGTCACTATGCTCTGACGCATTGTCCTGTATACGAACCAGTTAGTCTTTGTAGACATGTCACTATGGTCGGACGCATTGTCCTGTATACGAACCAGTTAGTCTTTGTAGACATGTCACTATGCTCGGACGCATTGTCCTGTATGCGAACCAGTTAGTCTTTGTAGACATGTCACTATTCTCTGACGCATTGTCCTGTATACGAACCAGTTAGTCTTTGTAGACATGTCACTATGCTCGGACGCATTGTCCTGTATACGAACCAGTTAGTCTTTGTAGACATGTCACTATGCTCGGACTCATTGTCCTGTATACGAACCAGTTAGTCTTTGTAGACATGTCACTATGCTCGGACGCATTGTCCTGTATACGAACCAGTTAATCTTTGTAGACATGTCACTATGCTCGGACGCATTGTCCTGTATACGAACCAGTTATTCTTTGTAGACATGTCACTATGCTCGGACGAATTGTCCTGTATACGAACCAGTTATTCTTTGTAGACATGTCACTATGCTCGGACGCATTGTCCTGTATACGAACCAGTTAGTCTTTGTAGACATGTCACTATGCTCGGACCCATTGTCCTGTATACGAACCAGTTAGTCTTTGTAGACATGTCACAATGCTCGGACGCATTGTCCTGTATACGAACCAGTTAGTCTTTGTAGACATGTCACAATGCTCGGACGCATTGTCCTGTATACGAACCAGTTATTCTTTGTAGACATGTCACAATGCTCGGACGCATTGTCCTGTATACGAACCAGTTAGTCTTTGTAGACATGTCACAATGCTCGGACGCATTGTCCTGTATACGAACCAGTTAGTCTTTGTAGACATGTCACCATGCTCGGACGCATTGTCCTGTATACCAACCAGTTAGTCTTTGTAGACATGTCACTATTGTCGGACGCATTTTCCTGTATACGGACCAGTTAGTCTTTGTAGACATTTCACTAAGCTCGGACGCATTGTCCTGTATACCAACCAGTTAGTCTTTGTAGACATGCCACTGTGCTCGGACGAATTGTCCTGTATACGAAACAGTTAGTCTTTGTAGACATGTCACTATGCTCGGACGCATTGGCCTGTATACGAACCAGTTAATCTTTGTAGACATGTCACTATGCTCGGACGCATTGTCCTGTATACGAACCAGTTAGTCTTTGTAGACATGTCACTATGCTCGGACACATTGTCCTGTATACGAACCAGTTGGTCTTTGTAGACATGTCACTATGCTCGGACGCATTGTCCTATATACGAACAAGTTAGTCTTTGTAGACATGTCACTATGCTCGGACGCATTGTCCTGTATACGAACCAGTTATTCTTTGTAGACATGTCACTATGCTCGGACGAATTGTCCTGTATACGAACCAGTTATTCTTTGTAGACATGTCACTATGCTCGGAGGCATTGTTCTGTATACGAACCACTTAGTCTTTGTAGACATATCACTATGCTCGGACGCATTGTCCTGTATACGAACCAGTTAGTCTTTGCAGACATGTCACTATGCTCGGACGCAGTGTCCTGTATACGAACCAGTTATTCTTTGTAGACATGTCACTATGCTCGGACGCATTGTCCTGTATACGAACCAGTTATTCTTTGTAGACATGTCACTATGCTCGGACGAATTGTCCTGTATACGAACCAGTTATTCTTTGTAGACATGTCACTATGCTCGGACGCATTGTCCTGTATACGAACCATTTAGTCTTTGTAGACATGTTACTATGCTCGGACGCATTGTCCTGTATACGAACCAGTTAGTCTTTGTAGACATGTCACTATGCTCGGACTCATTGTCCTGTATACGAACCAGTTAGTCTTTGTAGACATGTCACAATGCTCGGACGCATTGTCCTGTATACGAACCAGTTAGTCTTTGTAGACATGTCACAATGCTCGGACGCATTGTCCTGTATACGAACCAGTTAGTCTTTGTAGACATGTCACAATGCTCGGACGCATTGTCCTGTATACGAACCAGTTATTCTTTGTAGACATGTCACAATGCTCGGACGCATTGTCCTGTATACGAACCAGTTAGTCTTTGTAGACATGTCACTATGCTCGGACGCATTGTCCTGTATACCAACCAGTTAGTCTTTGTAGACATGTCACTATTGTCGGACGCATTGTCCTGTATACGGACCAGTTAGTCTTTGTAGACATTTCACTATGCTCGGACGCATTGTCCTGTATACCAACCAGTTAGTCTTTGTAGACGTGCCACTGTGCTCGGAAGAATTGTCCTGTATACAAAACAGTTAGTCTTTGTAGACATGTCACTATGCTCGGACGCATTGTCCTGTATACGAACCAGTTAATCTTTGTAGACATGTCACTATGCTCGGACGCATTGTCCTGTATACGAACCAGTTATTCTTTGTAGACATGTCACTATGCTCGGACGAATTGTCCTCTATACGAACCAGTTATTCTTTGTAGACATGTCACTATGCTCGGACGCATTGTCCTGTATACGAACCAGTTATTCTTTGTAGACATGTCACTATGCTCGGACGCATTGTCCTGTATACGAACCAGCTAGTCTTTGCAGACATGTCACTATGGTCGGACGCATTCTCCTGTATACGAACCAGTTAGTCTTTGTAGACATGTCAATATGCTCGGACGCATTGTCCTGTATGCGAACCAGTTAGTTTTTGTAGACATGTCACTATGCTCGGAGGCATTGTCCTCTATACGAACCAGTTAATCTTTGTAGACATGTCATTATGCTCGGACGCATTGTCCTGTATACGAACCAGTTAGTCTTTCTAGACATGTCACTATGCTCGGACGCATTGTCCTGTATACGAACCAGTTAGTCTTTGTAGACATGTCACTATGCTCGGACGCATTGTCCTGTATACGAACCAGTTAGTCTTTGTAGACATGTCACTATGCTCGGACGCATTGTCCTGTATACGAACCTGTTAGTCTTTGTAGACATGTCACTATGCTCGGACGCATTGTCCTGTATACGAACCAGTTATTCTTTGTAGACATGTCACTATGCTCGGACGAATTGTCCTGTATACGAACCAGTTATTCTTTGTAGACATGTCACTATGCTCGGACGCATTGTCCTGTATACGAACCATTTAGTCTTTGTAGACATGTTACTATGCTCGGATGCATTGTCCTGTATACGAACCAGTTAGTCTTTGTAGACATGTCACTATGCTCGGACTCATTGTCCTGTATACGAACCAGTTAGTCTTTGTAGACATGTCACAATGCTCGGACGCATTTTCCTGTATACGAACCAGTTAGTCTTTGGAGACATGTCACAATGCTCGGACGCATTGTCCTGTATACGAACCAGTTAGTCTTTGTAGACATATCACTATGCTCGGACGCATTGTCCTGTATACCAACCAGTTAGTCTTTGTAGACATGCCACTGTGCTCGGACGAATTGTCCTGTATACGAACCAGTTAGTCTTTGTAGACATGTCACTATTCTCGGACGCATTGTCCTGTATACGAACCAGTTAATCTTTGTAGACCTGTCACTATGCTCGGATGCATTGTCCTGTATACCAACCAGTTAGTCTTTGTAGACGTGCCACTGTGCTCGGACGAATTGTCCTGTATGCAAAACAGTTAGTCTTTGTAGACATGTCACTATGCTCGGACGCATTGTCCTGTATACGAACCAGTTAATCTTTGTAGACATGTCACTATGCTCGGACGCATTGTCCTGTATACCAACCAGTTAGTCTTTGTAGACATGCCACTGTGCTCGGACGAATTGTCCTGTATACGAACCAGTTAGTCTTTGTAGACATGTCACTATTGTCGGACGCATTGTCCTGTATACGGACCAGTTAGTCTTTGTAGACATTTCACTATGCTCGGACGCATTGTCCTGTATACCAACCAGTTAGTCTTTGTAGACGTGCCACTGTGCTCGGACGAATTGTCCTGTATGCAAAACAGTTAGTCTTTGTAGACATGTCACTATGCTCGGACGCATTGTCCTGTATACGAACCAGTTAATCTTTGTAGACATGTCACTATGCTCGGACGCATTGTCCTGTATACGAACCAGTTATTCTTTGTAGACATGTCACTATGCTCGGACGAATTGTCCTCTATACGAACCAGTTATTCTTTGTAGACATGTCACTATGCTCGGACGCATTGTCCTGTATACGAACCAGTTAGTCTTTGTAGACATGTCACTATGCTCGGACGCATTGTCCTGTATACGAACCAGCTAGTCTTTGCAGACATGTCACTATGGTCGGACGCATTGTCCTGTATACGAACCAGTTAGTCTTTGCAGACATGTCACTATGCTCGGACGCATTCTCCTGTATACGAACCAGTTAGTCTTTGTAGACATGTCACTATGCTCGGACGCATTGTCCTGTATGCGAACCAGTTAGTTTTTGTAGACATGTCACTATGCTCGGAGGCATTGTCCTCTATACGAACCAGTTAATCTTTGTAGACATGTCATTATGCTCGGACGCATTGTCCTGTATACGAACCAGTTAGTCTTTCTAGACATGTCACTATGCTCGGACGCATTGTCCTGTATACGAACCAGTTATTCTTTCTAGACATGTCACTATGCTCGGACGCATTGTCCTGTATACGAACCAGTTATTCTTTGTAGACATGTCACTATGCTCGGACGCATTGTCCTGTATACGAACCTGTTAGTCTTTGTAGACATGTCACTATGCTCGGACGCATTGTCCTGTATACGAACCAGTTATTCTTTGTAGACATGTCACTATGCTCGGACGAATTGTCCTGTATACGAACCAGTTATTCTTTGTAGACATGTCACTATGCTCGGACGCATTGTCCTGTATACGAACCATTTAGTCTTTGTAGACATGTTACTATGCTCGGACGCATTGTCCTGTATACGAACCAGTTAGTCTTTGTAGACATGTCACTATGCTCGGACTCATTGTCCTGTATACGAACCAGTTAGTCTTTGTAGACATGTCACAATGCTCGGACGCATTTTCCTGTATACGAACCAGTTAGTCTTTGTAGACATGTCACAATGCTCGGACGCATTGTCCTGTATACGAACCAGTTAGTCTTTGTAGACATATCACTATGCTCGGACGCATTGTCCTGTATACCAACCAGTTAGTCTTTGTAGACATGCCACTGTGCTCGGACGAATTGTCCTGTATACGAACCAGTTATTCTTTGTAGACATGTCACTATTCTCGGACGCATTGTCCTGTATACGAACCAGTTAATCTTTGTAGACCTGTCACTATGCTCGGACGCATTGTCCTGTATACGAACCAGTTAATCTTTGTAGACATGTCACTATGCTCGGACGCATTGTCCTTTATACGAACCAGTTAGTCTTTGTAGACATGTCACAATGCTCGGACGCATTGTCCTGTATACGAACCAGTTAGTCTTTGTAGACATGTCACTATGCTCGGACGCATTGTCCTGTATACGAACCAGTTAGTCTTTGTACACATGTCACTATGCTCGGACGCATTGTCCTGTATACGAACCAGTTAGTCTTTGTAGACATGTCACTATGCTCGGACGCATTGTCCTGTATACGAACCAGTTAGTCTTTGTAGACATGTCACTATGCTCGGACGCATTGTCCTGTATACGAACCAGTTAGTTTTTATAGACATGTCACTATGCTCGGACGCATTTTCCTGTATACGAAACAATTATTCTTTGTAGACATGTCACTATGCTCGGACGCATTGTCCTGTATACGAACCAGTTATTCTTTGTAGACATGTCACTATGCTCGGACGCATTGTCCTGTATACGAACCAGTTATTCTTTGTGTACATGTCACTATGCTCGCACGCATTGTCCTGTATTCGAACCAGTTAGTCTTTGTAGACATGTCACTATGCTCGGACGCATTGTCCTGTATACGAACCAGTTAGTCTTTGTAGACATGTCACTATGCTCGGACGCATTGTCCTGTATACGAACCAGTTAGTCTTTGTAGACATGTCACTATGCTCGGACGCATTGTCCTGTATACGAACCAGTTATTCTTTGTAGACATGTCACTATGCTCGGACGCATTTTCCTGTATACGAACCAGTTTGTCTTTGTAGACATGTCACTATGCTCGGACGCATTGTCCTGTATACGAACCAGTTATTCTTTGTAGACATGTCACTATGCTCGGACGCATTGTGCTGTATACGAACCAGTTATTCTTTGTAGACATGTCACTATGCTCGGACGCATTGTCCTGTATACGAACCAGTTAGTCTTTGTAGACATGTCACTATGCTCGGACGCATTGTCCTGTATACGAACCAGTTATTCTTTGTAGACATGTCATTATGCTCGGACGCATTGTCCTGTATACGACCCAGTTAGTCTTTGTAGTTATGTCACTATGCTCGGACGCATTGTCCTGTATACGACCCAGTTCGTCTTTCTAAACATGTCACTATGCTCGGACGCATTATCCTCTATACGCACCAGTTAGTCTTTGTAGACATGTCACTATGCTCGGACGCTTTGTCCTGTATACGAACCAGTTAGTCTTTGTAGACATGTCACAATGCTCTGACGCATTGTCCTCTATACGAACCAATTATTCTTTGTAGACATGTCACTATGCTCGACGCATTGTCCTGTATACGAACCAGTTAGTCTTTGTAGACATGTCACTATGCTCGGACGCATTGTCCTGTATACGAACCAGTTATTCTTTGTAGACATGTCACTATGCTCGAACGCATTGCCCTGTATACGAACCAGTTATTCTTTGTAGACATGTCACTATGCTCGGACGAATTGTCCTGTATACGAACCAGTTATTCTTTGTAGACATGTCACTATGCTCGGACGCATTGTTCTGTATACGAACCAGTTATTCTTTGTAGACATGTCACTATGCTCGGACGCATTGTCCTGTATACGAACCAGTTAGTCTTTGCAGACATGTCACTATGATCGGACGCATTGTCCTGTATACGAACCAGTTATTCTTTGTAGACATGTCACTATGCTCGGACGCATTGTCCTGTATACGAACCAGTTAGTCTTTGTAGACATGTCACTATGCTCGGACGCATTGTCCTGTATGCGAGCCAGTTATTCTTTGTAGACATGTCACTATGCTCGGACGCATTGTCCTGTATACGAACCAGTTAATCTTTGTAGACATGTCACTATGCTCGGACGCTTTGTCCTGTATACGAACCAGTTAGTCTTTGTAGACATCACACTATGCTCGGACGCATTGTCCTGTATACGAACCAGTTGGTCTTTGTAGATATGTCACTATGCTCGAACGCATTGTCCTGTATACGAACCAGTTAGTCTTTGTAGACATGTCACTATGCTCGGACGCATTGTCCTGTATACGAACCAGTTATTCTTTGTAGACATGTCACTATGCTCGGACGCATTGTCCTGTATACGAACCAGTTATTCTTTGTAGACATGTCACTATGCTCGGAAGAATTGTCCTGTATACGAACCAGTTATTCTTTGTAGACATGTCACTATGCTCGGACGCATTTTCCTGTATACGAACCATTTAGTCTTTGTAGACATGTTACTATGCTCGGACGCATTGTCCTGTATACGAACCAGTTAATCTTTGTAGACATGTCACTATGCTCGGACTCATTGTCCTGTATACGTACCAGTTAGTCTTTGTAGACATGTCACAATGCTCGGACGCATTGTCCTGTCTACGCACCAGTTAGTCTTTGTAGACATGTCACTATGCTCGGACGCATTGTTCTGTATGCGAACCAGTTAGTCTTTGTAGACATGTCACAATGCTCGGACGCATTGTCCTGTATACGAACCAGTTAGTCTTTGTAGACATGTCACTATGCTCGGACGCATTGTCCTGTATACGAACCAGTTAGTTTTTATAGACATGTCACTATGCTCGGACGCATTTTCCTGTATACGAAACAATTATTCTTTGTAGACATGTCACTATGCTCGGACGCATTGTCCTGTATACGAACCAGTTATTCTTTGTAGACATGTCACTATGCTCGGACGCATTGTCCTGTATACGAACCAGTTATTCTTTGTAGACATGTCACTATGCTCGCACGCATTGTCCTGTATTCGAACCAGTTAGTCTTTGTAGACATGTCACTATGCTCGGACGCATTGTCCTGTATACGAACCAGTTAGTCTTTGTAGACATGTCACTATGCTCGGACGCATTGTCCTGTATACGAACCAGTTAGTCTTTGTAGACATGTCACTATGCTCGGACGCATTGTCCTGTATACGAACCAGTTATTCTTTGTAGACATGTCACTATGCTCGGACGCATTTTCCTGTATACGAACCAGTTTGTCTTTGTAGACATGTCACTATGCTCGGACGCATTGTCCTGTATACGAACCAGTTATTCTTTGTAGACATGTCACTATGCTCGGACGCATTGTGCTGTATACGAACCAGTTATTCTTTGTAGACATGTCACTATGCTCGGACGCATTGTCCTGTATACGAACCAGTTAGTCTTTGTAGACATGTCACTATGCTCGGACGCATTGTCCTGTATACGAACCAGTTATTCTTTGTAGACATGTCATTATGCTCGGACGCATTGTCCTGTATACGACCCAGTTAGTCTTTGTAGTTATGTCACTATGCTCGGACGCATTGTCCTGTATACGACCCAGTTCGTCTTTCTAAACATGTCACTATGCTCGGACGCATTATCCTCTATACGCACCAGTTAGTCTTTGTAGACATGTCACTATGCTCGGACGCTTTGTCCTGTATACGAACCAGTTAGTCTTTGTAGACATGTCACAATGCTCTGACGCATTGTCCTCTATACGAACCAATTATTCTTTGTAGACATGTCACTATGCTCGACGCATTGTCCTGTATACGAACCAGTTAGTCTTTGTAGACATGTCACTATGCTCGGACGCATTGTCCTGTATACGAACCAGTTATTCTTTGTAGACATGTCACTATGCTCGAACGCATTGCCCTGTATACGAACCAGTTATTCTTTGTAGACATGTCACTATGCTCGGACGAATTGTCCTGTATACGAACCAGTTATTCTTTGTAGACATGTCACTATGCTCGGACGCATTGTTCTGTATACGAACCAGTTATTCTTTGTAGACATGTCACTATGCTCGGACGCATTGTCCTGTATACGAACCAGTTAGTCTTTGCAGACATGTCACTATGATCGGACGCATTGTCCTGTATACGAACCAGTTATTCTTTGTAGACATGTCACTATGCTCGGACGCATTGTCCTGTATACGAACCAGTTAGTCTTTGTAGACATGTCACTATGCTCGGACGCATTGTCCTGTATGCGAACCAGTTATTCTTTGTAGACATGTCACTATGCTCGGACGCATTGTCCTGTATACGAACCAGTTAATCTTTGTAGACATGTCACTATGCTCGGACGCTTTGTCCTGTATACGAACCAGTTAGTCTTTGTAGACATCACACTATGCTCGGACGCATTGTCCTGTATACGAACCAGTTGGTCTTTGTAGATATGTCACTATGCTCGAACGCATTGTCCTGTATACGAACCAGTTAGTCTTTGTAGACATGTCACTATGCTCGGAAGCATTGTCCTGTATACGAACCAGTTATTCTGTGTAGACATGTCACTATGCTCGGACGCATTGTCCTGTATACGAACCAGTTATTCTTTGTAGACATGTCACTATGCTCGGAAGAATTGTCCTGTATACGAACCAGTTATTCTTTGTAGACATGTCACTATGCTCGGACGCATTTTCCTGTATACGAACCATTTAGTCTTTGTAGACATGTTACTATGCTGGGACGCATTGTCCTGTATACGAACCAGTTAATCTTTGTAGACATGTCACTATGCTCGGACTCATTGTCCTGTATACGTACCAGTTAGTCTTTGTAGACATGTCACAATGCTCGGACGCATTGTCCTGTCTACGCACCAGTTAGTCTTTGTAGACATGTCACTATGCTCGGACGCATTGTTCTGTATGCGAACCAGTTAGTCTTTGTAGACATGTCACAATGCTCGGACGCATTGTCCTGTATACGGACCAGTTAGTCTTTGTAGACATTTCACTATGCTCGGACGCATTGTTCTGTATACCAACCAGTTAGTCTTTGTAGACATGCCACTGTGCTCGGACTCATTGTCCTGTATACGAACCAGTTAGTCTTTGTAGACATGTCACTATGCTCGGACGCATTGTCCTGTATACGAACCAGTTAGTCTTTGTAGACATGTCACTATGCTCGGACGCATTGTCCTATATACGAACCAGTTATTCTTTGTAGACATGTCACTATGCTCGGACGCATTGTCCTGTATACGAACCAGTTAGTCTTTGTAGACATGTCACAATGCTCGGACGCATTGTCCTGTATACGAACCAGTTAGTCTTTGTAGACATGTCACTATGCTCGGACGCATTGTCCTGTATACGAACCAGTTAGTCTTTGTAGACATGTCACTATGCTCGGACGCATTTTCCTGTATACGAACCAGTTATTCTTTGTAGACATGTTACTATGCTCGGACGCATTGTCCTGTATACGAACCAGTTAGTCTTTGTAGACATGTCACTATGCTCGGACGCATTGTCCTGTATACGAACCAGTTAGTTTTTGTAGACATGTCACTATGCTCGGACGCATTTTCCTGTATACGAACCAGTTATTCTTTGTAGACATGTCACTATGCTCGAACGCATTGTCCTGTATACGAACCAGTTATTCTTTGTAGACATGTCACTATGCTCGGACGAATTGTCCTGTATACGAACCAGTTATTCTTTGTAGAAATGTCACTATGCTCGGACGCATTGTTCTGTATACGAACCAGTTAGTCTTTGTAGACATGTCACTATGCTCGGACGCATTGTCCTGTATACGAACCAGTTATTCTTTGTAGACATGTCACTATGCTCGGACGCATTGTCCTGTATACGAACCAGTTAGTCTTTGTAGATGTGTCACTATGCTCGGACACATTGTCCTGTATACGAACCAGTTAGTCTTTGTAGACATGTCACTATGCTCGGACGCATTGTCCTGTATACGAACCAGTTAGTCTTTGTAGACATGTCACTATGCTCGGACGCATTGTCCTGTATGCGAACCAGTTATTCTTTGTAGACATGTCACTATGCTCGGACGCATTGTCCTGTATACGAACCAGTTAATCTTTGTAGACATGTCACTATGCTCGGACGCATTGTCCTGTATGCGAACCAGTTAGTCTTTGTAGACATGTCACTATGCTCGAACGCATTGTCCTGTATACGAACCAGTTAGTCTTTGTAGACATGTCACTATGCTCGGACGCATTGTCCTGTATACGAACCAGTTAGTCTTTGTAGACATGTCAACATGCTCGGACGCATTGTCCTGTTTACGAACCAGTTATTCTTTGTAGACATGTCACTATGCTCGGACGAATTGTCCTGTATACGAACCAGTTATTCTTTGTAGAGATATCACTATGCTCGGACGCATTTTCCTGTATACGAACCATTTAGTCTTTGTAGACATGTTACTATGCTCGGACGCATTGTCCTGTATACGAACCAGTTAATCTTTGTAGACATGTCACTATGCTCGGACTCATTGTCCTGTATACGTACCAGTTAGTCTTTGTAGACATGTCACTATGCTCGGACGCATTGTCCTGTATGCGAACCAGTTAGTCTTTGTAGACATGTCACAATGCTCGGACGCATTGTCCTGTATACGGACCAGTTAGTCTTTGTAGACATGTCACTATGCTCGGACGCATTGTCCTGTATACGAACCAGTTAGTCTTTGTAGACATGTCACTATGCTCGGACGCATTGTCCTGTATGCGAACCAGTTATTCTTTGTAGACATGTCACTATGCTCGGACGCATTGTCCTGTATACGAACCAGTTAATCTTTGTAGACATGTCACTATGCTCGGACGCATTGTCCTGTATGCGAACCAGTTAGTCTTTGTAGACATGTCACTATGCTCGAACGCATTGTCCTGTATACGAACCAGTTAGTCTTTGTAGACATGTCACTATGCTCGGACGCATTGTCCTGTATACGAACCAGTTAGTCTTTGTAGACATGTCAACATGCTCGGACGCATTGTCCTGTATACGAACCAGTTATTCTTTGTAGACATGTCACTATGCTCGGACGAATTGTCCTGTATACGAACCAGTTATTCTTTGTAGAGATATCACTATGCTCGGACGCATTTTCCTGTATACGAACCATTTAGTCTTTGTAGACATGTTACTATGCTCGGACGCATTGTCCTGTATACGAACCAGTTAATCTTTGTAGACATGTCACTATGCTCGGACTCATTGTCCTGTATACGTACCAGTTAGTCTTTGTAGACATGTCACTATGCTCGGACGCATTGTCCTGTATGCGAACCAGTTAGTCTTTGTAGACATGTCACTATGCTCGGACGCATTGTCCTGTATACGAACCAGTTAATCTTTGTAGACATGTCACTATGCTCGGACGCATTGTCCTGTATACGAACCAGTTATTCTTTGTAGATATGTCACTATGCTCGGACGCATTGTCCTGTATACGAACCAGTTATTCTTTGCAGACATGTCACTATGCTCGGACGCATTGTCCTGTATACGAACCAGTTAATCTTTGTAGACATGTCACTATGCTCGGACGCATTGTCCTGTATACGAACCAGTTATTCTTTGTAGATATGTCACTATGCTCGGACGCATTGTCCTGTATACGAACCAGTTAGTCTTTGTAGACATGTCACAATGCTCGGACGCATTGTCCTGTATACGAACCAGTTATTCTTTGTAGACATGTCACTATGCTCGGACGCATTGTCCTGTATACGAACCAGTTAGTCTTTGTAGACATGTCACTATGCTCGGACGCATTGTCCTGTATACGAACCAGTTATTCTTTGTAGACATGTCACTATGCTCGGACGCATTGTCCTGTATACGAACCAGTTAGTCTTTGTAGACATGTCACTATGCTCGGACGCATTGTCCTGTATACGAACCGGTTAGTTTTTGTAGACATGTCACTATGCTCGGACGCATTTTCCTGTATACGAACCAGTTATTCTTTGTAGACATGTCACTATGCTCGAACGCATTGTCCTGTATACGAACCAGTTATTCTTTGTAGACATGTCACTATGCTCGGACGAATTGTCCTGTATACGAACCAGTTATTCTTTGTAGAAATGTCACTATGCTCGGACGCATTGTCCTGTATACGAACCAGTTAGTCTTTGTAGACATGTCACTATGCTCGGACGCATTGTCCTGTATACGAACCAGTTATTCTTTGTAGACATGTCACTATGCTCGGACGTATTGTCCTGTATACGAACCAGTTAGTCTTTGTAGATGTGTCAATATGCTCGGACGCATTGTCCTGTATACGAACCAGTTAGTCTTTGTAGACATGTCACTATGCTCGGACGCATTTTCCTGTATACGAACCAGTTAGTCTTTGTAGACATATCACTATGCTCGGACGCATTGTCCTGTATACGAACCAGTTATTCTTTGTAGACATGTCACTATGCTCGGACGCATTGTCCTGTATACGAACCAGTTGGTCTTTGTAGACATGTCACTATGCTCGGACGCATTTTCCTGTATACGAACCAGTTATTCTTTGTAGACATGTCACTATGCTCGGACGCATTGTCCTGTATACGAACCAGTTAATCTTTGTAAACATGTCACTATGCTCGGACGCATTGTCCTGTATGCGAACCAGTTATTCTTTGTAGACATGTCACTATGCTCGAACGCATTGCCCTGTATACGAACCAGTTATTCTTTGTAGACATGTCACTATGCTCGGACGAATTGTTACGTATACGAACCAGTTATTCTTTGTAGACATGTCACTATGCTCGGACGCATTGTTCTGTATACGAACCAGTTATTCTTTGTAGACATGTCACTATGCTCGGACGCATTTTCCTGTATACGAACCAGTTAGTCTTTGCAGACATGTCACTATGGTCGGACGCATTGTCCTGTATACGAACCAGTTAGTCTTTGTAGACATGTAACTATGCTCGGACGCATTTTCCTGTATACGAACCAGTTATTCTTTGTAAACATGTCACTATGCTCGGACGCATTGTCCTGTATGCGAACCAGTTATTCTTTGTAGACATGTCACTATGCTCGGACGCATTGTCCTGTATACGAACCAGTTAATCTTTGTAGACATGTCACTATGCTCGGACGCTTTGTCCTGTATACGAACCAGTTAGTCTTTGTAGACATGTCACTATGCTCGGACGCATTGTCCTGTATACGAACCAGTTAGTCTTTGTAGACATGTCACTATGCTCGGACGCATTGTCCTGTATACGAACCAGTTAGTCTTTGTAGACATGTCACTATGCTCGGACGCATTGTCCTGTATACGAACCAGTTAGTCTTTGTATGTCACTATGCTCGGACGCATTGTCCTGTATACGAACCAGTTATTCTTTGTAGACATGTCACTATGCTCGGACGAATTGTCCTGTATACGAACCAGTTATTCTTTGTAGACATGTCACTATGCTCGGACGCATTGTCCTGTATACGAACCATTTAGTCTTTGTAGACATGTTACTATGCTCGGACGCATTGTCCTGTATACGAACCAGTTAATCTTTGTAGACATGTCACTATGCTCGGACTCATTGTCATGTATACGTACCAGTTAGTCTTTGTAGACATGTCACAATGCTCGGACGCATTGTCCTGTATACGCACCAGTTAGTCTTTGTAGACATGTCACTATGCTCGGACGCATTGTCCTGTATACGAACCAGTTAGTCTTTGTAGACATGTCACAATGCTCGGACGCATTGTCCTGTATACGGACCAGTTAGTCTTTGTAGACATTTCACTATGCTCGGACGCATTGTCCTGTATACCAACCAGTTAGTCTTTGTAGACATGCCACTGTGCTCGAACTCATTGCCCTGTATACGAACCAGTTAGTCTTTGTAGACATGTCACTATGCTCGGACGCATTGTCCTGTATACGAACCAGTTAATCTTTGTAGACATGTCACTATGCTCGGACGCATTGTCCTGTATACGAACCAGTTATTCTTTGTAGACATGTCACTATGCTCGGACGCATTGTCCTGTATACGAACCAGTTAGTCTTTGTAGACATGTCACAATGCTCGGACGCATTGTCCTGTATACGAACCAGTTAGTCTTTGTAGACATGTCACTATGCTCGGACGCATTGTCCTGTATACGAACCAGTTATTCTTTGTAGACATGTCACTATGCTCGGACGCATTGTCCTGTATACGAACCAGTTATTCTTTGTAGACATGTCACTATGCTCGGACGCATTGTCCTGTATACGAACCAGTTAGTCTTTGTAGACATGTCACTATGCTCGGACGCATTGTCCTGTATACGAACCAGTTAGTTTTTGTAGACATGTCACTATGCTCGGACGCATTTTCCTGTATACGAACCAGTTATTCTTTGTAGACATGTCACTATGCTCGGACGCATTGTCCTGTATACGAACCAGTTAGTCTTTGTAGACATGTCACTATGCTCGGACGCATTTACCTGTATACGAACCAGTTAGTCTTTGTAGACATGTCACTATGCTCGGACGCATTGTCCTGTATACGAACCAGTTAGTCTTTGTAGACATGTCACTATGCTCGGACGCATTGTCCTGTATACGAACCAGTTAGTCTTTGTAGACATGTCACTATGCTCGGACGCATTGTCCTGTATACGAACCAGTTAGTCTTTGTAGACATGTCACTATGCTCGGACGCATTTTCCTGTATACGAACCAGTTAGTCTTTGTAGACATGTCACTATGCTCGGACGCATTGTCCTGTATACGAACCAGTTATTCTTTGTAGACATGTCATTATGCTCGTACGCATTGTCCTGTATGCGAACCAGTTAGTCTTTGTAGACATGTCACTATGCTCGGACGCATTGTCCTGTATACGAACCAGTTAGTCTTTGTAGACATGTCACTATGCTCGGACACATTGTCCTGTATGCGAATCAGTTAGTCTTTGTAGACATGTCACTATGCTCGGACACATTGTCCTGTATACGAACCAGTTAGTCTTTGTAGACATGTCACTATGCTCGGACACATTGTCCTGTATACGAACCAGTTAGTCTTTGTAGACATGTCACTATGCTCGGACGCATTGTCCTGTATACGAACCAGTTAGTCTTTGTAGACATGTCACTATGCTCGGACGCATTGTCCTGTATACGAACCAGTTAGTCTTTGTAGACATGTCATTATGCTCGGACGCATTGTCCTGTATGCGAACCAGTTAGTCTTTGTAGACATGTCACTATGCTCGGACGCATTCTCCTGTATACGAACCAGTTAGTCTTTGTAGACATGTCACTATGCTCGGACACATTGTCCTGTATACGAACCAGTTATTCTTTGTAGACATCTCACTATGCTCGGACACATTGTCCTGTATACGAACCAGTTAGTCTTTGTAGACATGTCACAATGCTCGGACGCATTGTCCTGTATTCGAACCAGTTAGTCTTTGTAGACATGTCACTATGCTCGGACGCATTGTCCTGTATACGAACCAGTTAATCTTTGTAGACATGTCACTATGCTCGGACGCATTGTCCTGCATACGAACCAGTTAGTCTTTGTAGACATGTCACTATGCTCGGACGCATTGTCCTGTATACGAACCAGTTATTCTTTGTAGACATGTCACTATGCTCGGACGCATTGTCCTGTATACGAACCAGTTAGTCTTTGTAGACATGTCACTATGCTCGGACGCATTGTCCTGTATACGAACCAGTTAGTCTTTGTAGACATGTCATTATGCTCGGACGCATTGTCCTGTATACGAACCAGTTAATCTTTGTAGACATGTCACTATGCTCGGACGCATTGTCCTGCATACGAACCAGTTAGTCTTTGTAGACATGTCACTATGCTCGGACGCATTGTCCTGTATACGAACCAGTTATTCTTTGTAGACATGTCACTATGCTCGGACGCATTGTCCTGTATACGAACCAGTTAGTCTTTGTAGACATGTCACTATGCTCGGACGCATTGTCCTGTATACGAACCAGTTAGTCTTTGTAGACATGTCATTATGCTCGGACGCATTGTCCCGTATGCGAACCAGTTAGTCTTTGTAGACATGTCACTATGCTCGGACGCATTGTCCTGTATGCGAACCAGTTAGTCTTTGTAGACATGTCACTATGCTCGGACACATTGTCCTGTATACGAACCAGTTAGTCTTTGTAGACATGTCACTATGCTCGGACGCATTGTCCTGTATACGAACCAGTTAGTCTTTGTAGACATGTCACTATGCTCGGACGCATTGTCCTGTATACGAACCAGTTAGTCTTTGTAGACATGTCATTATGCTCGGACGCATTGTCCCGTATGCGAACCAGTTAGTCTTTGTAGACATGTCACTATGCTCGGACGCATTGTCCTGTATGCGAACCAGTTAGTCTTTGTAGACATGTCACTATGCTCGGACACATTGTCCTGTATACGAACCAGTTAGTCTTTGTAGACATGTCACTATGCTCGGACACATTGTCCTGTATACGAACCAGTTAGTCTTTGTAGACATGTCACTATGTTCGGACACATTGTCCTGTATACGAACCAGTTAGTCTTTGTTCTTACTCTTAATGCTACGTGTAGCGGAGAGGGAGCAAATACTAATATTACAGTGTTTTGTTTAACACGCCCGGGGCTTGAACCTACGTTTTACCGTGATCGATGCGAGCACGCTAACCATTACACCACAGGCACTTGGGTCCAGGATCTTCTTCTTGACTTCTTCCATTTAATGGCCACCGTCAACTGGTTGACTATTCTGCCACTTTTTTGGATATATGTTTTCTTCAATTTTATCAATAAAATGTGCATCCACAACGTATATGAACCCGTCTGACATGTTTCGTTGTGAAATAAACGCCTTTATGAACTATGCCCCATTTTCCTAATATCTTCCTAATAAAATGTACAATGTATCTATCTGCTCGATACATTGTATTAGAAAAATGGGGCGTAGTTCATAAAGGCGTTTATTTCACAACGAAGCATGTCAAACGGGTTCATATACGTTGTAGATGCACATGTTATTGATAAAATTGAAGAAGAAAAAATCCTGGACCCAAGTGCCTGTGCATTATACCACAGATGCGTACGAGTCAGGTGCAACGAGTACATTTAACAAATCGTGTTTTATCTTTTAAACGGTGGTTTCAGTCTGTTAATAGCAAAACGTTGTTTTTCATTCAAGTCGAGATATTTTTTCTTCACTGAACGGACGTAACGGACGTTCATATTTCCATTGATAAGATGTTGATCATAATTTGAAATTTTCGTATTCGTGACAAGATAGATTGACAGAATATTGTGTCAAAATTCTAAAAATTGATTGTACACGATTGAATTCAACGAATAAAAAAAAGTATCCTGGAACGGATAAAGAAGAGCTAACAGGAAAGTGTTCATAAAACAATATATAATGAACAACATTCCGTGACCGGAGAATCAAAGTTAAAATGGATGGTTATGAAGGGAATATTTCATCCGATTCACGTCAAAATTTTGTTGTTTACGTATTATGCTTTAGAAATTGATAGGTATATTAATAAATAAACAGGAAAGCAATATAACAAAACAATTAGTCAGAATCTGATTTTACTACAAAAAAAACAAAACAACAAACAAACAAACAAATAAAACAAAAGAAGAAAAACAATAATGGAAGAATTCGGTTACAAGAAAAGTTTGAAGTTATCAAAGGGGCAACACAAGGCGTAAATGAACGAAGGTAAGAACACTACAATGGCCAAAAGAAAAAGGACAAAAGGACAAAACAATAATCTATAAAACTCTGGTGCTCCAACAACGGTAAAAAACAAAGGGTAAAAATCATGGGATAGACGATATAAATTACTGACACTCTCGAATAACATTGAAATATTCTATTTTCAATGAAATAAGATGGTTTAGAGGCAAGGTGTCAAGACATAAAACGATAAAAAAAAAATGCCACACTTTCGGAACAGTCCCAAATCTAATAGAAAAATCGTAAAAAGAGGCAAAATCGATATACCTAAACACAAATAGACGACCGCTCACTTTCCTGTCTTGACACAGGCACTTCAATAATAAGTGGTGGGGTTGAACTAGTATTTTTGGTCCCATAAAATGTGTATAAAACGGTTGTGTTACGTGTTTAGCATATTATACCTTAGTCTATTTTTAGTATTTAGCACATTTCTTGGGAAATGCATAAATCTGGAACAATGTTTTGTTACAATTTGGTATCATATTAGAAAAGAAAAACAATGGTTTATATTAATAACAACCGGAAACCATTTGGGGAGGGAGCAGAAACTTGCAGCACATGGTATAACTGAAATTGGTCGGATGTAAAAAATATAAAAAAAATTCAATCAGGACCGGAAGTCCCAAAAAAAAATATGGAATATTGCATTTCGCAATTTTGCATTGAGTTTGCTCGATTCTTTTTTTTTAACACTTGCGCAAAAATGTATTAATTTGGGGTAATTTGTTAGATTTCTTACCTCCATGATATAAGTGAAATATTGTTGAAAGTGGCCTTAAACACCATTACCCTAACCCTCGTTAGATCTGTTTTGCCAACATTTATGGATTAATTATACAGAACGATTTATTTCACCCACACAAATATATTGTCCCGTGAAATATTGACGAAATTGTTAACATGTGATAAAATTACATTATATTGCATAATAAATACTGTCCAAAGGAAAGTCACCAGTAAGAAGAACGAAGAGAAAAAAGGAGCAACATTTACCCCCCTCCCCGTGGAGTAAATCTCATACGAAATATTATCCATGATAGGAACTTTTCTTTGAGAAAAGGTGTGAGTTGACAATATTTACACAAATTTGAATATTACCTCATTCGTTCAGCAGTTGAAAACTATTTCTCACTGCAATGGTAGCGCTAAAGTGAAAGGATTAAATTGCGTCCTATTGTAAAGTGTGCAAATGAAATTTTGTACATTTTAAAAATTTGCGTAAATGCAATATGCAATGATAAAATGTTTTAAGGTTAAATGTATTTT
Source organism: Bathymodiolus septemdierum (assembly GCA_963383655.1). Taxonomy (NCBI): domain Eukaryota; kingdom Metazoa; phylum Mollusca; class Bivalvia; order Mytilida; family Modiolidae; genus Bathymodiolus; species Bathymodiolus septemdierum. The sequence continues at coordinate 12,572,766 of OY726528.1, read as the reverse complement.
GTATTCAAAATATGCAGAACTAAATTTTGTATGAACATAGAACTACTAACATGTACATAACTTCTAGTTAGAATTAAGTTAATATACCATACGTAAGAATTAGTACCAGATTGCCGAATCCCAGATTGCCGAATACCATATTGCCGATTCCATTTTGCCGAATCCCATATTGCCGATTTTTGTTAAAAATGACAAAATTTCATCATATTATTTTTTATTTAAAAAAAAATATTGATGATGTGTACATATTTTATTGAAAGCAGTAATTTTTCGCGCAATTTTAATTAGAAAAACCATAATCAAATGCATACTGATTGTTGAATAGGAGATGCCGATACTCATTACTCAAACAATTGAAGAACAATGGGAAAAAACTGCATATAAGTAAATGGTTTTTTTTAGAGTTTTACTAAGTATGAAAGAAAAAAATGCCGAAAATTGTCGTTAAATAGCAAATTATTTAGAACTGATTGATGATTTCAGTAATCTAAAAATGAACTAGTACTATACCCACAATATCCAAGCTAGGTGATTATGGTAGATTTTAATAAATGATCGGCAATTAATTAACTCCAAACAAATTTGGGGCGTATTTACAAAACAAAAAATGTGTATTCTCTCATGTTTATGCTAGTTATTATTCACAGAGCATATGTTTTGAAATTATTTCTTGGCATCATTCATCTTGAGAGAAATCATGGTTGTCTGCAGGACTAATCCACCATATATCCTTTTGAGCTCGAATGCTATAATCTAAACTCCCTGGTATGTCGTACCATTTCAAAAGAAATATTTATTTAATTATTTACAATTTTCCTTCATAAATTAGAAGCATTAATCTACTTGCAATAACAATATTTTTCATATGTCGGCAATTTGGGAATCGGTTAATTGGACTCGACAATTTGGGAGTCAGCAAACTGGGAATCGGCAATTGGGGATGCTACCATACGTAAGACGGTGAACAAAGGTAAATAACTCGTGAGCGTGTTTAAAGATTCAAACCTCGATACTTGCCTCAAATGTCAAAATCTGGTTTCCAGACTTATTATATTTAAATTTAAATTTGTGCATGGCATGCACGTGACATAGCATGTCGAGTTCTTTCGACACGTATTAAGAAATCAGGATTTTGAGAAATACTTGCATTTCATGCATTCAAGACAAAAACACAATGTTAGCATATGGATACATTAAAGGGATATTAAAGCTCATTTTGGAATTTTTTTGTATCTCATGAAAACATGCAATTGGTTCAATAAATGATATTTATGAAACATTAACCCGGTTTTTATCAATGAAGCTTTGTAAAAGTGACATAATTCGTTGATAATTCTATCATATCTTGCGGTTTTTCCAATAATTGAATTTTTTGCTTCTTGGACAAAAATTCATTTCGACCCTTTTAAGTGATATTTTAACGATATTAGGGATTATATGGGCGTGCAAAGTATTTTTGGATTGTTTTTACAATTAAATTGAAAAGAAACAACCTTCGTCACGAGTTGAAAAAATATATGTTAAAACGAGCTTTAATATCCCTTTTAAAATGATATTTAAAAGTTTATTGAAGTTTAATTTCATATGACGGTAAACATATTTACAAATTACCATAGAATTAAAAGCAGAGATATATAATATATGATTGATATGTCTCTGATTTAAAGGGCAACATAATCCCATGTGTTTATAATGATATGGTTGAGTGGTTAACCATTTTTTCGATCTGAAAATGCTTAAACAATTAAAACCCTATTGACACTGTCCACAAGTTCAGACAAAAGTTATTGTCATAAAAAATTCAGTGACCAATAAGTGTGTACATATATGTAGTACAGGTGTGGATACCTGGGGTATGGATATTCTATTTAATATAAATAACCAGCATGTGTAATGACAGTGTGTCGGTAAGTACAATTACACAACTAATTCATATATATATATAATAGGGGTAGGTGGGGTAACAACTCATGATTGGTTGGGGGATGGGAAATATTTTCAATTTTCAATGAAATTGAGTTTCAAATTTATCCTCTGGAAGAAAAAGGTTAGCAAACTAGAATGATTAAGTCTCAGTATTTTTTTAACAGACATGTTTTACCCCAAAATAAGAACATGGTAATTAATTAGGGCTAAAACTATAGGTATTAAATCATCACTCAACATGTTTTTGATGAAAATGAGAAATATTTTAGGACATCGAAAAATGATTGGTCTTTCTATTCTGTAATAAAGTGTTTTTGTGGGGATATTGTCTCGAGCAGGATATTACATCTTGAAAGAACTTGCATTTTTACCAATTGCCAATTATTATTATTTTTTTTTTTTGCATACCGTCGTAAAGTTTGTTTTAACATAAAAATAAAGAATTTAAGGTAATTATGACAACATCACACAAAGACTTGTCGAGCTTAATTTGTGCAATCACTGCCCTATTATTTATGTCCATAGCAACTGAATTTGACAAGGTTTTACTTAAGAAATAAATCATGGAAACCAGAATGCGTTGGGAGTTTTAACATGGATTGGCGGATATTAGTATTTTATTCGGAGCCAGAAGCGAGGGATAAAATTTACTTATATCCGCCAATCCATGTTAAAACTCAAAAGACATTCTGGCTTCCATGATTTATTTCAATTCTGGTATGTCTAAGAGTACAAAATTAATACGGTAGTATTGGACGACGGTAATTTATATTTACATTTGCGGAAAATGTCGCACACAATTTATGCTGTCAATAGAAAAGTCGGTCACATTCACCGGCGCATGTGCTAACGAGATTATACCGAAAGGATAACTCGCTCGTTTGTTAACAAAGCGAATGAAGGAGGTCATGTTAGAATGAATAATAATTAAGTTAATCAGTGATATGCGAATTTCATGTTTGAACGAAATATGTTAAGACTAATTTTTTGTGTTTGTGTGGGCGTGATTATCATTAATTCCTCATATCACTAATTTTTAAACACGGTTTGATCTTTGTATCAATATTGCTGTTTTTTAGTGAGTGGTTGTTCTTTAATGCCAAATTGTGCAATTATTCAATTATATAATGGCAAGAACACACCGCTCCGTTTTGACACATTGTTCTGATTCCGATCTAACCAGTCTTTGCTCCTTATCCTTGATGCTGCATGCTTAGCGGAGAAGCAACATATACCAAATTATAGTCTTTTGGTGTGACCCGACCGGGACTCGATCCGACCATTTACCGTACTCGAGGCTAACACGATTATCATTACACCACCGATACGACTTTGCTTGTTCTATCCTTGTATAATCAATTAGTTATTGACCATTTGAAATATAAGTTGTAAATAAAACATGGAAACGTCTAGATATATTATTCCGAAGTAATAGGGGCCGTTGTGGTAGTGATCGTATGGTAGTTGGATTTACAACTATCAGTGCAATCAGTGTCTATCACCACTATAATTGTGAGTTCGAGTCTGCTCATGGCGAGGTGTACTCTATGCAACATTATGTGATAAAGTTTGTCAGTGACTTGCGACAGGTCGATGGTTTCCTCCACCAATAAAACTGACCGCCACGATATAACTGAACTATTGTTCAAAGTGGTGTTAAAGACCACTAACCAAACCAAACCATCCACAGCAATAGGTTCGTGTGACATCGAGTAACAAACGTCCCATGTCGTAATACTCTGGATTAAAGTACAAATAAAACTTATAATCATGATAATACTTGATCGGATTATAATAAAGCATTATAATAACCTTATTAGTACACGTTACACCATTACAAGGGTCAATTACTACATGTACAAAGGTATGGAGACATTTAATTACATAAAACAGACAAGAAAACAATCTCAAACATAATACTAAAAAAACACAACAGATGAATGTAAACTTATGGAGTCGAGAGACTCCTATCTTCAGGTGTAAAGACTGTTTAATTTATTTATTCAAATTGTATATTACACCCATATGGGTCAAGCAATTACAATACAAAAGCATGCAAACATATAAAAGAAAAACAACACAAACATAATAAATATGTAAATGTAGGAGAAATATTTGACCGGCGTGGACCCTATCGTCTCAAGTCTAGTGATTGTTTTATGAAGGTGCAAACAACCGATAAAAGATCTGAAGTTGGATTGAGTATGTAATCAAGTCTATTCATGCGTGACAATTTAATGAAGGACCCAAACATAACAGTGGTAGTCGATTAAATTTTTTTTTTTATTTTGTTGTCTACTCTGTAAAACAAAGTCCTTCAGCTACTGGACTGAGTGTTTGTTGTTTAACACCAAAATGAGCAATTTTTTTCAGGTATATCATGGCGAGAACAAGTTACATTTAATGCAATGATGATGATGTCTGCTTTATACTAGACCAACAAGCTTAATTGGATCTTTATAGTGCTAACTGCTCTCTTCCCAGTCGGACATATACAGTGGCGGCGCACCCGGCGTGCGTCCCCCCTAAAATTGGAAAAAATATGATTTTTTGGCGTAAAATCGTGATTTCTCACACGAAATACCCCAAAAATTTTCGCGCCTCCCTCCGCTCGGCGCCATCCTGGATCCGCCCCTGATATTATCCCGATTCCGAGCCAACCAGTCTTTGCTCTTACTCCTTAATTAAAGCTGAGTATACTTAGCAGTGAGGCAGCAAATGTCAATTTTATAGTCTTTGGTTTGACTTGACCAGGGCTCGTGTTGCATGGGGGTAAGCTAATTTACACCTACAGTATTTATGTACCACAAACTTCTTTTACAATTAGTATTACTACCTTTCAAACCTAGATATTATATATAATTTCAATTAGTATTATTTAATAATAACATTGCAGGCTGATGTACATGTATGTATAATGTGATGTATATATTTTGTGAAGAAGTAGTTTAGTTGATATAACTTGTATCCAACTTGTATCCAATTCATTAGTTGAGATATTTAGCCATAAAGTAAGTTTAATCTAATTTGTATTTCGTTATCACTACTATATAATATATTCTCCCATTATTACGGCGCTGAACCAGTGGTGGACAAATCTGTAATCCTCTTGAGGATTAAAATGTCTCGTGCCTTTCCGCGCATGTTGTCAAATCGGTAATTGAATCGGATTTTGAATTAAAGTTCGTGTTAAATAATGGGAGAAACAAATTCTCCTTCAGTTGCCCATGTGGGTTACGACATTTCTCCACTCTCTCGAGTTAAATGTAACGGCTTGTGGTTAAAATTTTTAATTTAACTCTCTTGAGTGGAGAAATATCGTAACCCACGGGCAACTGAAGGAGAATCTATATTTACTCTTATGATATAGGAAAGACAAGTCTCTGTTAAATTACTAAAATAATGGCAGTTAAACGTTTGATTTTTCAGTAATGGTGTCAAAGATGAGAACCATTTATTTTAGGTAAGGAGCTAATTTTACACTGTTCTCTTATTCAATTTAGTTTGTACCGTCTATTTCAGTGATAGCACACACTTTCTTTTACTTTAGTACCGTCTGTGTTTTTTGATTATACACACTTTCTTTTATTTTAGTACCGTCTGTGTTTTTTGATTATACACACTTTCTTTTACTTTAGTAGTCTTTGTTTTTTGATTATACCAAGGATTTATATAGTAAAAGGATATGAATCTCGGGAGATTTAACATAGATTGTATGTAAGTATGTTGCGTGGCGAAAACAAGTGCAATTCTTTGACGATGCGCGTGCCTTGATTAATGGTGGAAATTTTCATCGCTTCAACATTTTAAACCAGTATGTGTAAGTATATAAAACCATAATTACAGGTATAAAGTGAAAATATTTGTTCTAAATACCAATCATTGATAAAGTATCGACTTTTTGTAGATGTATCACCCATATCAAAATTGACATTAATCGATTTGCCCTTTTGACCTTCATGGGCTGTTAAAGCTCGAATTTAAATTTCAAACTCCTCTTCTCTCATCATACCGAATATTGAAGCGGAGCCGTCATTTTTGTGATAATATAATATTTTTCAATGTTAAGTAGGAGTTTTATTGAAAACAGTGCTCCCCATTTGTATTTATTAAGGATTGTTTACCATCATTTGTCAAAATGGCAGCGTTCTGGGCGGAAATGGGGGTGGCCTATTTAGAAATCAATAAACTTCCTTCTTTACATGAAATCGACATACCAAAGTGTATAAATGTGTAGTTTAGAGTGTATTCGATGTATAACACAAAACTTGGCGTGATTGGTTGCTTTATTTTATCATTTTTGATATGTTTTTAGATGTATGAAACTCTACTTTTTCAGTAGCATAAAATCTCGCCACGCGAGATAAAGCGAGATTCATATCCTTCTACTATATAAATCCTTGATTATACACACATTCTTTTACTTTAGTACCATCTATGTTCAGTGACAGCACACACTTTCATTTACTATTTTACTGTCTATGTTCAGTGATAGTACACACTTTCTTTGACGTTAGCACCGTCTGTGTTTTGTGATACTACACACTTTTTTTTTAGTTAGTACCGTCTATGTTCAGTGAACAAACGCACTTTAATTAAATTGTGTCATATACATTGAGTGATAAAATGTACTTTATTGTTAATGCCGTACTAAATGTTCAGTGGTAAAATGCACTTTATTTCAATTTTATTTTAAATTAATGCATGAATACTAGTCAGCATGTTAGGTAATGAATAAAAAATACATTTATAAACATATGGGAAAAAATATTATGACTGGATGCTCAAAAGAATGGTTATGGTAGGTATAATTGCTGAGACTAGTAAACTATATTAGATAAAACAAAAAGGAATGGAATGTTTATATTTAATTATTTAGGGTGGTGGTGATTGTATGGTACATTTAGTTGGATTTACTACCTGTGCAATCATACCTGTTAACCCTCCCCCTTTTCGCGGGAATCTCCCGCGTAAGAGCCTTATCTCCCGCATGGACTGGGTCTCATGCGCGGGAGACATTAATCTCCCGCATACACCTTTTCCTCCCGCACGATATCCCCCCAACAAAAAAATCAAGTACAATAAATAAAAAATCTTGACCTACATTTTGCGATCAATATTTCTGGAAATCCCTCATTTGGAACTCCCGCGCTGATGAAAAACGCCGAGAGATACGAATGGTAAAGGTGTTTAAATGATATCCGGTTATTAATCTGTTTGACACCTTTACAGGTGAATTGGGTCATGGAGATTAATTAAGGTGTTGATGATTATACAACAATTATCCACTGATTGACAGTTAATTGGGGATAAGGAAGTGTGTTTGTGGCACACGCTTAGATGATTAGAAGTGTGATAGCGGCAATTAAAAATAGTTATAAACCGTTGTGCAAACAGGAGTCGGACAACCTTTGATGCCGAGGAAAACTTCTTATTTCGATCAAACGTGCAATGAATTCATCTCGGATTGAGTTATTATGGCTTGTTTGGGACCAAAGCCGATCAAAGTATTATTTAAGGACTAAGCTCCAGGATGGAATTGATAAACCACAAAATGCCGAAACGTATGGTATCACCCAACGCAACAGCAGCAAAGTGACTTTTTAATTTTAGTGCTCTATGACTTTATTGTTCAGAGAATTATGTCTTCATTGTTATTGCTTTGTTATAACCTTATGATTATGAATGATTATGAATAAATTATAAATACAGTTTGTATCCTTCATTCATCATATGAAACACTACTAATAAGACAGAAATGTAAACAATATATATTGAAATGGGATGCAGTTGGTTCAATACTGAAACAAACAAAAAGAAAACATCAATTAACAATAAAAACATGCATCAAATACGTCGATAAAAAATCTCCAGTTATGAGACCAAATCTCCAGCCAAAAATTTACAAATCTCCAGTTGTAGCATAGCAACTCTATCACATGTATGCAACTACAAGGTACAATTTTGTGCGTTTAAAGGCGACGCACAAAATCTCCCCCTTAGAAGAGTTGGTAGGGGGGAGATCTCCCCCTAGCAGTTCCCAGAGGTTAACAGGTATGTCAGTGACTATTATCACTAAAGTTGTGAGTTCGAATCCCGCTCATGGTGAGGTGTACTTGATACAAGGTTATGTGATAAAGTTTGTCAGTTACTTGTGGCAGGTCGGGTACTCTGGCTTCCTCCACCAATAAGACTGACTGCCACGATATAAATGAAATTTCTGTGTCTGTCTCAAACCAGGACTTGGATTTCCAACATCATATGTTGTGGGTTTTTTTGTGTTCAGTGAGTTTATCTAAGATGAGAGGTGATTTTGTTGTTGTTGGAATTGATGACTATCATTGTATAAACTGTTTTTCTTTCTTTCAGAAAATGTAAAAACCTACGAGGATTGTTGACAAGTTTGTTTCTTTCCTTGATTATATTCAGTTCAATGCGTAAATTTTGGACAAGAGATGTAAAAGTGATGAAAAATCCTGTAGTGTTTGGAAGGGGAGAGAATAAAATTACAGTCGATTTCCATGGTCGAGCGGGAAATCAGATGTTTCAATACGCTTCATTAATTGGAATTGCTAAAATGAATAACATGACCCCTATACTGCTAGAAAACACAGAATTATGGAACATGTTTGACCTTCCTATACAGACAGGATATATGGAAAAATCAGGGAAATATACAATTTGGAAAGAAGAGCATGCAGCAGTTTACTCTCCGAAATTTGCAAACATTAAATGCGACACTGACGTTTTTCTGAAAAGATATTTACAATCATGGCGATACTTTGAAAATGTTAAAACCGACATAAAAACTCGCCACTACAAATTAAGAGATGAAATTGTTCAAAAAGCAATTCCGTTCATTGAAGATATTCTGAAGAAAGTAAAACATAAAAATGTAACGTTTGTCGGAGTCCATGTCAGACGTGGAGATATAGTGCACGAAAGGAAACATGTAGGTCATATTCCTGCGCCGTTGTCTTATTTTTATCGAGCCATGAACTACTTTAGGAGAAGATACTCGAATGTTGTTTTTGTTATGATATCAAACAGTATGATGTGGTGTAAGGATAACCTCGATGATTCTCCTGATGTTTATCATATTGAAACTGGGGACCCTTATATAGATTTCGCCATATTGCACAAAATGAATCACATGATATTATCGGTGGGAACGTTTGGATGGTGGGCAGGATATTTGTCAAGAGGCACTGTGATATTCTACAAAGGCTACCCAAAGGCCAACACAACGATGAGTATTGAAATGAAACAAACTGATTTTATACCAAGACATTGGGTAGGTCTTTGAATATGCTTGAAAATGGATTCTATGTGTACCACACTGATGCAGTTTATCAGAACACAGTACACGACGACTGAAGAGTTTGTGTTGAGATTGAACTTTGATCTCGGATTGGAATCAAAGTAAACTTGAAATTTGTGATAAAAAGAGAAACAAGAAATATGTGACAACAGTGCCATGGCAAAGATGAAAAGCGATATCGATATGTGACGAAATATACATTAAATCCCAAAAGTTTACGAGACGTGACTTTAAATAATAACTTATAATGATGGCATCGGTGGCATTCAGAAAGTTGTATTTGTAGAACTAATTAATATAAAAGTGTTGATTACACTCAATCTGTTGTCAGTTTGAATACAATTTGACAGTAAACCAAAATGTTTTTTTTCCTCTAAATGAATCTGTAATTTTGGGACCAGTCATAAAAATCTTAATCTGTCAGTGAATGATGAGGGAGAGATTATTGCATTCTCGGGAATTTTTCAGTCATATCATGACGAGAACAGGTTATTCTTTCATGAGATGATGATATCTGATTAAAGTTTTAGCGTTACCTCACTGAAACAACATACAACATGCGAGACATGTCGCTTCACTACCGACACATTATCCGAACTCTGAACCAACAAATTACACTTGAGGCGAGCACACTAACAATTATAGCAACAAATTTGGTTTACATAACTGTTGTTTTCTCAATATTAATGAAATACAAGACAATAATATCTGTAAATTATTATTATTAACAACAAAATAGAATACAATTTGTAAGCACCATGATGCCATTCAATTCAACAAATAATATTAGGAGCACTTTAGTGTGTTAGGGTTATGGTGTTTAACGCCACAATATTTAAACAATATTTCAATTATATCGTGGCGGTAAGTTTTATTGGTGGAGGAAACCGGAGTGCCTGGTAAAAACCACCGACATGTCGCACTGACAAACTTCATCACATAATGTTGTATCAAGTACACCTTGCCTGAGCGGGATTCGAACTCACAACTTCAGTGGAGACAGGAGCACTTTATTTCAAAGTAATTCATCTCAATTGATTTTAAAATCAAAGGTAAATTAATTCTCTTGTGAAATGTATAAAAATAACATTCTCCTGGTACCTGATTCAAGTAGAACAAATTGTAAGAAATTGCAACAGTATAGCCTGGACAGGAGTGAAGACACCTTTAAAAACGATTGGAATGAAGCTTGTTTCTGTTCTTTTCAATTAAATTTGGCAAATGTTTTGGACTTAATGACATTGCAGGATTAATACAACATTTAAATTAATTTGGACTTGCCTTGAGAACAGGCCAGAAAAGCTTTGCAAAAGGCCCTTCTTGATTGGTTAAGCAATTGGGGTATCAACAGGTAGAATACCTGTTTTGTCCATGTGTTTAAAACTTCAGTAAGCTTGCACTGTCTTAATAAAAACAGATGGGCACTGATCAAATTTAACGTGACTAATCACATACCTATTATACAATACACAGAGAACCAAAATAATGAATGAAAACAACATCAAATTTCTAATAACAAAACATACTTTTGTATCGGTTCTTATAAATTGTGCAATCAAAAAATTTCATAATAAATTATATTTTAAAATTCAAATTTTGCAAAAGAACTATTAAAACAAAAATATATATAAAATATCTTTCCTTTCAAAGGAATAATCTTACATTCTAAATTGCACATCAATAAAATATATATCATACCATCAAAATTCCTGCCACATCTCTATTTTGAAGTTGAGAGTTATTTCCCCTGTCACAATGTTTTCATTATTGTCAAGAGTTATTTCCCCTATCACATATAAGATTGATTGATTGATTTGATTTTTGGTGTTTTAAACGCCACTTTCAGCAATATTTCAGCTATATCATGGCGACCAATTTTAGTGGTGGAAGAAGCCGGAGAGAACCACCGACCATGGGAAAGCAACTGGTAAACTTTATCACTTGCGGCTGCAAGTCGAGTGCACCTTTTTTGTAATTTACAAAGCCGGGTGCGAACCCACGACGTATTGGTGATAGGCTTGTACGAGTTGTTAGGTAATCCAACTACCTAACTCATTGAGCCACCTGGGCCTTTTCACATATAAGATACTTTCACACAACTGTCCATGTCAAAATAGACTGATGACACATCTTAAAATTGATTTTATATGACTTTTTATCTTGAATGATTTTTATGTTGGCAGGAGATGAGATCTTCACTAATAATGAGAACACATTTTGTCTCTATTAAAATGGTCACCAAGACAAATGGTGTTCATTCTCTCTCAGATATATTTACATGTCATAGCTCTTACAAAGATATACTTTATATCAGTATAATTAATACCAAATTCCAATGTCTTTCAACATCTGTTTATACAAACAAAAATATACCCGTTATTAACATTTGTTTCACAACTCTAAAATATATCTTCTTTCAAATAAGTCTTTCAAGTCTTTCAAAAGTCATGTGACTGATCTGAGTTACTTTGCCACTCTATGCTTCTTCAAAAATTCTAACGAATTTTTAACCACAAATCGTCCTGAACAAACAATTCCACATGAGCAATAGTGTGTCCAAGATGTAGAACTTGCAACTACACATTTTATTTCAGATGCAGACCTTTGACCTACATATTTTTAACCATCATAGCCTGGTGACCTACATGAACCCCATTAAGCCCGATGCACTAGGACTATCGGAATCCATCCTCCTACGTTTTCCCTCTCTTTTCCTGTTGTGATCTACAGTTTTGTATTTCCTCTCTAAGAAGCGTTTCTGATGAGCTAGTATAGGAAATAATTCTGAAAGAAAATCAAATAAATTTAAAATTTAGTTTTTAATATTCTTGCCTAGTTCCAAGATTTTCAATTTGTCAAATTATAGTTTACTGCCTCAGTCTTTGTTCTTACTCATAAATGCTATGCGCTTTACAGGAAAGCAGCAAATACTAATTTTATAGTCTACTTTGACCCGACCAGAGCTTGAACACACAATCTACCCTTTTAGAGGACAGCACATTCACCATTTACACCTTCAATGTGGTTCAGAAGGAAATGTAGAAGATATTCTTACTATGTATAATAATTTCATACATTATAATGTGAGGAGGGATTTTGACAATCAGAGCATGCCCCGGTGTTTGTGTTGATTTTCTGATAATTGGCTGTGGTGGTGGAGACTTAAATGAAAGTGACAACAACTTAGTCATAAAATTAACAGGAACAGTCCTGCCAATTCTGATTAAAATCGATTTCAGAGTGAAATAAATATTGTTATTCTATATTAGCAAATTCTTTAGTATAGATTTCTACCTAAATCATTTTTTAAAATAAAAAGACGTAGTCACCACCTCAGATTTAATATTCACCGCGGTAAATGACACGTGTTACTATTTTTGGAACATGGAATTTTTTTTTATGAATGTTCTATTTTAATCAACCAATGAAAAAAAGTAGTTCATTTACAAAAACAAAATGCGGTCTGTAGATGCAGACGTATTGCCGGTGCCCAAAACCAAGATTTGCCACTTTGTCGGACGGAACATTAAAAAATATATTAAATGATAAAGATTCAGATGATAGCATGATGATGTAAACAATAATGTAACACTATGTCAGGACAGTGCACATGTAACTTTATTTATTTCAGAAAACCACTATTTCCTCAAAATATAGAATAAAACAATTACTGTCTTGATTCTGTAAATGTGTTGATTAATTGACTTTTGAAAAAAAAATATTCACTTCGCCCTTTCGGGCTCAGTGAATATAACTTTTTTTCAAAAGTCAATAAATCCACACATTTACCTCATCAAAAGACAGTAATTGTATATTATTTTACCCAGTAAAATAAATTGTTTATTTCAATGCTTGACGTCACAGTACTAACATCGTAACAATTGAAAAAAATCATTGAACGTCCATACATTAAAAAAAACACTGCTTTTTTAAATGTCATCCTAGCACAAACAAAAGTGTAAAATATATGTAATAACTGCTCTTGTATTCCAAATATCAAAAATAAATCACTTGTTCTGTTACTCACGATTCATTTTTGATATTTGGAACGCAGTGAATGATTATACTATAACAAGTTGTTTCAGAGGTGAAAATTTAAATATGAAAGGTTGATAATGAAGAAAATGGATTATTGCAGGAGACACATTTGTTTATCATAAAGACAGAACAAAGTTGTGTAACCTTATACCATGATACTGACCAGATCTTTCTTCAAGGGAGTTACACGCAGCAGACATTTCAGCCTGTTGTATACTATGTCCTGTTCCTGTAGCCAGTCTTTCTCCTTTAAAGTATACAGCTACTTTGTAACGTCTTGTGTTAGTAGGACCAATAGACTCGATCATTCTACAATTAAAATCATAAATAAATAAACATTCCCACAATCATAATTAAGATAAATCTAATTAAAAGTAAACGTTTTTGGCATCACACATGGGGTATCATCAGGGTTAAAATAATATACCAATCAATTAGTGATGAGACGACCACTATAAAACCCCAACACAATCTGAGAGATGTCCTATGATTGGTCAATATATTTAACTGTTTTGTGTATGATTGGACAGTCAAAAGATAAGTTAGCTGAGATTATCCTCTTACTGGATATTAGTGAGTGAGTGATTATTGTTTAAAGTCAAGTGAGTAAATTTTCAGCTACATCAGACAAAATATCCAGATTCTTAACAAACCAATCTTTTCTCTTACTCCTCAGTAAATACCAATTTTATAGTCCTGGGTTTGACCTGACGTTCACTCTAATCAACGATCTACCGCCCTTGAGGCAAGCATGCTAACTCCATCACCGATGCAGTTCTTGCAAGAATGAAATTAGTATAACCTGTCAATACTAGTTTTCGAAATGCATATATTTTTATTTTATTTATACAATTATATTGTAATACCAGTAATATCGGTAGATCTATTGAATATGTATGTACTAACATATACTGTATAGTAATTACTAATGTTAACACGGCTAGGATAAGTATTACAAGTAAATCTTACTTATATACAGGTAAATCTTATACAGGCAAATCTTACTTATATACAGGTAAATCTTACTTATATACATTTAAATCTTACTTATATACAGGTAAATCTTATACAGGTAAATCTTACTTATAAACAGGTATATCTTATACAGGTAAATCTTACTTATATACAGGTATATCAGGTTCTCCACCATCAAGATCTCGTAGTGTTAAACAACATTGCTGTAGTTGTGATTTTGGATCATTCCATACTTGATTTTTAATGAAGTCCTGTAAAATATTCACGAACAATTGTCATCCCTCTTACTTCAACTAAACGAACACCTAAATAAGTGCAAGTGGGCAACAATACATGGTGACAGCGAAAATGTACTCTTATAACAACAACACAAAATTATAAGATGATGGATAGTGATCTACATATGTCCACTCTGTTATGCCTTTTACGTGGGATAAAATCTGTTACAAAACTAATAAATTTTAATTTTAAGGTGGAAGATTTTTGGCACACCACTGTAATTTACTAATGACCACACAATTTAAAATGCAAAATTATTTTTATGTTATTTTCTTATTTATGGAATTAAATATCTCATTAATTTCTGTTTATAAAAATCTCTTTCAACTGGATTATTATTGGAAGTATTTCTTTATAAATATTTATTTTTGTTCCTAACTATCAATTTATCAATTTTCTATCTAAAATGGTATTCCAACATATCTGTAAATAGAGTACCTATATTTTGTATTAACAATTTACCTGTAGTCTTGGAAAGAAACAAACTTGACAGAAAACTCTACAGTATGCCAGTCCTTTATCTACATATAGTCCTCCAATAAAAGCTAAAACAAAATATAAAAATAACTCAATCATCTGTCTAAATAAATGCTTTTATATATTAAAAATAAAGTATGCACATGAAAAATTTAAATATAGATCTATCAAGTGTTTTAAATATAAATGGTAAATAAATCACTTAAAAAATAGAAATGGAAAACCCTAGTTACCCTATTCTTCAAAAATAAACTATAACTAACATTAGCTAGGGTCGGTCGGTCGGGATTATTTTTTTTTTTTTTTTTTTTTTTTATTATCGACAAAACCGGAAATAGTCGTTCCCGGTTCCGGAATCCGATTCCAGTATTTAATTTTCGAAAATTCCGGTAAAATGACGAATTATGCAGTTTTTCTACCTTCTTTGCTCTCAATTTTGACAAAAAGCTAGCAGTTGAATAAATAAAACATTGCTGCTGGTTAAACAACAAAAATGGTTATCCGAATTCTGTGTAAAAATGCATAGGGTCGCTAGCAAAAATTAGGGTAGGTCGGGTGACCGTAAACACACATATTTTTTCTTTGGCCTAACCATTAAACAATCGAAGCGGTTTACCAGGGCACAAAGCAATAGTGGTCAAACACATCTTCAAGTTACTAGGACATACATACCGGTGAATTACACCTTGTCATTACCAGGGCATAAAACCTTCATGGTAAACATAGTTTATATGACATTTGTCCCTATGTAGTATCAACAGAGATAAGTCATATGATGAAAAAAATAGGAACCCCTCCCCCATACAGTGTTACTACACCTTCATTTTCCAGCAATTTTTTCTCTCACAAATTTCATTTTCAAATATTTTGCTAAATGAGAGGAAATCAGCCAAGGAAAACTTTACATTAAATTGATTGATTGATGTTTAATGCCAACTTTAGCAATATTTCAGCTATATATTGGCATATGTAGTATTAATAGTACTATAGTACAGTATTTAATCTGTACTTACCTTCCAGGAGATCAGCTTTCTCTTTTGTTTTCATGTCTAGATTCTCTCCCCTTGTTTCAGCATGTATGATATGTTCTGACATTCCAAGGTCGTCTGATACTATTGACTGTGTTCTGTTATTTACCAGGGAACTTCTCAGTAACTATGGTAACAGTGATAAATTAGTGTCAATTAAAAAGTTCATTACTGAAATTTTGGAATGGATTTCAAGTTTGAACAAATAAAAGTATAAAATGTTCCTGATATTGTACATAGTATATTAAGAATGATTATTGATCAATGTACAAGGAACAGTATATCAGCTATATTTAGGATGAGAACAACTTCAATAATATATAAGGGTCCGGGTGGCTCAATGAGTTAGGTAGTTGGATTATCTAACAACTCATACAAGCCTATCACCACTACGGTGTGGGTACGCACCTGGCTTTGTAAATTACAAAAAGGGTGCACTCGACTCGCAGCCACAAGTGATAAAGTTTACCAGTTGCTTGCCCATGGTCGGTGGTTCTCTCCGGCTTCTTTCACCACTAAAACTGGTCGCCATGATATAGCTGAAATATTGCTGAAAGTGGCATTAAACACCAAAAAATCAAATCAATCAATCAATCAATAATATATAAAAACTATATAGAAATGAGGGAAGAGATGGGTCAAATGAGGAGCAATTTTTGACTGCCACTGGAAAAGTATGGAGATTTGAGTAGAGACAAAAAAAAATAGTCTTTTGTTGTGGCTACAGTATGCCTACTTCTTTCTAAAATCTACAAAAGAGATCTTTAACGTGCAGCAAGCAGGGTACTCTCCAAACATGTTACCCACTATAGTCCACAGTCAGGCTTTCTGTTACACCAGTATAATACTTACAGATAAATGTCCCTCGTGATGGTCTGGAAAATGCTTAAACAAATACTCTGATGCTACCAACTGTAACACAGTATCACCAAGGAATTCAAGTCGTTGGTTATGTCCCCTAAATATACATAAACATTATGAGTTGGTTATGTCCCCTAAATATACATAAAACAATAAGAGTTGGTTATGTCCCCTAAATATACATAAAACAATAAGAGTTGGTTATGTCCCCTGAATATACATAAAACAATAAGAGTTGATTACATCCCCTGAATATACATAAAACAATAAGAGTTGGTTATGTCCCCTAAATATACATAAAACAATAAGAGTTGGTTATGTCCCCTAAATATACATAAAACAATAAGAGTTGGTTATGTCCCCTAAATATACATAAAAAAAAAAGAGTTGGTTATGTCCCCTAAATATACATAAAACAATAAGAGTTGATTACGTCCTCTGAATATATATAAAACAAAAATAGTTGATTATGTCCCCTGAACATACATAAACACTATGAGTGGGTTATGTCCCCTGAATATACATAAAACAACAACAGTTGATTATTTCCCCTGAATATACATAAAATAAGTTGGTCAAGTCCCCGGAATATACATAAACAGTACAAGTAGATTATGTCCCCTGAAAATACATTAAACAATAAGATTTTTTGGGATTTTTTTTTGACAATTGAAAGATGAGTTTTTTGAAGATACAGTTACTCTTCAAAGTCCCTTATAGTTAATATTGAAAATACTGAAGGGGGTGGGGGTGGGGGGGGCCTTCAATGAACATATTATATTTCATAGTTGTTGGTAGAATTAAAATCAATCCATTGATACAATAATCATACACAGCAGACACACATGTAATCAGGAGGAAAAGTTCCATTAAACAATAATCTATTTTTGCATTCAGTTTCATTCTTAAAGTTTGTTTACTTTTTGGTTTTGGCTTTTTGGCAAATTACGGGAATTGTAAGCATGATAAATTCAACAATTGGCTGCACTATTTGTATGAATTGTTTTTTGGTAATACCATTGAGGTCAAATTACAGGTAATTGTTTTATTGAAACACAAGCACTACATTCATAATAAACAGCTGCGCCAAGAGCGCATGATACGCCCGTCGTCAACATTCATACACTATTTGCAAAGACTTTCTTTCCCATAACTCTTGAATGAAAAATTTTAATTTCACCAACAGCTGCACCATAAACATGAATTGGAACATTTATACAATATTTATACAATTGAAAACAACATTTTTTGAGAAATCAGTAAAGACTATCAATTCCAATAACAGTACGAAATTTGAAGTGAATTGGTGAAGGGGTTTTCAATTTACAGCGCGACATACGAAAAATCGCCTACAATTTGATGAATAAAGTCCCATAATTCTGGAATGAAAAATTGAAATTTCACCAAAAAGTATACAGACCGTAAGACCATCAATTCCAATAACTCTGTAAAATTTGAAGTGAATTAGCCAAGGAGTTCTTAAGTTAGAGCATGACATGTGAAACAGACGGACGGACAGTCGGACATTGGTATACCACAATACGTCCCGTCTTAAAGACGGGCGTATAAAAACAATAAGAGTTGGATTGTAATTTACTATGGCAACCAGTCTTTGTTCTTACTCCCTTCTGCTGCCTGCTTAGTAATATCAAATACCAATTTTATAGTCTTTGTTTTGACCTGACCAGTACTCAAACCCATGACCTACCACACTAGAGGAAAACATGCTAACCATTACATCATCAACGACGAGGTGTAGTAACACGAAGTTGTGGATTAGCAATAGTGTGAAATAGACCCAGACAACATGGACATGGCACATTTATGCAGGAGAATGGGAATGTTTTCCTATTTTGGTTCTCCTAAGCAGGAGGAGACACAATATAGTACTTACAAAGTTAAGTTATTGTATCCTACTGATCTAAGTGTAAACGCTCTGGCTAGAAGTCTGACGTGATCAAACTCAATTCCTGTTGCATCTTCAAACGACACTAATTTCTGTAATAACAAAACAAATAGAGAGTTACCATAATTAGCTTTGTAAAATACAATGTATTCTATTAACGCAAGAAAAATAAGGTTAAAATTAAAATACGGTGAAACCTGAATAAACCGGAATCCTGTATAAACCGGAAACCTGAATAAACTGGAATCCTGTATAAAATGGAATCCTGTATAAACCGGAATCCTGTATAAACCGGAAACCTGAATAAACTGGAATCCTGTATAAAATGGAATCCTGTATAAACCGGAATCCTGTATAAAATGGAAACCTGAATAAACCGGAATCCTATATAAACCAGAATCCTGTATAAATCGGAAACCTGAATAAACTGGAATCTGTATAAAATGGAATCCTGTATAAACCGGAATCCTGTATAAACCGGAAACCTGAATAAACTGGAATCCTGTATAAAATGGAATCCTGTATAAACCGGAATCCTGTATAAACCGGAAACCTGAATAAACTGGAATCCTGTATAAAATGGAATCCTGTATAAAACGGAATCCTGTATAAAACGGAAACCTGAATAAACCGGAATCCTATATAAACCGGAATCCTGTATAAATCGGAAACCTGAATAAACTGGAATCTGTATAAAATGGAATCCTGTATAAACCGGAATCCTGTATAAACCGGAAACCTGAATAAACTGGAATCCTGTATAAAATGGAATCCTGTATAAACCGGAAACCTGAATAAACTGGAATCCTGTATAAAATGGAATCCTGTATAAACCGGAATCCTGTATAAAACGGAAACCTGAATAAACCGGAATCCCATATAAACCGGAATCCTGTATAAATCGGAAACCTGAATAAACTGGAATCTGTATAAAATGGAATCCTGTATAAACTGGAATCCTGTATAAACCGGAAACCTGAATAAACTGGAATCCTGTATAAAATGGAATCCTGTATAAATCGGAATCCTATATAAACCGGAAACCTGAATAAACTGGAATCCTGTATAAACCGGAAACCTGAATTAGTTGGAATCCTGTATAAAATGGAATCCTGTATAAACCGGAATCCTATATAAACCAGAATCCTGTATAAACCGGAAACCTGAATAAACCAGAATCCTTTACCAACCGGAATCCTGAATAAACCAGAATCATGTATAAACCGAACTTTAAATAAAGTTCCAATGTAGGAAATCTGTTTAAACCGAATACAAAATTTGGTCCCTAGGTTCGGTTTAGATAGGTTTTACTGTATGACGTCTGACCTGTATTCACTTTGTGGTATGTTCCATGTTAAAATACTCAATAAACTATGACCAGAACAAATAAGACCACGTCACAATGGGATTAAAGCTCCAAAACGTCATAAATTTGTCAATGACATTGCCCATTTGCAACACAAATTCAAATCTTTTTTACTTACAGCTGTGGAAATTTACCTGTAATGCCAGACTAGAATTAATCAAATAGCTATGAAAAATTTACCTGTAATGCTAGACTGAATATCAGAGCTGTGAGAAATTTACCTGTAAAGCTGGACTAGACTGGATCCAATGTCTGTCTCCATTAGGCTCATCTTCTTGTAGAGGATGTAAAGGTAATTCTCTCCATGTCTGTAACAAGCTGTCACTGTCATTAAATAAGGTGTAAGAAAATATCCTGTCTGTAACCTCAATACCTCCATCTAAAAATAACGCTCCTAGAAAACAGAGATTCAATTGATATTAGGGACGATTAATTATATTTTGTGAAATAGATGCCAAGATGTTGTGTTTTACACCATATTCCATTGGAGTAAATGTTTTCTGACATAGATACCTGTGAAAAACTGAGATTTCCAAATGAAAGAAAAGCCGGCATCTCACATATTGAAATAAAAATGATTTCAAAGGTCTTTAGGAGCAAGAAAATGAAGGAGTCTAAACAAGATATCCAAACTCGGCTATGGTTATGAGTCTGAGGGAGATGAGTTTTAGTTTTATACTAAATATATCTTATAAATCATGTCAGAGCCAAAACACCCTTTTAAATATTTTCTTTGCCCATTGTGGTCCAGGGAGTAAAACTTTAAAACATACAATCCTACAAAATAAACCATCAATTTTTTGGCAAAATATTGGAACTCTCATCCATTTTTTGGAATATGGTTTTGTTTTTATATCACCGATTACTTAAAATGAATATTTGACTCCAAATATACGTACGCATGTTTTGATCATAGCAGGAGATCCACAAATGAACATATCCACGAAAATACAATTTTCCCTCAAAATTGGTGTCCACAAATTTAAAGGAATTCAAAATATTTATCTTTAAAAAAAAAGTGTAAAGATACCAAAGCAGGTAATCAGAAGCCTTAAATCAAAATACAGACAACATAATGGCCAAAAGACAAAAACAAAACAACAAACAATGATTTACAAAACATTACCAGGGCTCACCAAACCAGGGGAAGTGGGCGACTTCTTCGCCTTGGTTTCAATGAAGTTTCCCAATTTCTGTCAAAAAGCGAAGTTTTAGTCACCCTGTCAGTCTTTTCAAGTCAGTATGTTTTCCACCAATAATCATACTTTTTCTTCAATATTCACATAAAAGGAGCTCCCATGTTCCTGAAATGTGACTCATACAGGGTTTGATGTTCAATATTTTGTTCCAAACTCGTTAATTGCATCCTTTTAAGATCATTGTTCGTTTTTGTGAAAGGTAGGGGAACATGCGGTAGCAGGGAAAGAAACGTTAAAATTTGGATCGATTTTCGGAAGTCTCCCAGATTTTCTCTCACTTCGCCCTTAAGTCAAGAGAAAGAGAAGTCAAGTCGCCCTGTTTTTACTATGTGTGGTGAGCCCCGAATACACAGAAAACCACCGACTGAGCCACACGAACCCCACTAAAAACCGTGGTGAACCCCGGTGCTCTTGAAGGGTAAACAGTTTCTACTCTACTAGTGGCAACCTTCGTTTTACTCTTGTTACACAACTTTACCTACCCATCAAAACTTTAACTACCCATCAAAACTTTACCTACCCATCAATGCTTCAAAGCAGTTCGCCATTGCATGTTTTAAATCTGATTCATGACATAAGTCTGGACCATGGGCATACAACATATACTCATCCAAGTGTAGATTCTACAAAAAATAAATATACAGAGTTAGTAATGTGAATTACATTCAAATCTGCAAATAAATGACACTGAAGGGAATCCTTTCTGAACGGTTGCCCTTTATATATAGGTTAAAAATTTTAAATGCACTTTTCATTAAATGGAGAAAATGAAATTGCCCTTAACAGACAGTAATTTGTTATATACAGATGCCCTTTAAGGCATGTTTGACTGCATGTTCTGAGAGTAACAGACTTTAACCACTGTCCATACCAATCGTCTTTCATTTTTGTGATAGTGTGTGTTTTTTTTGAGTGGAAGTGAATCTGCAGAGGTTTTTTTTATTGTTCATTTATATCTGTATTGCTGTTGGAGATCCAATTACCAAGAGGGTAGGGTTTTGATCCCATCATTCAGTTAAATCAATTTTTGTTTTTATTTTCAATTCATTAAAAATCGTATGTGTTTTACGCTTGAGGAATAATAATCTATGTATCTAAGCTCTCAGAACAAAAATGTAAGTTAATCTCTATACAGATTAACGACAGTTATGACACACAAGAGGGACGTTATCGCCAGTATCACAGGGAGTTTGAAAGGACTAACTGTGATACTAGGGATGTTTGTCAAGACCATCAAAACTGACGTTATTGTTTTCATTGGTAACGTCAAAATGTGATTGACATCCCAATACATAATTTTCAATAACATGGTCAGTTTGTTGATATTGATGAAACCACTTGGTGAGATCAATGGAAAAATATAAACCACTTGGTGAGATCAAAGGAAAAATATAAACCACTTGGTGAGATCAAAGGAAAAATATAAACCATTTGGTGAGATCAAAGGAAAAATATAAACCACTTGGTGAGATCAAAGGAAAAATATAAACCACTTGGTGAGATCAAAGGAAAAATATAAACCACTTGGTGAGATCAAAGGAAAAATATATAAATTACCAATAAAACATTTTCTAACACTGCCAAATGTTGATTGTTAAAAAAGCCACATCGGTGGAGTAATTGTTTGTGTGATTGTCTAAAGTGTGGTAGATCGTGGGGTTTGTGTGATTGTCTAAAGTGTGGTAGATCGTGGGGTTTGTGTGATTGTCTAAAGCGTGGTAGATCGTGGGTTTAATTAAAGACAATACAATTGTTATTTGCTGCTTCTCTGGTAAGCACACAGCTTTTAAGGAGTAAGAGTAGAGACTGGTTGGTTCAGAATCATGATAATGTACTCTAGTGGGGCACTTTAAGGAGTAAGAGCAGAGACTGGTTGGTTCAGAATCATGATAATGTACTCTAGTGGAGCACTTTAAGGAGTAAGAGTAGAGACTGGTTGGTTCAGAATCATGATAATGTACTCTAGTGGAGCACTTTAAGGAGTAAGAGTAGAGACTGGTTGGTTCAGAATCATGATAATGTACTCTAGTGGAGCACTTTAAGGAGTAAGAGTAGAGACTGGTTGGTTCAGAATCATGATAATGTACTCTAGTGGAGCACTTTAAGGAGTAAGAGTAGAGACTGGTTGGTTCAGAATCATGATAATGTACTCTAGTGGAGCACTTTAAGGAGTAAGAGTAGAGACTGGTTGGTTCAGAATCATGATAATGTACTCTAGTGGAGCACTTTAAGGAGTAAGAGTAGAGACTGGTTGGTTCAGAATCATGATAATGTACTCTAGTGGAGCACATTAAGGAGTAAGAGTAGAGACTGGTTGGTTCAGAATCATGATAATGTACTCTAGTGGAGCAACATGTCTGTAGACTGTTGTTTCAGTGAGCTACCACTATAAAGATCCATCATGTGACTTGAAAAGTTAGATATATTCATGACTCTTCTAATCCTACCCTTGCTAAAACTGCCAAATGTTGATTTTGAACTAAAGCTGTTCTGTAACTTGTCAATCCTCCTTCCTCTAACCAAGGGAACATAAAAAATAAGTGTACGCTACAAGAAAAAATATATACACGCATGAATAAAAATTTAGCACACTAACAAAAACAAAATAGTAATACAAAATAAAGACAATGACTTTACAACAGATGTAAATGTTTTGTATATCATATGTAATAGGAAATAAATAATTTACACCTGCAAATTTAGGAGGAGAAGAGTTTTTGAAGTCTCAGCAAATCAGACACAAAAATTACCCATGATATGGTGGCCATGAAGGATTTTTTGTAGAGAACC
Organism: Bathymodiolus septemdierum; assembly: GCA_963383655.1. Lineage (NCBI taxonomy): Eukaryota > Metazoa > Mollusca > Bivalvia > Mytilida > Modiolidae > Bathymodiolus > Bathymodiolus septemdierum. The sequence goes on along the minus strand of OY726528.1, from coordinate 12,548,600 downwards.
TTATATACATTATTTGTACCAACTAACAAATCATTTTGGATATTTAAATCTTCAGCCAATCAGAACCAAGAATTACCCAAGTTGGCCATGTTTTTTATTGATCAAGACAAAACGAAGACACGATTTTCACTTAGTTTGCTACTATTGACGGGTACGGTCTGAGGAGATGATCAAAGTGTGAAATATTAACAACAATGACGACGGACAGACGCAAAGTGATAACAAAAGCTGACATGACCCTTTGCTACAAGAAAAAACATTGTGAATTTTTATTCTCTAGAAATATTTCATAAAACTGCAACAACAAAAATGGCCACCAGATTGTAAAATTGTCTAAATTTTTCAGACAAGATTTTCTCATGCCATGGTAATTTGTGATATTTTCATATGTGCAACAACAAAATTTAGTGCACTGAAATTTTTACATCCATGTGCATATTTGCTTACCCTGAGATTATTAATAAAAGCCTAATTTAGTATGCATGATACATTTCTGGAATAACCTTCATCAGGTACGCTCAAAATAACCTTCATCAGGTACACTCAAAATAAAAAAAACATCAGGTACACTCAAAATAACCTTCATCAGGTACGCTCAAAATAACCTTCATCAGGTATGCTCAAAATAACCTTCATCAGGTATGCTCAAAATAACCTTCATCCAGGTACGCTCAAAATAAAAAAAACATCAGGTACGCTCAAAATAAAAAAAACAACTAGAAAGCCAAATAATTTAAAAGTCTTTGGGAACAAGAAATACCAATTAGGATAGCCAAAATTGGCTAATGTTACCTATGCCTCATGCAATTTACAGTATATTTCTCACCTGCTTGTAAATTCTACGACAGCATCTCCCAGGAATTCTAACCTCTCATTAAGAGGAATATTAGATATAACTTCTTCTTTATTTCCCATTCTAGACATTAGATTGTATATTACTCACCTGCTTGTAAATTCTACGACAGCATCTCCCAGGAATTCTAACCTCTCGTTGTGAGGAATATCAGATATAACTTCTTCTTTGTTTCCCATTCTAGACATTATATTTATTAATATGTTGATACCTATAAATAATAGAGTGTATGTAATCAGGGGCATAACTATAAAAGTAATACAGTCCTGTAATAACAGGTCACCTTTGGGACAAAGAAAAAAAGTGGCATTATAAGACAGGTAACCTCTTAAAAGAGGTTCAATTCATAGGAAACTTTCTATGACTGGGAAAGGAAAAGGTGACCTTTTACTACAGGTGACCTTACGGGCAGGTTTGACTGTATTTACCAAATATGAACTTGGCTCGTGTATTGTGGTAAAAAAAACATTGTGTAAATATCTCAAGACATTTGGTCAATGGAAGCTAAAGTTGGAGCATGGAAACTATAATGTGCATGTTTCTGTAAATTAACTCCCGAACTGAAAAAGTGGTATATTCCAAAATCACACTTATCCTGCCTTTAATGGTCCCAGACCTTGGTGTATCCATTTCAGACAATATGCTGAAATGGAATTTAAGCTACTGATTGGAAACCAAATGCTGAATGTACAGAAGGAGTAAGTGATTGTTGTTTAAAGCCTAGTCAGCAAATTTTCAGCTATATTATGGCGAGAGCAAGTTGCATTTGATGAGATGTTGATAATGATGTCAGATTTATACTAGATCAACACACTTTTGCTGGATTTTTATAGTGCTTACTGCTAGTTCAAACTCGTTATCCTGATTCCAAACCCACCTGTCTTTGTTTTAACTCCTTACTGCTAGCTCAAACTCGTTATCCTGATTCCAAACCAACCTGTCTTTGCTTTAACTCCTTACTGCTAGCTCAAACTCGTTATCCTGATTCCAAACCAACCTGTCTTTGCTTTAACTCCTTACTGCTAGCTCAAACTCGTTATCCTGATTCCAAACCAACCTGTCTTTGCTTTAACTCCTTACTGCTAGCTCAAACTCGTTATCCTGATTCCAAACCAACCTGTCTTTGCTTTAACTCCTTACTGCTAGCTCAAACTCGTTATCCTGATTCCAAACCAACCTGTCTTTGCTTTAACTCCTTACTGCTAGCTCAAACTCGTTATCCTGATTCCAAACCAACCTGTCTTTGCTTTAACTCCTTACTGTTAGCTCAAACTCGTTATCCTGATTCCAAACCAACCTGTCTTTGCTTTAACTCCTTACTGCTAGCTCAAACTCGTTATCCTGATTCCAAACCAACCTGTCTTTGCTTTAACTCCTTACTGTTAGCTCAAACTCGTTATCCTGATTCCAAACCAACCTGTCTTTGCTTTAACTCCTTACTGCTAGCTCAAACTCGTTATCCTGATTCCAAACCAACCTGTCTTTGCTTTAACTCCTTACTGTTAGCTCAAACTCGTTATCCTGATTCCAAACCAACCTGTCTTTGCTTTAACTCCTTACTGCTAGCTCAAACTCGTTATCCTGATTCCAAACCAACCTGTCTTTGCTTTAACTCCTTACTGCTAGCTCAAACTCGTTATCCTGATTCCAAACCAACCTGTCTTTGCTTTAACTCCTTACTGCTAGCTCAAACTCGTTATCCTGATTCCAAACCAACCTGTCTTTGCTTTAACTCCTTACTGTTAGCTCAAACTCGTTATCCTGATTCCAAACCAACCTGTCTTTGCTTTAACTCCTTACTGCTAGCTCAAACTCGTTATCCTGATTCCAAACCAACCTGTCTTTGCTTTAACTCCTTACTGTTAGCTCAAACTCGTTATCCTGATTCCAAACCAACCTGTCTTTGCTTTAACTCCTTACTGCTAGCTCAAACTCGTTATCCTGATTCCAAACCAACCTGTCTTTGCTTTAACTCCTTACTGCTAGCTCAAACTCGTTATCCTGATTCCAAACCAACCTGTCTTTGCTTTAACTCCTTACTGCTAGCTCAAACTCGTTATCCTGATTCCAAACCAACCTGTCTTTGCTTTAACTCCTTACTGCTAGCTCAAACTCGTTATCCTGATTCCAAACCAACCTGTCTTTGCTTTAACTCCTTACTGCTAGCTCAAACTCGTTATCCTGATTCCAAACCAACCTGTCTTTGTTTTAACTCCTTACTGCTAGCTCAAACTCGTTATCCTGATTCCAAACCAACCTGTCTTTGCTTTAACTCCTTACTACTAGCTCAAACTCGTTATCCTGATTCCAAACCAACCTGTCTTTGCTTTAACTCCTTACTGCTAGCTCAAACTCGTTATCCTGATTCCAAACCAACCTGTCTTTGCTTTAACTCCTTACTGCTAGCTCAAACTCGTTATCCTGATTCCAAACCAACCTGTCTTTGCTTTAACTCCTTACTGCTAGCTCAAACTCGTTATCCTGATTCCAAACCAACCTGTCTTTGCTTTAACTCCTTACTGTTAGCTCAAACTCGTTATCCTGATTCCAAACCAACCTGTCTTTGCTTTAACTCCTTACTGCTAGCTCAAACTCGTTATCCTGATTCCAAACCAACCTGTCTTTGCTTTAACTCCTTACTGTTAGCTCAAACTCGTTATCCTGATTCCAAACCAACCTGTCTTTGCTTTAACTCCTTACTGCTAGCTCAAACTCGTTATCCTGATTCCAAACCAACCTGTCTTTGCTTTAACTCCTTACTGTTAGCTCAAACTCGTTATCCTGATTCCAAACCAACCTGTCTTTGTTTTAACTCCTTACTGCTAGCTCAAACTCGTTATCCTGATTCCAAACCAACCTGTCTTTGCTTTAACTCCTTACTGTTAGCTCAAACTCGTTATCCTGATTCCAAACCAACCTGTCTTTGCTTTAACTCCTTACTGCTAGCTCAAACTCGTTATCCTGATTCCAAACCAACCTGTCTTTGCTTTAACTCCTTACTGCTAGCTCAAACTCGTTATCCTGATTCCAAACCAACCTGTCTTTGCTTTAACTCCTTACTGTTAGCTCAAACTCGTTATCCTGATTCCAAACCAACCTGTCTTTGTTTTAACTCCTTACTGTTAGCTCAAACTCGTTATCCTGATTCCAAACCAACCTGTCTTTGCTTTAACTCCTTACTGTTAGCTCAAACTCGTTATCCTGATTCCAAACCAACCTGTCTTTGCTTTAACTCCTTACTGCTAGCTCAAACTCGTTATCCTGATTCCAAACCAACCTGTCTTTGCTTTAACTCCTTACTGTTAGCTCAAACTCGTTATCCTGATTCCAAACCAACCTGTCTTTGCTTTAACTCCTTACTGTTAGCTCAAACTCGTTATCCTGATTCCAAACCAACCTGTCTTTGCTTTAACTCCTTACTGTTAGCTCAAACTCGTTATCCTGATTCCAAACCAACCTGTCTTTGCTTTAACTCCTTACTGTTAGCTCAAACTCGTTATCCTGATTCCAAACCAACCTGTCTTTGCTTTAACTCCTTACTGCTAGCTCAAACTCGTTATCCTGATTCCAAACCAACCTGTCTTTGCTTTAACTCCTTACTGTTAGCTCAAACTCGTTATCCTGATTCCAAACCAACCTGTCTTTGCTTTAACTCCTTACTGCTAGCTCAAACTCGTTATCCTGATTCCAAACCAACCTGTCTTTGCTTTAACTCCTTACTGCTAGCTCAAACTCGTTATCCTGATTCCAAACCAACCTGTCTTTGCTTTAACTCCTTACTGTTAGCTCAAACTCGTTATCCTGATTCCAAACCAACCTGTCTTTGCTTTAACTCCTTACTGCTAGCTCAAACTCGTTATCCTGATTCCAAACCAACCTGTCTTTGCTTTAACTCCTTACTGTTAGCTCAAACTCGTTATCCTGATTCCAAACCAACCTGTCTTTGCTTTAACTCCTTACTGCTAGCTCAAACTCGTTATCCTGATTCCAAACCAACCTGTCTTTGCTTTAACTCCTTACTGTTAGCTCAAACTCGTTATCCTGATTCCAAACCAACCTGTCTTTGCTTTAACTCCTTACTGCTAGCTCAAACTCGTTATCCTGATTCCAAACCAACCTGTCTTTGCTTTAACTCCTTACTGCTAGCTCAAACTCGTTATCCTGATTCCAAACCAACCTGTCTTTGCTTTAACTCCTTACTGTTAGCTCAAACTCGTTATCCTGATTCCAAACCAACCTGTCTTTGCTTTAACTCCTTACTGCTAGCTCAAACTCGTTATCCTGATTCCAAACCAACCTGTCTTTGCTTTAACTCCTTACTGCTAGCTCAAACTCGTTATCCTGATTCCAAACCAACCTGTCTTTGCTTTAACTCCTTACTGTTAGCTCAAACTCGTTATCCTGATTCCAAACCAACCTGTCTTTGCTTTAACTCCTTACTGTTAGCTCAAACTCGTTATCCTGATTCCAAACCAACCTGTCTTTGCTTTAACTCCTTACTGCTAGCTCAAACTCGTTATCCTGATTCCAAACCAACCTGTCTTTGCTTTAACTCCTTACTGTTAGCTCAAACTCGTTATCCTGATTCCAAACCAACCTGTCTTTGCTTTAACTCCTTACTGCTAGCTCAAACTCGTTATCCTGATTCCAAACCAACCTGTCTTTGCTTTAACTCCTTACTGTTAGCTCAAACTCGTTATCCTGATTCCAAACCAACCTGTCTTTGCTTTAACTCCTTACTGCTAGCTCAAACTCGTTATCCTGATTCCAAACCAACCTGTCTTTGCTTTAACTCCTTACTGTTAGCTCAAACTCGTTATCCTGATTCCAAACCAACCTGTCTTTGCTTTAACTCCTTACTGTTAGCTCAAACTCGTTATCCTGATTCCAAACCAACCTGTCTTTGCTTTAACTCCTTACTGCTAGCTCAAACTCGTTATCCTGATTCCAAACCAACCTGTCTTTGCTTTAACTCCTTACTGTTAGCTCAAACTCGTTATCCTGATTCCAAACCAACCTGTCTTTGCTTTAACTCCTTACTGCTAGCTCAAACTCGTTATCCTGATTCCAAACCAACCTGTCTTTGCTTTAACTCCTTACTGTTAGCTCAAACTCGTTATCCTGATTCCAAACCAACCTGTCTTTGCTTTAACTCCTTACTGCTAGCTCAAACTCGTTATCCTGATTCCAAACCAACCTGTCTTTGCTTTAACTCCTTACTGCTAGCTCAAACTCGTTATCCTGATTCCAAACCAACCTGTCTTTGCTTTAACTCCTTACTGTTAGCTCAAACTCGTTATCCTGATTCCAAACCAACCTGTCTTTGCTTTAACTCCTTACTGTTAGCTCAAACTCGTTATCCTGATTCCAAACCAACCTGTCTTTGCTTTAACTCCTTACTGCTAGCTCAAACTCGTTATCCTGATTCCAAACCAACCTGTCTTTGCTTTAACTCCTTACTGTTAGCTCAAACTCGTTATCCTGATTCCAAACCAACCTGTCTTTGCTTTAACTCCTTACTGCTAGCTCAAACTCGTTATCCTGATTCCAAACCAACCTGTCTTTGCTTTAACTCCTTACTGTTAGCTCAAACTCGTTATCCTGATTCCAAACCAACCTGTCTTTGCTTTAACTCCTTACTGCTAGCTCAAACTCGTTATCCTGATTCCAAACCAACCTGTCTTTGCTTTAACTCCTTACTGCTAGCTCAAACTCGTTATCCTGATTCCAAACCAACCTGTCTTTGCTTTAACTCCTTACTGTTAGCTCAAACTCGTTATCCTGATTCCAAACCAACCTGTCTTTGCTTTAACTCCTTACTGCTAGCTCAAACTCGTTATCCTGATTCCAAACCAACCTGTCTTTGCTTTAACTCCTTACTGTTAGCTCAAACTCGTTATCCTGATTCCAAACCAACCTGTCTTTGCTTTAACTCCTTACTGCTAGCTCAAACTCGTTATCCTGATTCCAAACCAACCTGTCTTTGCTTTAACTCCTTACTGCTAGCTCAAACTCGTTATCCTGATTCCAAACCAACCTGTCTTTGCTTTAACTCCTTACTGCTAGCTCAAACTCGTTATCCTGATTCCAAACCAACCTGTCTTTGCTTTAACTCCTTACTGTTAGCTCAAACTCGTTATCCTGATTCCAAACCAACCTGTCTTTGCTTTAACTCCTTACTGTTAGCTCAAACTCGTTATCCTGATTCCAAACCAACCTGTCTTTGCTTTAACTCCTTACTGTTAGCTCAAACTCGTTATCCTGATTCCAAACCAACCTGTCTTTGCTTTAACTCCTTACTGCTAGCTCAAACTCGTTATCCTGATTCCAAACCAACCTGTCTTTGCTTTAACTCCTTACTGTTAGCTCAAACTCGTTATCCTGATTCCAAACCAACCTGTCTTTGCTTTAACTCCTTACTGCTAGCTCAAACTCGTTATCCTGATTCCAAACCAACCTGTCTTTGCTTTAACTCCTTACTGTTAGCTCAAACTCGTTATCCTGATTCCAAACCAACCTGTCTTTGCTTTAACTCCTTACTGCTAGCTCAAACTCGTTATCCTGATTCCAAACCAACCTGTCTTTGCTTTAACTCCTTACTGCTAGCTCAAACTCGTTATCCTGATTCCAAACCAACCTGTCTTTGCTTTAACTCCTTACTGCTAGCTCAAACTCGTTATCCTGATTCCAAACCAACCTGTCTTTGCTTTAACTCCTTACTGCTAGCTCAAACTCGTTATCCTGATTCCAAACCAACCTGTCTTTGCTTTAACTCCTTACTGCTAGCTCAAACTCGTTATCCTGATTCCAAACCAACCTGTCTTTGTTTTAACTCCTTACTGTTAGCTCAAACTCGTTATCCTGATTCCAAACCAACCTGTCTTTGCTTTAACTCCTTACTGTTAGCTCAAACTCGTTATCCTGATTCCAAACCAACCTGTCTTTGTTTTAACTCCTTACTGCTAGCTCAAACTCGTTATCCTGATTCCAAACCAACCTGTCTTTGCTTTAACTCCTTACTGCTAGCTCAAACTCGTTATCCTGATTCCAAACCAACCTGTCTTTGCTTTAACTCCTTACTGCTAGCTCAAACTCGTTATCCTGATTCCAAACCAACCTGTCTTTGCTTTAACTCCTTACTGCTAGCTCAAACTCGTTATCCTGATTCCAAACCAACCTGTCTTTGCTTTAACTCCTTACTGTTAGCTCAAACTCGTTATCCTGATTCCAAACCAACCTGTCTTTGCTTTAACTCCTTACTGCTAGCTCAAACTCGTTATCCTGATTCCAAACCAACCTGTCTTTGCTTTAACTCCTTACTGCTAGCTCAAACTCGTTATCCTGATTCCAAACCAACCTGTCTTTGCTTTAACTCCTTACTGTTAGCTCAAACTCGTTATCCTGATTCCAAACCAACCTGTCTTTGCTTTAACTCCTTACTGTTAGCTCAAACTCGTTATCCTGATTCCAAACCAACCTGTCTTTGCTTTAACTCCTTACTGCTAGCTCAAACTCGTTATCCTGATTCCAAACCAACCTGTCTTTGCTTTAACTCCTTACTGTTAGCTCAAACTCGTTATCCTGATTCCAAACCAACCTGTCTTTGCTTTAACTCCTTACTGCTAGCTCAAACTCGTTATCCTGATTCCAAACCAACCTGTCTTTGCTTTAACTCCTTACTGTTAGCTCAAACTCGTTATCCTGATTCCAAACCAACCTGTCTTTGCTTTAACTCCTTACTGCTAGCTCAAACTCGTTATCCTGATTCCAAACCAACCTGTCTTTGCTTTAACTCCTTACTGCTAGCTCAAACTCGTTATCCTGATTCCAAACCAACCTGTCTTTGCTTTAACTCCTTACTGTTAGCTCAAACTCGTTATCCTGATTCCAAACCAACCTGTCTTTGCTTTAACTCCTTACTGTTAGCTCAAACTCGTTATCCTGATTCCAAACCAACCTGTCTTTGCTTTAACTCCTTACTGTTAGCTCAAACTCGTTATCCTGATTCCAAACCAACCTGTCTTTGCTTTAACTCCTTACTGTTAGCTCAAACTCGTTATCCTGATTCCAAACCAACCTGTCTTTGCTTTAACTCCTTACTGTTAGCTCAAACTCGTTATCCTGATTCCAAACCAACCTGTCTTTGCTTTAACTCCTTACTGCTAGCTCAAACTCGTTATCCTGATTCCAAACCAACCTGTCTTTGCTTTAACTCCTTACTGTTAGCTCAAACTCGTTATCCTGATTCCAAACCAACCTGTCTTTGCTTTAACTCCTTACTGCTAGCTCAAACTCGTTATCCTGATTCCAAACCAACCTGTCTTTGCTTTAACTCCTTACTGTTAGCTCAAACTCGTTATCCTGATTCCAAACCAACCTGTCTTTGCTTTAACTCCTTACTGCTAGCTCAAACTCGTTATCCTGATTCCAAACCAACCTGTCTTTGCTTTAACTCCTTACTGCTAGCTCAAACTCGTTATCCTGATTCCAAACCAACCTGTCTTTGCTTTAACTCCTTACTGCTAGCTCAAACTCGTTATCCTGATTCCAAACCAACCTGTCTTTGCTTTAACTCCTTACTGCTAGCTCAAACTCGTTATCCTGATTCCAAACCAACCTGTCTTTGCTTTAACTCCTTACTGTTAGCTCAAACTCGTTATCCTGATTCCAAACCAACCTGTCTTTGCTTTAACTCCTTACTGCTAGCTCAAACTCGTTATCCTGATTCCAAACCAACCTGTCTTTGCTTTAACTCCTTACTGTTAGCTCAAACTCGTTATCCTGATTCCAAACCAACCTGTCTTTGCTTTAACTCCTTACTGCTAGCTCAAACTCGTTATCCTGATTCCAAACCAACCTGTCTTTGCTTTAACTCCTTACTGCTAGCTCAAACTCGTTATCCTGATTCCAAACCAACCTGTCTTTGCTTTAACTCCTTACTGCTAGCTCAAACTCGTTATCCTGATTCCAAACCAACCTGTCTTTGCTTTAACTCCTTACTGTTAGCTCAAACTCGTTATCCTGATTCCAAACCAACCTGTCTTTGCTTTAACTCCTTACTGTTAGCTCAAACTCGTTATCCTGATTCCAAACCAACCTGTCTTTGCTTTAACTCCTTACTGCTAGCTCAAACTCGTTATCCTGATTCCAAACCAACCTGTCTTTGCTTTAACTCCTTACTGCTAGCTCAAACTCGTTATCCTGATTCCAAACCAACCTGTCTTTGCTTTAACTCCTTACTGTTAGCTCAAACTCGTTATCCTGATTCCAAACCAACCTGTCTTTGCTTTAACTCCTTACTGCTAGCTCAAACTCGTTATCCTGATTCCAAACCAACCTGTCTTTGCTTTAACTCCTTACTGTTAGCTCAAACTCGTTATCCTGATTCCAAACCAACCTGTCTTTGCTTTAACTCCTTACTGCTAGCTCAAACTCGTTATCCTGATTCCAAACCAACCTGTCTTTGCTTTAACTTCTTAATGTTGTGTGTCAAGCAGAAAAGCAGCAAATGCTAATTTTATAGTCATTAGTTTTACCCAACCGAGACAGAATCTATCTTGAAAAAATTAAAAGCATTTGTATATTAGAGAAGGAACGCTTGCCACAATAAATAAAACTACATGTACTGCAAATATTTGCTGTTATATACATGAAGAATAATTTAGGTAGGGTATTTTCACAGAATAATTTATGTAGGGTATTTTCATAGTAACTATATACATGTCTATTCTTACCTCTTTTACGTGTGTGTTGAAAATGTATCTTCCTATCTCCATACTCTAACTGTCTCATTCCACAGTTTGATAATGAATTCCTGGCATGATCTGTGTTCGTCCCATACTTAACTTTGTATGACGTGTGAGTTAGAGCAAGCTGTAAATCAAAATAATAACATTAGATCTATTTTTTTAAACTGTAGTAACAATAGTTATTTAACTGAATGTTCAACATTATACATATCTAGCAATACCACAATTTGGGCCTCTTTTTCGAAATAAAATAGCTACATTTTTATGGTCCATCAATTACCCATAAAGATTATCATTTTGCCCAAAAAATGCATTAAGATTGAATGAATATAAACAAAAGTTCAAAATTAAAAAATTTCACCCCTTTTGAGGGTAAAACCAGTAATAGCTATATAATAAAGCAATGCATTTCTCTGAAATGTATTTTCCTCAGGAATTTATTAAAAAAAAAATTATATAAAAATCATATGAACAATTTAAATTTTGCACAGACAAAAAACAGAAACCAAATTTTGCACCTTGGGGCCTCTTATTTGGAAACAATCGTGTTTAATCAAGTCATAACCTCAAATAGACAACATCCTCCTTAGTAAGTTACCTGTAATAGCCCTCGGTCTTTAAACTTGTACTGAATGTCATCCTCAAGTTTTCCTAAAGCATTGTGGAATCTGAGGTGATCTAGTAACACTGGTATTAACATAGTGTGCTGAAACATAAAACAAGTCAATACTAAATCATAAAAGATTAATATCGGAACAGCAAAATCCTAAATGCTAATACAATTATTACATAACACGTGGTTTTCATTGGTTAATGCTTGCTGTCCAATCCACAAATGATGTGTGGTAACTAAGGGCTCTAGTACGAATGAGCCGCCATATTGAATTCTTGAAATCCAACATGTCAATTAATACAATGATAGAAAATAAAGACATCACATACCTTTGAAATAATTACTTGTTAGATTTTATTCAAAATGGCACATACATGTTGTGAAATAATGTCCAATGTTTATGTTCTACTCTGATAATTTTCAAATGATGTCACAATTTTCTATTACGTTAATGTATCTAAGTCATTGACAAGATTTTGCTGCATTTTAGTTTTTTGCAATTTTTAGACTCTTTCTTAAGTTAAAATGATATATCTTTGCTTGCATTAGAATAAAAATAACAGTATTATAATGGGGACTTTGACGATTACAAATATCCGTTTTTCTGTTTTATTGCAATTGTGTCCGTCAAATCCCCAATTGATGCCAGCAAATCTTCAAATATTTTACTTCCAGTTATCTATAAAAAAAATCCTTACCAAGAGTTTGAGATACCAAAGTTTGGGGGTATACAGTTTAATTTGTTCCCCACATCAAAATACATGTAATTTGTTCATGTTTTGTTGTTGTAAAACTTTCAAGAATGAATCTGATATTCATACTCCTAAATCATCCAATTCTTATTGGTCAGTTATCAAGTACAATTTACAAAAGCTGTATTAAAAACAATTTTATGCTCACAATCCAAAATGACAAAAACATACCGGAAAATTCATATTCTTATAAAGACCAGCCCTATCAGCCAATAGTGTATAAAGAAATAACATCTGAGTAATATCAGACTTGACCTTTATCAGACCAGCCCTAGCAGTCAATAGTTTATAAACAAAAATACCTGTGTAATATCAGACTTGATGCCAGTTCGTAGGAAGCCCTCACTACTGATTTCTACTGTTACTTCTCTCTTCATTGAACTGTTAGAAGTAAAAGGTACCAGTCATTAAAAGAAATTAAACCAGATCCGGGTTAAGAATGCATATATCTATTGTTGTTGTTTTTTCTGCTTAATATATGGATAATATACAATAAACATACATTGTCGGCATACAACAAAATCATTATTTCATTCCTGTTTATAAACAAGTACAAATAAATGTTATTTTTCCGACAATTGTGTTTATACTGCAATGTTGTGCATGCATAAAATTGTTAAATTCATACACAAAAAGGCAAAAAGGTGGCTTACCTCGCTTTATTAATTTTGCCTCTATATTTTTAATAGCAACATTTTCTTTATCTGAGTTTTGTTTGGGAATTTAATATGACAGTCTGCTTATATTTGTATGTTTGCTTTATGTACTGGTTGACATTAGGAATAATTCTGAGGACATCTGATCGAATTCTCCCAGGTTAAAAAAAAGTTGAAAAGACCATAATAAATTCATGTAAACATGTGAAAAAAACTATATACAATGTACATTTAAAATGAGTTTAAGTTGTACCACATTCAATCTACTCAGATGCACTTTAGTTTGACGTAACACAACAAGGTAGTTTTCATTTTCCGTCCAAACAAGATGAACTGTGAGCTAATGCTCACCTATGATGCCCCCGCTCTTTGGCAAACAGGAAGTAGGATATGGGGTACCTATATGAAGCTTGTGACCAAATATCAGATTTCTGCCATCAATAGTTGCTGAGAAAAATGCGACGAAAAATGAGCATATATGTTCAATGTGTAGAAAAATCAACAAAGTCGGTAAACAGGAAGCAGGAATCTGATGGGTCCAAAAACGCTTCCCACAATATGGGGTACCTATATGAAGCTTGTGACCATATATCAGATCTCTGCCATCAATAGTTGCTGAGAAAAATATGACAAAAAATGTGCATATATGTTCAATGTGTATAGAAACCAATTAAGTCGCCAAACAGGAAGTAGGAATCTGACGGGTCCAAAATCGCTTCCCACAATATGGCATACCTATATGAAGCTTGTGACCAAATATCAGATTCCTGTCATCAATAGTTGCTGAGAAAAATGCAACGAAAAATGTGCATATACAAATGTATGTTAAATGTGTATAAAAATCAACAAAATCGGCAAACAGGAAGTAGGAATCTGATGGGTCCAAAAACGCTTCCCACGATATGGGGTACCTATATGAAGCTTGTGACCTAATATCATATTTCTGCCATTAATAGTTGCTGAGAAAAATGTGACGAAAAATGTGCATATATGTTCAATATGTGTATAAAGACCAACTAAGTCGGCAAACAGGAAGTAGGAATCTGACGGGTCCAAAAACGCTACCCACAATATGGTATACCTATATGATGCTTGTGACAAAATATCAGATTTCTGCCATCAACAGTTACTGAGAAAAATATGACAAAAAATATCTTGGACGGACGGAAGGACGGACAGAGGTATAACAGTATACCCCACTCCCCCTTCGGGGAGCGGGGGTATAATTAGCTGACTTTTAAAAGGGAAAAGGGTAATGCCTAGTATAGTTAGCTTTAATATAAACAATTTTACCACACTTACTTCCTAAGTCATAAATCATTGAACTGATACTCAATTTTATCACACTTACTTTTTAAGTCGTAAATCATTGAGCTGATCTTCTTTCTGTGTCAGTTTCTGTTTATCAGTAAATAATACTTTAGGCTTACTGTTCAGTAAATGTTTAAATTTAACAAACTGCTTCCATAACTTCTGGTATCTGAAACACAAACATAATTTGATTATTCTATGACATAAAATTAGCATCAACATATTCAATACTTTCATATGCCTAAGACAAATACTTCACTAAGCTGAATTAATCTGACTTTACCTAAAAATAAAGAAGGGAGATAACTCAATAGTCAGATGTAGTAATTTTTTTAATATTCCATATTTAAGGTTTCATCTGTTTTTATTGTTGGTTTCATATCTTAATATGTACATTACATGCTCATTTCAATTAGAAAGATTGGTCAATAGGTTGACACACACGACTTCAAAAATTGAAAATTCATCAGTCCATGAAGAACAAATCCATTCAGCCACGACCACTTCATGGAACTATTTTTAAACATCATAATAAAACTAATACCTACACACAATAACAAGTTACAAATGTAGAATATCAATACAAATAATAATAATTCTAACTGTATTTCATAAAGTAAAAATGTTATTATAAGTATTGAATGCATTTTTTGTATTTTTACACGGTAGTAAAAGCATGGACAGAAGTACATTTTCTTCATGAAGCGCTACTGCTCTTCAACAAAATGTTCGTTGTTCAACACTTTCATGAGCCAATAGTTGTAAAAGCATGGACAGAAGTACATTTTCTTCATGAAGCACTACTGCTCTTCAACAAAATGTTCATTGTTCAACACTTTCATGAGCCAATAGTTGTAAAAGCATGGACAGAAGTACATTTTCTTCATGAAGCGCTACTGCTCTTCAACAAAATGTTCGTTGTTCAACACTTTCATAAGCCAATAGTTGTAAAAGCATAGACAGAAGTACATTTTCTTCATGAAGTGCTACTGCTCTTCAACAAAATGTACATTGTTCAATGCTTTCATGAGCCAATAAAACTACAAAAGATTGCATTCAATTCTTATATGTAGTGAAATCCATCCAAATAATTGTTGTGTCTCCCATTCCATCTCCATATTGTTTTCTCTTCCAATATGGAGACATCCAAGAATCAATTATTTGATTTCAAACATTTATGAGATCTGGATTATTAGGATTTAAAATACATATAAATAAACATACGTAGGATCTCCAGCATAACTGAGCTGTGCTGGCCTGATGCCAAAGTGTATGATAAGGGGGTATATTTGCTCTTCATTGTCCTGTGTGTGATTTCTATCCAACTGATCAATACGTAGAGAACACGGTTTCTGAAACAGAAAAAAATCTTACAGAAATTATCAGGAACAAATATGCATGTCTATCAAAGTTACAACTATTTACAGTTCAGAATGGTTGGCTCTCGTCAGAATATAGTACAGTCAAATCTGTATATAAAGTCCACTCAAGTGACCCTGAAAATGTGGCCTTTATGAGCATTTGTCCTTTATATACAGGTTAAAATTATAGTGTACTATTCATTAATGGGAAAAATAAGACTGCCTTTTATAGACAGTGATTTGCTATATAGAGGTGCCCTTTAAGGCAGGTTTGACTGTATTTGAATGGAGCGAAGTCTTCCTGCAGAATTGTTGACCATCACTGTTTAAACTTTCTTAATATAATGCACATATTTTTGTAACAATCTGTTCCACAAAAAACAGGAGTGGGGTGTTATTCATTTTAGTGCAATTTTCAACAATATTTCAGTAATGTCGTGACAGTCAGTTTTATTGATGGAGGAAACTGGAGTATCAGGGCTCCCACTACATTGAAATCAGAGGGAGAAGTGACTTCTCTTTCAGGTGCTGACAAAAGAGAAGTGAGAGACCACAGGGAGAAGTGGTGAGAGTACAGGGAGAAGTCAAAATATTTCTCTAATTGTACCACTTTTCACATTCGCGGGGCATTATCGTGGCATTCGTATGTTATAATGTACTTGTTATGCATTAAGGTATATTCAGTAGTTGTTTAATTCCTTGTTTTTGTTAGCATATCATCTCTCTGATTTACATACCTGTCCTTGTATTTGCTTTTTGTTTGTTTGTATTAAGTAAACCCTTTTCAGATTCTTTGTTTTGTCTTGCAGATGATAAAGGCACATATATGATAGTCAACTATTGTCCAATAAATAATAAATAAATAAAATTGAATAATAAAATTTATTTCAACATCAGCATTGTTTCAAAAAAGTCACACATAGATAAAATGACAAAACATTAGATAAGATAAATATATGCAAAAATTTTTTTTTAA
Source organism: Bathymodiolus septemdierum (assembly GCA_963383655.1). NCBI lineage: Eukaryota > Metazoa > Mollusca > Bivalvia > Mytilida > Modiolidae > Bathymodiolus > Bathymodiolus septemdierum. Next base: position 12,532,329 of record OY726528.1, on the reverse strand, counting down.
TGAGTGTATATTATTTACATTGCTTCTCTTTAATCACTGATTGATATTAATTAAGAACCCCAAATAAATGAAATGAAATAATACAGACGTTATTTTCTCCGAGTACGGATCTGTAGTAGTTTTTATATTCATAACTGTTTCGATTACGTCCCTTTACAATGGTGGTTTGAAAAACGGAAATTTGGTAGTAAAAACATACCGATGTTTTACTGTTAAAACAGTTCAAATTAGCAAAGCGAATTGGTAAAATTACAGTGCGACTTCCACTTCTCTTTTGGCACTAGTACAAAGTGAAGTGAGCAGCCACAAGGTGACTTCTTCGCCCGAATCGCCCTCCAACGTGAGCCCCGAGTATCCTGTCATAAATACAGATACATTATCACATAATTATATCAAGTACACCTCAGAACGAGATTCAAACAGACATAACTGTGTGGGTGGTGAAATGGTTAACGTGCATTTAAAATTTGCATTTGCTGGTTCTCTACTAAAAACACAACATAAAAAGCAAAGAGTGGTTGGCTCAACCCCACAATAATGTATTAGAGTAGAGCAACATGTCTACCCATTGATTGTTGTTTCAGTAAGCTAGCACTAAAAATTCAACTAAGCATGTTGATCTGGTAAAAAGCAGACCTCATCTTTATCACATCAGAATGTAACTTGTTCTCTCCGTTATATAGTTGAAAAGTTGCTCACTTGACAATCACACAATAACTTACACTCACAACATTAGCAGTGAAAAGCTTTTATTGCATAAGTAGATTCATCCGTACAAAACCATAGGTAGACAAAACTCCTATCATCATTATCATCACAGGTATATACATGTAAACTCATCATGGCCATTATGGTACCAAAGAGACTGGATAAATTACTTTAACCTTAAAATCCAGTACAATTACAGTAGGCTTGATGAAATACAATACCAATAATCTATCTTGTACAACAGTATACTCTATAATATACAAACCATTCCAGGATATGTTACAACCATTCCACGGATATCGTCCACAAGGTTCTGCCACTCGCCAGCATCATAATGCTGTATCTCAGAAAGATCTGTTTCGTCAATCAGAGGCCTAGAACTTTTGAGTAAATAGCTCAATACTTCATTCATTGACAAAATTTCTTTACCATTTTCTAAAAGTAGAAAAAATATATTATAAGTAGTTCTTGTTTTTGTTTTTTGTTTAAAAAAAAAAGTTTAATGTTTTTTTTTCATCATTTTTTATTTTTTTATTTTGATATTTTTATTTCTTCATAATATTTTAAAATATAAATCATTATAAGATAAAAACACAAACAGAACTAGAACCATTGTTCATCATTTTGTAGGGAAAATACAAACATAGAATGGACACATGTAGTCTTTGCCATAAGGGAAAGAAAAAAAGCACAGAAAAAAAAAAAATTAGGATAAGGTACAGGTATTTGATGTTTTTTTTAAACTAACAAATGTACAGATTTCAACAAAATATTATGAAAACAAGAATTCTGAGAGTATTGCACATAGCAATACATTGTCCCCTACCGGCCGCAAAAATCAGAGGACCTAAAATATTAGAAGTATCACCTTGCAGTGACTAGATTTTAAAATACAAGTTCAAGGCCATAACTCTGCCAAAAATCATTCGACCGGAACGAAATTCGAACTTAAACTGTAACTCATCTAGATATAGCCACATACCAAATATCAAAAGACGTCAAAAAAAGTCTGGACAACTTAAAATTTTAATGTGACGGACGGACAGACAGACGGAACCTAAAACTATAGTCCCCTTCGGCTTTCGTCGGTAGGGGAATAATAAAAACAACAACAAAATATTAGGAATACATTTACTGTTTTCAGTCACCTGTGTACATATTGACATTAGTGTCTTGTCCTGAAAATGATATTTTATAACCGAAGTAACTGACAAAATCCATCAAATGGCGGTGTATTGGAATTGCGAATCTCCAGCTAAAAACACTGCAAAGGGTGAAAAGTAGGCGAGGCAGATCACAACCCTTGTCGAGCGTTGTCTAGCAGGGATGCATCCTTAAATGATGTGGTGCTTCATTTGGATGGAATTTGATGCCATGAAGGGTGAAAATAAGAGGCATGATCTTAAGTTAAACAAATCAAATGCTGTACTTGGAAATTTGATAAAGTTTTGAAGGAACAGAAATGTAAATAGTAAGAAAAACAAAGACAACATTCTTCTATGTACTTGAAAGTATTGCTGCATGAAAAATGTGCAGCACACAAATAACTGTACTTGATATTCCTAAAATATGGGTGAAAATTGATGTAAACAAGACGCTGCTTCATATTTCTTTACAATATATGTGCAGTTTAAATCTGTCTAAACTGAACATTTTTTGTGTTCAGCGGTCATTGACTTTAGCAGTGGTCCGGTGGCTCACAGCCAGTGAAAATTGATTCGGACAAGTGACTTTTGCCAAATTTGTTCAGAATCTATATAAATATTCTAATTTTGAAGTTTTCTTGCCAGTAAATTCGAAAGTCTAATTTCGAAGACTGGTTCTGAATAGACAAAAGTTTGGGTAATTAACTAAGATTTCCAACATTTGGACTTAATTTTAAATTCTGTTGATACAGGATTCCAGTTTTATCAGGGTTCAGTCTAGACAGGTTGACTGAACAACTAATTGTTTGTATTAAGCTTTACCCAAGATAAAAGGTTATACCTGGTAGAGATCTTGCAAATCTTGGCATGAGATGAAACTGGTTACAGTTGTCTGTCCCACCAGGACCCTTCCAGTCTAAATCTATCAGCTCTAGAATCTCTAAGAACAAGAACTTACTAAACATGTCTAAACTTCTAACAGTGAAATTCTGGAATTGAAACAAAATTAACTTCTAACAGTGAAATTCTGGAATTGAAACACAATTAATTTCTAAAAAGTTTTCAATAAATTTCCTTGAATTATGTTTTTATGCTTGCTTCATGCATTCCAATTAAAAAACCATTTAGAATTTCTCTGCAGAACAAAAATACAACATTTTGTTAAGAATCATTTCATGCAACACAGCAGTTAAATTTGTTTTGTACCTTCATACAAGACAAAATAATTAAATCACACAATTGGTTTTTGACAGGAACAGTAATTTGTGATCAGCACAAAAACATGCAACAGATCATCCAGTGAACATTCCTGCTCTAAGAGTGGTTTCAAAGAGATTTGTTGACAAAGATAAAAATTTGAAATATATGACAGACAATGAAAACGGACACAAACTGATGATAAAAACCGACAGGGTCTTTGCATATGCAAACTAATTCAAAGAAAGTAGACCTTTGGCAGGTTTTACATTTTTGCCCAATGGATTTATATGTATAGTTGAGTTACATACCTGTAAAATGTCCTCTTCAATAATGTGTATTGAATACTCAATGTTAAATCTTATTACTTTACATAATGGCACCTACAAATACAGAAAACATTCAATTTTATGATTAAGCAAAGAATATATATGTAAGAGATAATTAAATTAGCCATATATTAATTGTTCATAAAATGCAATATAGTTAACTATTTCTAGTGTTCCTGTCTAGAAATATGGTGTGACTGCTTCACTATTGTTCAAGTGTTGTAAACAATTTGGTGTCTTTTCAGTGCCGAGTACATTTCTTAGACATGAATTGCCATGTGTTGTGTGCGTCCTTGTGTGTTTTTCACTGAAACCATATTCTACTAATACATGTATGAATGCTGAAACCATATTCTACTAATACATGTATGAATGCTGAAACCATATTCTACTAATACATGTATGAATGCTGAAACCATATTCTACTAATACATGTATGAATGCTGAAACCATATTCTACTAATACATGTATGAATGCTGAAACCATATTCTACTAATACATGTATGAATGTTCATGTGCTATGCTTCATCTGGTGTTTTCACTACAATAGTAACAGAGAGTGATTGATTGATGTTTAATGCCAAACGAGCAATATTTCATGATCTATATCAAGGTGAGAACAAGTTACATTTCCATGAGATAATAATGATTTCTGTTGTATACTAAATAACTCGCTTAGTTGGATTTTTATAGTGTTAGCTCACTAAAACAGAGGCTGTTGTGGTTGTGATCGTATGGTAGTTGGATTTACAACTACTGATGCAATCAGTGCATATCACCACTAACGATGTGAGTTCAAATACCGCTCATGGCAAGGTGTACTCTATACAATATTACACGATACAAGTTTTATAGTGACTTGCGGCAGGTCAGTGGTTTTCTCCGGTTTCATTTACCAATACAACTGACCGCCACGATATAACTTAAATATTGTTGAAAGTGGTGATACACCCCATAACCCTAATCTTAACCCTTAAACAACAGTCCGCAGCAAGACGTGTTGATCCACTTGGACACATTATCCTGATTCAAAGCCAAACAGTGTTTGTTCTTACTCCTTAATGCTGCGTATTTATCTGAGAAGCAGTAAATACCAATTTCACAGTGTTGAGTTTTACCTACTTAGACCTGAACCTACGATCTACCACAGCTAACATACTAATCATTACAGCACAGCTATACCAGACCTAGGCTTGAACCTACAATCTACCACAGCTAGCATACTAATCATTACAACACAGCTATACCAGACCTAGACTTGAACCTACGATCTACCACAGCTAGCATGCTAATCATTACAGCACAGCTATACCAGACCTAGACTTGAACCTACGATCTACCACAGCTAACATACTAATCATTACAACACAGCTATACCAGACCTAGGCTTGAACCTATGATCTACCACAGCTAACATACTAATCATTACAACACAGCTATACCAGACCTAGACTTGAACCTACGATCTACCACAGCTAGCATGCTAATCATTACAGCACAGCTATACCAGACCTAGGCTTGAACCTACGATCTACCACAGCTAGCATGCTAATCATTACAGCACAGCTATACCAGACCTAGGCTTGAACCTACGATCTACCACAGCTAGCATGCTAATCATTACAGCAGAGCTATACCAGACCTAGACTTGAACCTACGATCTACCACAGCTAACATACTAATCATTACAGCACAGACTTTACCAGACCTAGACTTGAACCTACGATCTACCACAGCTAACATACTAATCATTACAGCACAGACTTTACCAGACCTAGACTTGAACCTACGATCTACCACAGCTAACATACTAATCATTACAGCACAGACTTTACCAGACCTAGGCTTGAACCTACGATCTACCACAGCTAGCATACTAATCATTACAGCACAGCTATACCAGACCTAGGCTTGAACCTACGATCTACCACAGCTAGCATGCTAATCATTACAGCACAGACTTTACCAGACCTAGGCTTGAACCTACGATCTACCACAGCTAGCATACTAATCATTACAGCACAGCTATACCAGACCTAGGCTTGAACCTACGATCTACCACAGCTAGCATGCTAATCATTACAGCACAGACTTTACCAGACCTAGGCTTGAACCTACGATCTACCACAGCTAGCATGCTAATCATTACAGCACAGACCAGGGCTCACCAGACCAGGCGAAGTGGGTGACTTTTTCTCCTTGGTTTCAATGAAATCGCCCAATTTCTGTCAAAAAGCGAAGTTTTAGTAGCCCTGTCAGTCTTTTTTTTAACAAATAATCATACTTTCCTTCAATATTCACATAAAATGAGCTCCCATGTTCTTGAAATCTGACCCATACAGGGCTTGATGTTCAATATTTTATTCCAAACTCGTTAATTGCATCCTTTTAAGATCATTGTGCAGCACGTTCGTTTTGTGAAAGGTAGGAGAACATGCGGTAGTGGGGAAAGAAACTTTTAAAATTTGGATCAATTTTCGGAAGTCTCCCAGATTTTCCCTCACTTCGACCTTAAGTCAACTGAGAGAGAAGTCAAGTCGCCCTGTTTTTACTATGTGTGGTGAGCCTTGCAGACACAGTCACACTACTAAAGTTAAATTTAATTTTTTTTATAATATAAGTGTTATAATTACTTAAATTTTTAAACAATTTTCACCTTTCTGGACCTCTTTTTAAGATCTAGCATATCCTTTAACCATGTGTTGTGAGTGTAAATCACATTCAATTCCCCACCAATTTTGCTGGATTAAAGTTGTCTGATTTTTACCAGGCAATCACATAAAAATTTAATCTCAATTCTATTTCTCACAAGCAACAAACAATATTTTTCAATTTATGCCAAAGTTTATATTTAATATGGAAAATATATAATTATTTATCTCGTGTAGAGAAATATATATAGTGTTGACCATATAAGCAGGTTTGGCTTTCTTTAAATCTTATACTTACATTCTCAAGTCTGGTGTGAGAATATAAAGAAAATCCTTCAAAGATGTACTCATGATTGTCGTATTCAATAAGGGTTGGACATTTAGTCTGAAAAAAAAATCATTTTCTTCCAATAAAATCTGGTAAATTTAGCACAGTATGTAGTCATGATAATACAGAGGTATTAACAAAAATAAAGCACCATCAGCCTTTTATTCACATGTTGAAATCACTGCATCGTTTGACTAGCTAAGAGGGCAGGCTTGGCCCATAAAAATATATAATTTTTTTTTAAATTATTCTATATTTATAGATGATTTTTGTCTGACCAATGATTTCTCCCCATTACTCTAATGAAGATTAACTAATGAAATTTTCTACTCACTACTCTGTCAGAAGATAAACTGTAATGAAAAGTAAATTATTCTCCAACTACACCATCAGAAGATTAACTGTAACAAAAATTTCACTCCACTACTCTGTCAGAAGATTAAATGCAACAAAAATTGCATTTAAGATACAGTAAAACCCTGTTTTATTTCCCCCCCGATCCATCGCCATGAAATTATCAAGTCCCGTTTTCTTTCCATGTAGAAAACCTTGTTATAACGCCAAACTCGCATATCGCCATCCACCCAGGTGTCAAAAGATCAAATGTTCAATTTACTGTTGATTGTCCCTCGATATAATGCCAATCAGTTATGTCACAAGTCGATGATTTTACAGGTGTTTGTTATTTTTACAGGTAGGTTTACAAGCAATTAAGGTAAATTGAAGTTCTTGTATAAACACTCTGATGACAGGTAACTGTTGGATAATTAAAAGTTGAAACCATAGTGTTAGTTTTATAGTTTGTGAACTCTTTCAATTGTAAATAAAATTTGTTTGAAGTTTTCAGTGTTTTCAATTTCGTAGTGTAAAAATGTCTACTACAAACCAGAAAAGAAATCTGCTTGATTTCAAGCAGAAACGTGAAATCAGACTATGCAATGAAACATCCTAATGCATTCAGCAACAAATAGCAGATTATTTCTCTATTTTATTAGGGAATTACCCGTAAATCGTAAAACTGTCGGAGATATCCTATCAAATAAAGAAACTTAGGAGTCTGTTTGATGTTGAAATGTACATGTAAATAAGTTTGATGACGTACAAAAACTTTATTTACCTACAAACGATAATTTCTGTATGTCATGTTTGTATCATGAAATATTGATTTAAAATAAATTATTATTGTTTATTTATTGATTTCTTATCAGTTAACAATAACCATCCGTAAATTTGTCATTCTATTTCCGATGGTCATTATAAATTTTACGTCAGTGTCTATACTTCCGATTTAAGGCTTCCCTAAGTTTATCGCCAAACTCGCTATAACGCCAAATTATTGCTAAACAAACGGTGGCAGTTTAACGAGGTTTGATTGTATATCAAAGATATAAATACATATTAAGACTTACTAGGAAGTTGGTCGGAGGAGACATGGTAATTCTATAATGGTAAAGTCGGTTGCTGTTATTACTTTCAGGATTACATGCAGGAATTGCCTGAAAAAACAAATTCACTGTTAAATTTACAAGCTATTCATTTAAAATTTAATTTCAATATCATGAGTTGATGATATTTACACTCAAACTCGTTGTCATGCCAAACATGTTCTATGGCCATGCATCATAATTTAAGAAATATTTCAATATTTTGTTGCAAACGTCAACATAAATGTAAAAGTGCAGTCAGTGGCCAAACATATTCAGAAACTTTCAAGTTTCCTTATATATTTCATACAAAACAAGAATTTTTCAAAAATAGTTTTATTTTTATAGTTCTACCTCACTGTAGCAACAGTCCATTGGTATATATATCACTCCACTTGGATCTTTAATTCGGGCCAATCAATCTTTCCCCTTCATGCTGTGTGCTTAGCGGAAAAGCAACAAAAACCAATTTTATAGATTTTGGTTTGACCCAACTTGGACTCAAACCCATGATCTCCAGCACTCAAGGCAAGCATACTAACCATTACATCATACATGCGATTTGTCTGATTTTGAGATTTTATTTATCAACAAAAGCAGAATTTAATGATAGAAAATAACTGGTATGGTTTTCATTCGCTCTAAGGGTTTTATTTGTTATAATCAATGTAATACAATAAATCATATAATAATGCTTAATGAAAAGCTCTATAGTATTCAAATCATTTAATGGCACAAGATGGAATTATTTTTCTGTACAATCCAACCATTACTATCAACATGTGAAATTGTTTACTTAAGTCTGACCCAAACATAGCAATGGGTGCAGATACCTGAAATTAATGCTCCCTGTGATCAAACTTTCAAGGTGTGCTTAAACTTCACGACTACCTGTCAAATTTTAATAATGATTCAGCAAATTCTGCTCAGGTAAATTGCTTGGTAGAGTATTTACACAGCAAGATGCTCTTTATTTGAAATGACATATTATTATGTGCTTACATAACACATTTTATCCTGGGGGTTTTTCCCAGATGAAAATAGGGAATTAACTCATTTTAAATAATGTTACAACATGACAAACAACATCTGATTTTCCTGTTTATATTGCATGACTTTTGTTGAAAGTGACACCTCAGATAAACAAAACTGGATGAAAATCAGAAGAAAATTTGTGCCATGTAAAAGTGTTTTTACAGTTTTACAAACATAAGCCAGACAGCAAAAAACAAAAGTAGTTCTCTAATGAGAAGTCCATAACAGAATAATACGCCCACCTGTTCACCTGGGTATTTATCATGTCTTATTCCTGTTCTTCTAGACTTTATACTACATCTACACAATGGTCCATCATTCATCTGTAAATAAATACATTACGATTATCTCCCCTGAATTGTCATATTTTTATTATCTCCCCTGAATTGTCATATTCTTATTATCTCCCCTTTTCCACTGCTGTGAATTATAGCTAATGATCCATTATCAAGTCACAAACTAGCACATACAAAAACTTTTATCTTGATTGGCCTGATGCTAAATTAGGGTTCACTGGATCTATAACATCTGCTTCAAAATATTGCTATGATAATGGGACAAAATTTATATTTAGTTTCTCATTAATTGAGCAAACTGAGCTAACCTCTCTGGATCTTTGCGCCACAGTTCCTTGTTAATTGAGAATACTTCTCTGGATCATTATACCAGAGTTCCTCATTAAATGAGCAAATTAAGATGGCCTCCCCTGGATCATTGTACAATTGTGCTTATCTCCCCTTTTCTCATTAACTGAGCTTACCCCCCCCCCCCCCCTGGATTGTACTAGAGTTCCTGTACAAGAGTTAATCAATAATTGAGCTTACCTCCCCTGGATCATTGTACCACAGTTCCTCGTGTAGCCTGTATGGATGTTTTTTCTTTTTATTGAGTTCCTCCATCCAATCATCGCCATTTGTATCATCATCACTAGAATCGTTACTGTCACTACTACTGCTACAACTACTTTCATCTGCAACAACACAAATTTCTTAAAGATGCAATTTCTGGACTTAGAACTATAGTCAGATATCAGCTATGTCATCTTACAATATGTGCTATAAGAACATCCATAAAAAAATTAAAATTAAAATATTTTCATAGAACACTGATCCCAATGTTGCTAGCTTAAGAAACTAGAGGCTCAGTAGGCTAAGCCTGTGTCGCTCACCTGTCGGAACAACCAGAAAAAAGAATTTCCTATGATGTCTATGTTTGTTAACGGATCGGGACGAAATGAGCAATCTTTATAGAGGACCTTCGGTAGATGCTTCCTACCACGTTTCGGTTCATTTGGCCCAGCAGTTTCAGAGGAGATTTTTAGAATTTGACAGACCAGAAACAAGAATTGCCTATGGCGGCGATGTTTGTTATTGGATCGAGACGAAAAGAGCAATCTTTATAGAGGACCTTCCATAGACGCCAAGTGATGTCAAAAACTCAGCTTGCCTTTGGGCATAACTCTAGAATATAAAAACCCTCCAAAAATCCAAAAATCAAACTTGGTCTGCCTTCTATGGTCCCTGACCTGATGCATAAATTTCAAATGATTTGATTAACAGGAACTTATGTTAACCAATGTGGGACACACAGATGAAACACCCAGGCCATGGCTTGGTGTCTGGAAATTCTAAGCACTATAGGCTAGCAAAATTCCATATCTGTGGTGTTAAGTTAATAGTTAGTAGTCAACTACCATAACAATCATAGCCACTCTGCCACCAATGCTACTACACCCCAAAAAAAAATAGCTTTCTAAATACAACTGAAATATTATTGAAACTAAAGTAAAACACCCATAACATGACAGGTGCCATTAGTGAAGCAGGAACTGCTTACTCTTCTGAGGCATAAACTTAACTTTAAATAAAGTCCCAATGTAGGAAATCTTTGTTAAATTGACCTGTATAAACTGAACACCTGTTGATTACGAATACAAAAAGTTGATCTCGTTTTAGACAGTTTTCCTGTACATAAAGTTTCTAGTCTATTATACATTACCTAAGTGGGAATGTTTCTTGTCAGAATGACAGTGTTTGTGAAAATGAACTTTAGGCCTCGATCGAGCTGGAACTTCTATTTTTGGTCTTGATTCTCTGACTTTATGGGCTCGTAGAAGTAGCTCTTGTTCAAATCTGTTTTCAAGGTCTCGCATTCTCTTAGTAGCTATTAAACACCCAGTCTGAAATTTTGTTATAAAGTCTACATTTAAAAGGCAGAAATTCTGTTTACATCTTACAAATCACAATTTTTTTAAACACCTTTCCTTGAAAAAATTTAAATGCACTTAAAGGTTTTGACAATTTTTATATAGCTTACGATCTTTTTATTTACAAATTTAATGAAATTGAATAAATTGCAATCTCCAACTGGGTGACCAACAAAGTGGTATTTATGCACAGCAGAAATTCTACTCTCCGTGGGGCACTGGGCGACCATTAAAATTTATCTCTGATTTGTAATTTTCCCCTTTACTTTTTAAAGTAATAAGCTATTTCTGGATATTTCTTATAATCAATCACCCTATGTTTCAGCAGTACCTAGAAATCAAGTGACCATTTAATGATATTGTCTTAAGTGATTCATTCAGGATTATTAACCAATGCATGCCAATTTATATTCAGAGCATAATGCACTATTAACTTGAACAAATGATAAATTCTCTATATTGATGAATAATGATGTAATTAAATAAGATGCTTAACAGTGATTAGTAAATTTTCAACCAATCACAACAAAGAGCACAGTCATCAAAACAATACAGAGAGTAAAATAGAAATAAAATGTGGATCATTACTATTTCTTGTTTTGGTTCCTGTCCACTTTATTTTTGTTTGGTATTTTTTAGTTTTTAGTTTTAAGTTTTTCCTTCTTTCTGTTTTTTAAGTTTTTGGTTGTTTTTTTTTTGTTGTAGCTTCCTTCTGTTTTTGTTTTTTTTTGTATTTTGCTTTTTTTTTCTCTTTGTTTTGTTTAAAAAAATTGCCACACAGTAAATTTGAGACACTATAATAGCTCGGCCCATCTACATTCATAATAACAAACAAATTTTCATTGTGGCTTATTTACTTGGAAATTAAAACAACAGAAGAGGAACTAGTCACAATTAATTGTGTGTTATTGACGATAAAGATTTAGTTAATTAGATAATCATTCAATTACAGCCGGTAACCGTTAAAGCAAGTTTGACTATACATAAAAAATATCATGATTGTGGATCTCATTAAATAAACAGAAGCTTTTCATCTGACAAAATTGTGTCTACAGACGAGAGACAGACAACATTTTGAAACCAATCTACAGCCCTTCCTCCTAAGCTTCGCTGTAGAACATAATAAATAATAAAAAAAAAAGTTAAAGTTAGAAGCTAAATTTGAACAAATACAAATTTTCAATCAAATTTGTCTTTTATCATTGCTACAGGATTTGTATGGACCATCAAAATTATTCAAATTTTGCACCCTGTGAAAATAAGTTGTAGCACTGTATAATATCTAAAGTACTAAAATTACATGAAATATAAATTCAATACATACCAATCTGTTGGTTAGCTACAGTTTTCTTTAAATCTATTTCTTATAAGCCCAAAAAAAAAGTACCTGTATTCCAACTAACTTTCTTGGAGGGATGGGTTTGGGTGTATGGTGTTTAACGCCACTTTCAACAATATTTCAGCTATATCGTGGCAGTCAGTATTATTGGTGGAGGCAACCGGAGTACCCGGAGAAAACCACCGACCTGTCGCAAGTCGCTAACAAACTTTATACAGGACAAGGATCTGGTTTTTAACAGTGGTTTGTCCAAAAAAAATGGCACTTAATTTTTTTTTAACCTAGGTTAAACAAAACAAGGATATGTTTGTCAAAAATGGTATTAAAAAAGAACTGTACGGTATGGACTAAAAATTAAGGTCGATAAGGTTAGCGAAAACAGGTATTTTTTTGGCTCAACAGGACCATGATCAGTTTTATAGTCATCCATCTGTATGTAAGACAGTAGCTTAAAATCACCGCTTCATTTTGATCTTTTCTCTTTTCTTTAAAATTATCTGTGTGCAAAATATCTTTTCTTCTCTTTCTTTTCCTTTTTCTGTAAAATTTGTCTTCGTCTTCTTTCATTTCTTGTTGTCATCAACTTTTCAAAACAAATCATCACTCCAAATAAGGAGGGGCCAATCAGCATCTTCATTCCATATAAGGACAATTCACAATCTTCTTTCTATATAAGGACCAATCATCTTCATTCCAAATAAGGACCTGTCACAATCTTCTTTCCATATAAGGACCAATCATCTTCATTCCAAATAAGGATCTGTTGCAATCTTCTTTCCATATAAGGACCAATCATCTTCATTCCAAATAAGGACCAGTCATAATCTTCTTTCTATATAAGGACCAATCATCTTCATTCCAAATAAGGACCTGTCACAATCTTCTTTCCATATAAGGACCAATCATCTTCATTCCATATAAGGACAAATCACAATCTTCTTTCTATATAAGGACCAATCATCTTCATTCCAAATAAGGACCAGTCATAATCTTCTTTCTATATAAGGACCAATCATCTTCATTCCAAATAAGGACCTGTCACAATCTTCTTTCCATATAAGGACCAATCATCTTCATTCCATATAAGGACAAATCACAATCTTCTTTCTATATAAGGACCAATCATCTTCATTCCAAATAAGGACCAGTCATAATCTTCTTTCCATATAAGGACCATTCATTTTCATTCCATATAAGGACCAATCATAATCTTCATTACATATAAGGACCAATTATAATATTCCTTCCATATAAGGACAAATCAGCTTCTTCATTCCATATAAGGACCAAACATAATCTTCTTTCCAAATAAGGACCAAGCATCTCTATTCCATATATGAACCAATCATCTACTTCATTCCATTTAAAGACCTTACACCTTCTCCATTCCATATACAGATTAATCATCTTCTCCGTTCCATATAAGGACCAATCAAAATATTAATTCAATACAAGTAGCCATCATAATATTCATGTAATATAAGGACCAATCATATAGTAATTCCATAAGGACTAATCATTATATTCATTCCATATAAGGAACAATAATAATATTAATTCCATATAAGGACCAATTTTCCATCCAAGTGACCATCAATATTCTGTAACTAAAGAAAATTTCAGTCACAAAATCATCCAAGATGACCATCATTGCTAGGTAAATGATAAATTTCATTGACAAAATCGTCAAAGTGACCATCATTTATTGTGAATTGGTGAAAACTTCAGTGACAAATTTGTCCAAGCGACCATCAGCTATCAGTAACTTGGAGCTCAACTAAGATTGACCGATCAATGTTAGGTACATTGTAAATGGTCAAATTAATCCTTTAAACTGCAAAGACAACCACTGATTGTAGATCATTTTAACCACAGAAATCTAGTACCTATGAAAGAGAAGCTTTTTTTACTTTAAAAATTTTCAAACACAAACAACAAATCTGACGAGTGACACACCTTATTACAGCAGTCGAAGACTTTTTTCTTTTTATGTCTTGTTGACAGATTCCAAGCAGTTCAAGCTAAAATTGTTTGATTTACATATAGGACATTTTATCATGGTATCTTCAAACTCTTCATATTAACCAGTGCATGTGTTGACAAATGGAGGGTGTTTTTGTTAGTATTCATATTTGTACCATATTTGCATTAAAATGGATGATTTGATGATATGAGAAGCAAGTGAGCACAACATGTACAATCAAACCTCATCTGTGAAATGTGGCATTTTGGCAGGGGCATATCTACGGAAAATAGCACCTATGGCAAGCACTAAAATTGCGTTTTACATTTATTATTGATCAATAATTTCTCCAGGTATTCATGTCTATGTGTATTACATGGTTTTTGCAAAATTACTGCAAGAAAATTATCTAAAAAATCTTTTTTAGGACGTTCCCATATGGGAACATTAGGCGCTATGACCTCTCAGTGGTGCCCGGGGCATGTGCCCAACTTGCCATACCCTAGATACGCCACGGCATTTTGGATTCATATCTTATGACTGTTATACTGTAGACTGTATGCACCAATATATCTATGTTCTATATAGTAAGTTTCAATTCAAACTCATCCTTTTGTTATGTAATCTGGTTTATGTTTGTGGAATATTGTCAAATGTACAATCAGATATCTGCCTCCAACTTACAGTTCAGTTGAAATGTTGGCTTTTTATTATCACTTCCAGCACTTTTTATTATCACTTCCAGCACTTTTTATTATCACTTCCAGCACTTTTTCTTAACTATATTGTGACTGTAAGACTTGTGGAGAGGAAAATACTGATGGCTAGGCAATGACCAGTGAAACTCACTGGCCTTGGGCAAGTGTCTGGAAATCTTACCAATTATGGTGGGTATCAGTGGTGCAAGGCGTGTGGTTAAATGTCAATGACTTTAACCACTAGGCCATAAAGGCCCCTCACTAACTAATATGCCCACATGTGTTACATGTACCGTATATACCACTCCACATGATTATTTATAGTAAAGGTGTAGAAAGTATTTATATAAATACTTCATCTTTTCATTCAGTATGGGTGGTATATATCAGATTCATCTAACACAGGTAGCATGGTATCCTTAGATATTTCATTCCATACTGGTGATACCTTTCACTGTTTTATCCAATATTCTTCATCATTTCATTTAAGACTGGTAAAATATTTCATGGTTTTATTCCACATCTTTCACTGTTTCATTCAACACTGGTGATATCTAATCTTGCATCAGTATTTCATCTTTTATCTTTTCATTCTAAATTGGTGATATCTTTCATCATTTTATCCAACACTGGTGGTACTTTACACATCTTTTCATCCAATACTGGTGATATCTTTCACTGTTTATCCAATATTGTTGATATCTTTCTTCATTCCATCCAATACTGGTGATATCTTTCTTCATTTCATCCAATACTGGTGATATCTTTCTTCATTTCATCCAATACTGGTGATATCTTTCTTAATTTCATCCAATACTGGTGATATCTTTCTTCATTTCATCCAATACTGGTGATATCTTTCTTCATTTCATCCAATACTGGTGATATCTTTCTTCATTTCATCCAATACTGGTGATATCTTTCTTCATTTCATCCAATACTGGTGATATCTTTCTTCATTTCATCCAATACTGGTGATATCTTTCTTCATTTCATCCAATACTGGTGATATCTTTCTTCATTTCATCCAATACTGGTGATATCTTTCTTCATTTCATCCAATATTGGTGATATCTTTCTTCATTTCATCCAATACTGTTGATATCGTTCTTCATTTCATCCAATACTGGTGATATCTTTCACTGTTTATCCAATACTGGTGATATCTTTCACTGTTTATCCAATACTGGTGATATCTTTCTTCATTTCATCTAATACTGTTGATATCTTTCTTCATTTCATCCAATACTGGTGATATCTTTCCTCATTTTAAATAATACTGGTGATTGTTCATCCAAGATCTTTCCTAGTTTCATCCAATACTGGTGATAACCTATCTTTCAATGAAATATCCAACACTGATGGCACAGTGTATTTCATTATTCATCTCAATCAAGTGGTGATTTTCCTTCTTTAGGACAACATGAGACATGTTTCCATCTTTCTTATTTGACTGTACAATGACACCTATAGAGTGCGAGAAATGTATGGGTTTTTTTTGTTTTTTTTTAAATTCTAGTGGTTTATTTTTACATTTAACTTTGTGAACATGCTACATTTATTAGTCTGTTAGAGAACAGATTTGTTGGAGACCTTGACCTTTTCTATAGTTCCAATCATAACCATGCATACATAATAAAGAAAATCTTGACACAAATTTTTTTTATTTACCATTAAGACATAACATGACATTTTTTCATGATCTATAAATTTGGTTGGCATGGATACAACACTCAAAAGCATTAATAAAAAAAGCTACATCAAAGTATTAAAAAAAATAATAAAATACAGAAAATCTACGGAACTTTCCTTGTAATCTATAGTATATATTATACCTATAAATTAAAAAAAAAAGCTTTACCTAAAAAAAATATAATAATTAGGTTAATGTTTGTCATTTTGTGGTACAATAAGAAGAAATTAAAATAAGTCAATTATTCAATATCAGAAACTGTAAAAATGGTTTAAAACCAAACACTTATGAACAGAAAGGTTAAACAGTAATGGTCAACAATTCCAAAAAATATCAACAAAACAAACAATCACATCTCACGTGCAAAGCAAACCAATGAACTAAAAACCCATAACATATGTGGCATTGGAAGTCCTGGCTTGTGACAGGCACAAAAAATTTGGCAGGGTTAAACCTATGAAAGGCATCCAAACCCCTCCCCCCCCCCCCCCCTCCTTGATAATTGGCAATAACTTTTTTGTTTGGAATAGACAGATGATTAATGTAGACCAAGGCAATATTATTTACAACGATTTAAGAAATGGGGGATCAATATGATATTTCATTCACCGGTAGACAAAATGTTTATAAAGATTTCAATTTATAATGACATATATTGTACTATGGTGGTGGTTTGGTGGTTTATGGTGTTTAATGCCACTTTCAACAATATTTCAGTTATATCCTAGCTGACAAATTTTATCACATAATATTGTATCAAGTACATCTGGCCTGAACGAGATTCAAACTCTCAACATTAGTGGTGATAGGCACTAATCAACATTAGTGGTGATAGGCACTAATCAACATTAGTGGTGATAGGCACTAATCAACATTAGTGGTGATAGGCACTAATCAACATTAGTGGTGATAGGCACTAATTGAATAGGTAATCATAAATCCAACTACCATACAATCACAACCACGATGGATCCTTGTACTATAGCATTGGTAGCTGTCACAAGAGATTGTATGGCCCATTACATCAAACACTTTCCACTGTTTTGTAACCGAATTGGAGGTGCAATGGTTAGCATGCTCGTCTAAAGTGTGATAGATTGTGGGTTCGAGCACACGCCAGGTCAAACCAAAGGCTATAAGATTGGTATTTGCTGTTTCTCTGCAAAGCATGTTAAAGAAGCTCAGAATCAGGATAATGTGTCCAAGTGGAGTGGCATGTCTACCCGCTGACTGTTGTTTTAGTGAGCTAGTACCAGAAAAATCAATCTAAGCGTGATGGTCTAGTACAAAGCTGACATTATCATCAGCTCAAGAAAACTGTCAAAAAAATGACAATATTAGTCCTATCATCTCAAGTTAAATAAATAATCAAATGTGAGGTTTATGAACTATTACATGTATGAATTTAATTGTGATGTTAAGATCTGGAATAAACAAAGGAAGGATAGATATTTAACAAACATTAATGATATTTATGACTGATTGTTAAATATATACACAAACACTGAGAAGTATAAGTATGTATATAGGGTACAGTGAATACTGTCTGAAACCAAACCCTTAAATACACCTAAACCATAATCCTTAAATACACCATAATCCTTAAATAAACCATAATCCTTAAATAAGCCATAATCCAGTGCAATATCTAACTTAGTGCAGACAACACATTTCTGAAATAACCATCGTTAGGTACGCTGGTAGTCAAACATAAATCAAACATCTAAATTTAGATTCTAGTAATTGATATCTTTAACCTGTGTTATTTAAACACCTGCATATTCAGGAAAAACAATTAAGCAGAGTTCTGTTTAGACAAGATTAACTGTAGTATGTAAGTCATGATATGAATAATGTTTCTCATGCATCAAAGACAATGTTATGAAGTGAAAACGTCTGCTGTATTTTACAGAAACAAAATATTACATCCACATCGTCTTTCTAATTGTATCTGATAATGTTCTTTCAAAACTTGAAACTGTGTCTACCAATCATAATATTCCTTCTAAACTTGTAAATGTTGTCGACCAATCATAATGTTCCTTCTAAACATGTAAATGTTGTCAACCAATCATAATGTTCCTTCTAAACGTGTAAATGTTGTCAACCAATCATAATGTTCCTTCTAAACTTGTAAATGTTGTCAACCAATCTGAATCATAATGTTCCTTCTAAACTTGTAAATGTTGTCAACCAATCATAATGTTCCTTCTGAACTTGCAAATGTTGTCAACCAATCATAACGTTCCTTCTAAACTTGTAAATGTTGTCAACCAATCATAATGTTTCTTCTAAATTTGTAGATGTTGTCAACCAATCATAATGTTCCTTCTAAACTAATAAATGTTGTCGACCAATCATAATGTTCCTTCTAAACTTGTAGATGTTGCTGACCAATCATAATGTTCCTTCTAAACTTGAAATGTTGTCTATCAATCACAATGTTCCTTCTAAACTTGTAAATGTTGTCGACCAATCATAATGTTCATTCTAAACTTGTAGATGCTGTCGACCAATCATCTTCCAGTCATCTTTAACACTGTTTTGTCTTTTTTTCTGTCTATTTGTAATTTTGTTAATGTACGGTTGACCAATGGTGAAATGCTTAAGCTTTCAGTTCTTTATATTCGCCATTCTCAAAGTTTTAAACGAATAACTGTCTTATAGAAATTGAAATTTCCACCACATTACACAGTCCATGATCAGACATCTAATCTGGAAAATAATTACTGAAATAATCTGCTGCCATTTTCTAGAATTTCCGCAATAACTTACGATAATGTGGAGTTAAGTATTAATATTCTTCAAAATGGTTTTAAAGGAACAACTGTCTAATAAAAACTTCCACATCATAACATAGTTCATGATCAGACATCTAACCTGGAAAACAATTACTGTAATAATCCACTGCCATTTTCTTGAATTTCCTCAATAGCTACCATAGCGATGATATGGCGATAACAAAATGAATTTTCTTTAAAAATGTTTGTTTTCTTTATCAAGATACATGTGATCAGGATACATATAAAACAGCTTTAATCCGTCTTTCACCAATTACCAAATCCATAGCTTAAGAAAATACTCTAGTATTCCCTGATATTGAATTACAACTCGTCTATTATCCATTTTGTTGGTCCAACTTAAATTGGTCATGCACATTCAAAACAGAAAGCACTACATGTAGATATATTATTCCAAAATTTTTGTTTTAATGTTCCGTAAATTTTTCATATTCTGTCCAACAAAAACAGATGACCTGGTTTGAGATTCTTCCTGTGTAGTAAAATATTCATATCTAGAAGTCATTCTGCTTTCCCATCCATTCTGTAAGACCATGATAAATCTTTTATTCCCATTTTTGTCGTCCATTTATTAACTAGAAATCTCTTTTTTCAAATATACAAGGTGACTTCTGCTTTGCTGGTTGTCATATTATCTCCCTTTATTTTGTCGAACGAGTTCTTTCTGCTCTGCATTGCAAAATAATCAGTAACTTCTGCTTTACCGGTTGTGATATTATCTATTATCTCCCTTTTTCTACAGGACTATTACTTTCTCTCTTCATTACAAAACATTCAGCATGTTGTCTTATTATTTCCTTTTTTTTTTAGCCAAACTAGCTCCTTTAGCTCAGTATTAATGACTATTCATCTGATGAAGTTAACTACAGTTGTCCATGTAACAAATGTCTGAATTTTCTTTCTATCAACAAAACTGCATTCTATATTAGTATTAAACAACCTTCAACATATATGGCTATTTCCAGCAAATTTCAAATTCAAACAGCTTTGACGATTCTTGTCACTTTTCTATTAAAACTGGATTAATTCTGCATTTTAAATTATTTTTCTTTTTATCATTCTTTTCATTAAAATACCAATGTTAAATCAGCATGTTTTCCAAACAAACAATTTGTGTTTCAGTTTTTCTAAATGTCAGTTTTTAATTGTTGAAATGCTATCTTCTTCCGTGCACATCTCCTGTATAATAAAGTTATTAATATCCAGCGAAACATTCGTCTGTACAAATTTACTGGAAATCTGTCGATCTTTCTTTCTTCTACTTCAAGCTTAAATTTTCTGTTTTTAAATAATTCTTTTTCAACTTTAACTTCTGTGGGAAAACTAAGACTTTCAATCCTGTTAAAAAACATTAGAATTTAATTCCTGCGTAAAAACCTTTGGCATTCATTTCTAAAAGATAACTATTTTACTTTTCATGGCCAACAGCAAAGAAACAATTCTCACTGGACGCTTTTGTCTTGGCAATATGTCAGTCTTTTTCTTCCATCTGCATCAAGTATAATTTTCTGTTTTTAAATAATTCTTCTTCAAGATAAAACTTAGCATTTCAATCTTGTCAGAAAACATTAGAATTTAATTCCTGTCTTTTCATGTCTAACAACAATGAAACAATTCTCGCTGGACGTTCTGTCTACGTTATCTGTCAACCTTTCTTCCATCTGCGTCAAGATTAATTTGCTGTTTTAAAATCATTCTTTTTTCACTTCTGTGAGAAAACTAAGAATTTCAATCTTGTCAGAAAACATCAGAATTTAATTCCTGTCTTTTCATTATGTAACAGCAAATAAACAAATCTTGCTGGGTGCTTGTCTTGTCGCTGGCTGTTTGTCTTCTGCCAGTATTCTTTTCCTATTTAACTCCTGTGAAAAAACTTTTAAAATTTCATTCTGTAGGAAATTTTTTCATTTCATGTCTAACAGCCTCGTTTTGGTGCTTGTTTTGTTTCTGTTTGTTATTTAGCATGTGCCTTTGACAACTACAAACTGGTGTAAAACAGTAACTTCTTATTTACTCTGGTAAATTACGATAACAAACATAATTTTCTGTAGCTTTATTTCTTCAGTCTGTAGAGTTAATAAAATGTTCCACAAGTTCTTTCTATATTCCACAAGTTCTTTTTACATTCCACAAGTTCTTTCTATATTCCACAAGTTCTTTTTACATTCCACAAGTTCTTTCTATATTCCACAAGTTCTTTCTATATTCCACAAGTTCTTTTTACATTCCACAAGTTCTTTCTATATTCCACAAGTTCTTTCTATATTCCACAAGTTCTTTTTACATTCCACAAGTTCTTTCTATATTCCACAAGTTCTTTCTATATTCCACAAGTTCTTTCTATATTCTGCAAGTTCTTTTTACATTCCACAAGTTCTTTCTATATTCTGCAAGTTCTTTTTACATTCCACAAGTTCTTTCTATTTTCCACAAGTTCTTTCTATATTCCACAAGTTCTTTCTATTTTCCACAAATTCTTTCTACATTCCACAAGTGCTTTCTATATTCCACAAGTTCTTTTTATATTCCACAAGTTCTTTCTATATTCCACAAGTTCTTTCTATATTTCACAAGTTCTTTTTACATTTCACAAGTTCTTTCTAAATTCCACAAGTTCTTTCTATATTTCACAAGTTCTTTTTACATTTCACAAGTTCTTTCTATATTCCACAAGTTCTTTCTATATTCCACAAGTTCTTTCTATATTTCACAAGTTCTTTCTAAATTCCACAAGTTCTTTCTAAATTCCACAAGTTCTTTCTAAATTCCATAAGTTCTTTCTACATTCCACAAGTTCTTTTTACATTCCACAAGTTCTTTCTATATTTCACAAGTTCTTTCTAAATTCCACAAGTTCTTTCTAAATTCCACAAGTTCTTTCTACATTCCACAAATTCTTTCTACATTCCACAAGTTCTTTCTATATTTCACAAGTTCTTTCTAAATTCCACAAGTTCTTTCTACATTCCACAAATTCTTTCTATATTTCACAAGTTCTTTCTACATTCCACAAGTTCTTTCTATATTTCACAAGTTCTTTCTATATTTCACAAGTTCTTTCTAAATTCCACAAGTTCTTTCTACATTCCACAAATTCTTTCTATATTCCACAAGTTCTTTCTACATTCCACAAGTTCTTTACATTCCACAAGTTCTTTCTATATTTCACAAGTTCTTTCTAAATTCCACAAGTTCTTTATTACTTGACAAATAAACAGGATACTGGTCTAGAACAAATTACCATACTTGACTCTCAATAGTACACATGAATTCAACAAGCTGACATAAACATGTAGATCAGACAACAGAAAACTGGTCTAGCACAAATTACCATAATTGACTGGAAAAACCATGCATCAATGTATCAAGCAGACATATAATTATGCAGACTGGACAACAGGAAACTTGTCTAGCACAAATTACCGTAGTTGGCGGTCAACAGTATACATGAATGTATCAAGCTGATATAAACATGTAGACTGGACAACAGGAAACTGCTTTAGCACAAATTACTGTAGTTGGCTGTCAATACTGTATCAAGCTGATGTAAACATGTAGATCTTCAGATGCCACAGTAACACACTCCTCCAAAATATTCAAAAAAAATGACAGGTGACTTCCTAATTTCTTTTTCCAAATTTTATAAACAAGGTAAAATTGTCTTCATCTCCTTCTCCAAAGTCTTTTGAATTTCAAGTCTTTCTACCAAATAATCCATAAAAATCATCAGTCATACCAAATAATCCATAAAAATTATCAGTCATACCAAAAAATCCATAACACTATCAGTTATACCAAAACAATCCATAACACCATCAGTCATACCAAAAAAATCAACATCATCTATCAGTCATACTATTTTAAACATTATAAAATTCAAGAATTAACATTGAAATAAAACCAAAATATTTAGCTTTTCTGCTTTCTATCTATTCTAATTAAGGCTGCAGTGACCTACATTTTCATCGGAAAATCTGGTTTGGACATCATAACCTTGTTGCGGAGAATCGTTTTGTTCATGGTGTTCCGCCACCCATCCACGATGGTACCACAGGGATTTAATCCATCCAGAAACTTGCTCAGACGGTTGACGACTTTGTTTTTCTCTGATGACTTTTTGTTGACGTGGGAGTGGATGAAGGGTGTCAGTAATTTCTGCTGCGTGTTTATGTTGGTGATTGAGATATTAATCTGCATTAATAATCGGTGGAGGTTTTCTTGCATTTCGGAATAATTCTTCTCAAATCTCAAAGTGTAGGTCTTACCAATTCTTTTATTATTCTCGTTATATTCTTTAAGACTCATCGAGGATATTGTGCTAAAAATAACATGACAATTGTGTACTTTCAACGCCATGTCTGTCTGCCGCATTTGGCCGTAAAACGTATCAAACAGATTCCTGTCTTCAAAGATGGTTTCTTCGTAACCGGGTGATGTAAGTGTCGTTAAGAAGTCAGGTATTCCCGCTATAAAATAAACTGTTTTATGTCCTGCAATCTGTGAAGCTCTCTGGAGTGCCTCCACAGTCAGCTGTGAAACAATTGCTCCAGGTACCAGATGAAATTCATCACAATCAAGGCCGACATGCAAATCTCGTCCCCCAATACAGGCATAGACTAAAGTTGTTTCTTTAAACATCTACAATAATAACCAATATAGCCAAAAGTTTTTAAAATTTAACAATTTTTGGGGACGGACGAACTTCCATTTGTAGTATATACCTTGTAAGAGTATGAAATATTGTTAAGTTATTACACAGTAGTCCATCTCTAATAAAGCTACCCCCCTTCTGAAATGATAAAGTGGCCTTATAAGTGTGGCAATGGCCTCTCTAGAGGCGGATGATTATTCTCAGTGCATGTGACATCTGGACTAATAAGATGGGGACTACTGCATAGTGAAGGTATCAAATATCGGGTAAAAAATATTTTGATCGATCGTTAATTCAAAAATTTGACATTAACTTCTCTTTTTCAGATTTATATTCGGTACACAAAAGAAGCATCTGTAAAGAAAATGCTGCCTTTAACATTTTAATATTTTAACCTGCGTTCAGTTTTTAGATATTGCGTGGGTATGTTCCAACTCAATATGTGTTAGTGGAGAAATAAATTAACAGAGACATACAACCTAAATAAACGAAATAAATAAACTCGTTGAATACACTAATAGAATGCTTTAACCCTGGCTACGAAAGTCAGCAGTCATGTATTTGTGTATTAGGGGTATCAATTTTGTGACTTTCTACGATTTTGATATTTGATTTTGGAACAGTTCGGACAATGTGGTATTTTTTTTATATTCATTTAATTATTTCTGTCCTTTATAGGAGTTATTTTTGTCCATCATAATGCTAGATAAATAATCAGATCGTCAGTAGCTATTTATATAGTTGAATCAACAATCAATTCATTCACAAACTAGTTAGTGACAAACACACTTAGCTTAAATACAAAATGTATATATATTCAAAAAATTCAAAAAAGAAATATTTTTGTAGCAAAAATATGCTTAAATAGTAAAGAAAAAAAAATTCAAACCTTACAATTTTTTTTCCCCGAGTAAGGGACGATTTTCGTCGGCCAAGTAACAACAAACCCAACAATATTTAAAGGATGATCTAATATGAACTTTTTCTGATCATCAAAATGATGAATAATTGGCACTGTTAATATTATAATTTGTGTCAAACAAGGCAAAATAAAACTAACAAGGGCAACACAAAGCGTGGCATATCCCTTGGCCTAAAAATTTGACCCGGTGACGTTGACCTTTGACTTTGAAAATCAATATGGTTCCAGATTCTCTTAAGGACTAAGTATGTACCAAGTTTGGTCAAAATCCATTGAAGGATGTTGATTCTAGAGTGTTCACAAGGATATTACGGAAGGACGGACGGTAGCGTTACTATATCCCTACGCAACTTCGTTGGCGAGGGGATAACAAAAAATGAAGATGCTCTATACGTGTTATGTAAGAAATTCACCAAAAAAAATGTAAGAAATTCACAAAAAAATGTAAGAAATTCACCCTTAAAAAATATATCTTTAGATTATATAAGGTTTAATAATCCTGATCTGTATCTGATTGTAAGAACAATTGTGTTAAGATTCTAATAGAAGAGTCTGAAGGGTTAATTATTATCAAGAAAAAACAGAATTTCATCCATTTTTAGTAGAGATTTACACCTTAGACATAACAGATGATGCCAGACATCTCATGTTGTATGCATTTTGTCTTCTTCGTGTTCTTATCAACAATTTAACAGTATTTTACCATGCTATGCTAACTCACCTCTTCCAAATCTACCATCACCTCAAAAACATTAAGCATAAACAAGAAAGCACCAGTTCATCTAAAATTTCTGCGATTACATTTTTCTTGCTAATTCAGACCAAAGAAAAAATACCTGTGTTTCCACTGCCATTCTTTTAAAACAAATGGTTAGGGTATAGTTGTAGGTAGGCAAAACTTTTTACTAGATTATACAGGGCTCTACAATTCATACCAGCTCAAACTAGCCCCTGGCTAGTAAAGAAACAATTTTTACTCGCCAACAAAAGTATGTTACTTGCCAGATTAATAAAGATACAAATTCATACTATATAACTTCAATATGTATTTATTTGTACATAATTATTAATGAGTGAGACGGAACATACTTAGTTGAGGAATGGGCTTTTGCTGAAACCATATTGAAACATTTTTCATGTTTCAGACTTTTATTAAGAAAAACAAGACTTTCACATTTAAACTTTTTTTTACAGTAACAAATTCGGTTTTGTCAGCAATATCTGGGTCTGCCTTTCTGCAAACATCACACTACATAATTAACGTTGTTACTGGAATCATAAATGAGCCACGAAAACTTAATCTCCTAGGATGTAGAAACTGACCCAAAATTTCTTCGGAATCCTAATCTCAACGAAAACTGACTTTCAAATATCTTGGAATTTGCGCTTTCCACCTTTAGAACCTGAAACTTCATCACTTTTTTGGCTTGATACTTCCGTCGATGTTGCATAAAACACACCAGCTTTATGATCAGTTAATTCAACCGGTTCATATTTAGCGAAAAATTTTGTTTGAAGGTTTTTGATTGTCGAGGTCACTTGCAAGCATTAAAAGTACGTGATTTAAAACTTTTATATCTGAGTCAATTGTGCGGTTTCAAAGACCGGAAAATCAAAGTCGGCTTTTAAAATGAAAAATACGATCAGTGATGGAATGAAAATGTTCCGAAAATATCAACTCGCCGTCTGGCAATCAATACAGAATATTTACTAGCATTTTACAAAAGTAACTCGCAAATGCGAGTGTTTTAGTCGTATTGTAGAGCCCTGTTATATAGAACAAGGATCTTACTTTAACAGCGCTTGTCCAAAAAAACTTTATGGCAGACACTAAATTTTAAGGTCGATAGGGTTAGTGGAAACTTAAGTTTTGTTTTTTTCGGCCTAATCCTCAGTCATGTACAGACCATGTATTTGTTAATATTTAATAACATGTAGCATCATTTTTCACAAATTTGGCTTTCGGGCAAGGAGGTGAATAAAATTAATGCAAAGACCGAGACAGTTACTCCCTTTTATTTTGACTGATCGATTGATTACTGTTTAACGTCAACATAAGCAGTATCCATTTTATTTTGATCTGGTTTGCACATTATTAACACGGTCTGTACATGATCATGTGACTAGATAATAATTACATACTGTGCTGTCCCGGGTGAAATAAAGATCTGACGGGGAACACCGTAGCCATGCTGGTATTTCTTCTTCCAGAATATCGTCGTACGTATCATTGCCGTCAGTTTCACTTTCCTGGTCATCAATCCTGGATTTCTTTGCTGAAGACGTGGACGTTGATTTCACATTGTCTTTTCCTTTAGATCTTTTTTGATCAGAACTATTTAAAGGTGAAAAAGGAAAGGTGTCGTAATGAATGATTTATATAGCATATTCTTTATAATATGTGGCATCAAATGATCATTTCTGTGAGGAATATTATCAGATGTGGCATCACTTTCATGCCATATGATCAGATATATATTTGACATTAAAGATCATTTCTGTGGTATATAATTAGATATGTGGCATCAATGGTTCATTTCTGTGGAATTAAAAGATTATTTTTGTGGCATATGATATGTGGCATCAAAATGGTTTGATTTGGTTTGGTTTTATGGAGTTTAACACCACTTTCAACAATATTTCAGTTATATCGTGGCGGTCAATTTTCTTGGTGGAGGAAACAGAGAAAACAGGAAACAGAGGAAACAGAGAAACAGGAAACAGGAAACAGAGGAAACAGAGAAAACCACCAACCTGTCCAAGTCACTGACAAACTTTATCACATAATGTTGTATACCTCACCCTGATCGGGATTCGATCTCACAACATTAGTGGTGATAGGCACTGATTGCATAGGTAGTTGTAAATCCAACTACCATACGATCATGGCCACAACGGCCCCTGGCATTACAATGTAACTCACACAACATTAAAAGATAATTTCTGTAAAACTGACAAATAATTTCTGTCATGATAAGATATTTCATGCACTAAGTTTTTTAACCATAGGTATAAATTTCAGATATTATTATGATCAGAAGACCTTACCAGTGTGGAAACTCTAAATTGCTTATAAATTCTCTTAAACTAAAGAGGCACAAATCTAGATCAATACATAAACATATTTCTAATAACACATGTTGTGGATTGGATTTAAATACTAAACATAAAAGAAAACCTTGCTATGTTGTCTGAGTTGTCTCCATCACGATGTGACCTGTTGCCTTGGTTACCAGTACTTTTTCTATCTCTTGACCTATCACGGTCATCTTTGTTTCTGTTATCTCCCCTTGCGCCTCTCTTTGATGAATCACTGTCAGAGTTACCTTTCCTGTCAATTGGCTGCTTTCTTTTGTCTCCACTGTAATATAAAGATGACAACAAAATATGATTTTTCTTGAGAAATTCTTTTAAGATGAAATTCAATAAATTAATTTTTTATTTTTATCCACACTATAATTAACAAATGATTACAGTTAGAAGACTGTACAATACAAGATTTATACAGTGAAACCTGTCTAAACTGAACTGCAAGGATAAAACTTAAAAGGGACTCAGTAGCCCAAGATCACAAAACTTGGCCTGGGCCACTGAAAATTTTGAGACAGTATCCCAGCTGGCTACTGAAATGTTGAATAGGTAGGTTAATTACCAAGATTTTTTGCTGGGATACTGAAATTGCAACAAAAATGACAAACTTTGTACCTGTGGGTGAACCCCTTTCGGACTAAAACTTTTGTTTGGAATAGATAAGTATTCGGCTTAAATAGAGTAAATTTACAATTATTTATAATACTGGAACTAAATCTCATGGTCAGTTTACACATGAATTTGGTTTATTTAGGGTTATAAAGTTCAGGCAGATTTTACTGTAATAACAGACTTTAGGTATCACTGCTCAAAACTGTCTTGCTGTAGTCAATTGTTCCTACCTTGGAATAGATGTGAAAGTGCTCACTGCTAAAAAAAACCAAAAAAAAGAGGAAACCTGCTATACAGTGCCTGAATACCCACTACTGGAAGAAAACAGATAGAAGTGGGGAGACTTATGGGAGAAGTTAATAACATAGCTTTGTGATCCCTCTGAAGTTACCCTGCCAAAATTCAGTAAATAGTTTTAAAGCTGACTGATCCGAGTACAAAATACCAATCGATCAATAAAAATCTGAAGCGTCCCTGTGCATTTCAACGAATTTTGAATTGTCAACCTTCGCATATATGAATATAAAAAAAACCCAGAAGTGTCTGAAAAGTATAATATTTAATTACCTCTTGTCCTCTCTTTTAATGTCTACCTTTCTATCATCTTTTCTGACATTATGTTTGTCGTCACGGCGATTATCTTTCCTGTCATCTTTTCTGTCAATGTTTCGGTCAATGTTTCGGTCAATGCTTCGGTCAATGGTTCTATCATTGCGCTGAACATTTTTCCTATCATCCCTTCGATCATCTTTCCTATCGTCACGGCGATTGACTTTCCTTGCATCCATATTTCTATCTATATTTCTATCATCACGCCTATTGTCAGTTTTAATATCTCTTTGATCACTCTTCCTAGAATCTCTGCGGTCGTTACTTCTTTCAGATTTTCTTTCATCCTTCCGGACATCTTTTTTATCGTCACGGCGTCCATCTTTGTTATCGTCCCATCTATTTCTATCTCGATTACCGGTATTCTGACCATGATGATCACGGGAATCACTTCTAGACCTGTCAAACGATTGCTTGCCTTTATTATCCGTTCTATTGTCATGTGACTGATGACCTTGCTGCTGATTGGATGACCTGGAATTTCTTTGATTATTACTGGAAGATTTTGATGAATAATTTACATTTGGACCCATACCAGTCTGTCCAACATTTTGATATACTTGGGATAATTGTCCCCTAATAGGAGCAGCACCAAGGATGCCTGGGCCTGCGAAAGGTACCTGTCAACATAAAATATATAAATCAATGTACCATTCACTAAAGGTTTAGTGTTAGGGTAATGATGTTTAACGCCAGTTTCATCAATATTTCAGTTTTATTGGTGGAGGAAACCGGATTATCCGGAGAAAACCACCGACCTGTCGTAAGTCACTGACAAACTTTATCACATAATGTCGTATCGAGTACACCTCGCCATGAACAGGGTTCAAACTCACAACTTTAGTGCTAAGTGGTGATAGGCACACCACGACAACCCCCCATATTCACTAAAGTAATGTTCCTAACTGAAAACAAAATTATAAAAAGAGGATGAAAAATAGGAATACATGTACCATTTGATCTAATGTGATTTTCATATGGTTTCCTCCATCTTCCCATAATGCATTGCTGTTGGAGATCCAGTTATTAAGAGGCGAGTGTTGGTATCACATTAAGCGGTTTAACACCACCACATTCCTGTGCCTGGCACAAGCCATAAGCTGGATTTCCTTCAGCATGTGTTGTCCTTTTTAATGTTCAATTATTTGAAGTGAGAGGTAGTCATTTGTTTTGTTGATATTGGTGGAATTGTTAACTATCAGTTTAAATTTTCTTTTGACAATCAACTAATCATGTTTTTGTTTGCTACCAGTCTATTCTGTTTAATTAAAATTGAGGTTGCTACGGAAAAATTTAATAATGGACAAAATATTACTATAGAAAGTAAAAATATTACCCCCCAACATATAAAGTTACCTCCTTAAGTCTTATTTGGAAAATTAAAAGTTTCACACTTAGTCAATTAGTCTGTACCTGTAAGCCCAGTCCTGGTGTAGCGACTAACCCTGCTGCCTGAGCCAGTAACTGTTGATTGGCTAAAAGTCCCATCATGTTGGCCTGATTCTGTTGTGGATTGGCCATGTTAGACATCGTAGGATTTTGGAAGCCTGGTGGCATGGGTGGGTGCTGTAGCGTCTGCTGTCCTGCTGGAACGACCATCCCAGATCCCCAGGGTGTGCCTCCTGTGGCAGCTGACACCTGGACAGATTGTAGTGAGTTATATACATTTTGTGGTTGAGTTATGGTCCCTTGAACTCTAGATGTCGCTGCAGACGATGAATTGTTGTTATTACCATTTAGATTTCCTGTGAATCTGATGTTCCCGACTGGTTGTTGCTGTTGGTAGGTCTGTGGTCCTGTAACAAATCTGGCTTGTGATGGTTGATACTGGAAATAAATCAAATACAAATTTGGTTACAAAATCTGTTGTTTATTGAACCACAACATTTACCACAGCAAATAAAAACAAAGGTTATTGTGGAGAAACCATTGTATGTGCAGACGAACAACAACGATACTGATAGTACATGTACATGTATGACCACAAAATGTTTGCTGCTGTATTTATTAGAAAAACAACAACATAAAAACTACACACTGACAATATAAAATGTAGTCACATTATTCAAGAATGAAATTACACTGAATATTAATATTTGTTCAATAATACCCCCTGCAAATTAGAAATGCTATTGTAAATGGCAATATGTGGCCTCTACTACCAGTCAGTGTATGAAATTACAGCAAAGCATAAGCATGCCCAAACACCCATTTCTTTAAAATCTGGACCTTTTCAATTGAAATTTTCAGAAATTCTACAGGTTAATCCAAAAAACAACAGGTCTCGGGCCTCCAGACTTACACTAATTTCAATCCCTGCTACCAGTTACAGACCGCTGATACAGACTGATGACTTTGCAGTTCTTTTTATGAACGAGCTTAAGAATTTTGCAGATCTTTTTATGAATCAGCTTAACAATTTGACCAATGTTGTAATTGGAAAATTAGGTAAACTCTTTCACAAACAATATTGTTCTCAGGACTTTTTTTTATAATTTTCTAAATTATAACATCATTATTGTACAAGTTAGATACATTACTGTTGAAACAAAAGAAGTTGCCCATATTGGATATAACAGGTTTCTTTTTCCACATGAGTACTCGGGTGAAGGTCAAGGTGCACCAATGTCTTCACCTGAGTACTCATGCGGAAAAAGAAACCTGTTATATCCAATATGTGCCACTTCTTTTGTTTCAATAATACTGTATCTTATATATATTTTTATGCATCTGAAAATTAAAAGCCACCAACAGTGTTATAATTAGATTTTTGAGCCGACAAATTTTTCGTTCTACCCTCGACTGGATTCAAACCCACCATTTAAACATAACACGCCAATGACTTATACTTATAGTCCATCCCCCTTGTCCACATCAGATATATAGTCTTGTTATTAAACTAATCATGGTTATGTTTGTACTAAGAAAAACTACAATTGAAAATGAAATAATTAATTCCTTCATTCATAAGACGAGTTGTGTGGTATATACCAGCCTTTTTCAGCGGGTATGTCATATTCAGTACAATGTATAATTTTATAATGAAGGACCCATTTCAATCAGAAATTTTACATATCATTCTCAACAATTCCATTAATTTTTCCTGTGAACTCAACTGCTAATACATGTAGCATGTTCACAATGACCTACATATGGCCAGTATTCTTCAATCAACTCAATGCATAATTATGGGCAACAAATACATGGCTAATTTATTTAGCCTGTGTATACGCTCACTGAACTAATAAATTCTATCAACTTTACAGAAAATGTATTTATGAAGTCATATTTCTTTAAGCAATACAGCAGTAATAGACCCCCTCTTATATAGCCCCTTTCATCAAAGGTCAACCCTCTTATCAATTATCAGGCCAGGTTTCAGATGCACAGAGATGGCAAAATACTAGTACACATGACGTAAATTGTCCCCTTTCATGTGTGGCCAACCCTCTTATATGTCCACTATTTTGTTGCAGAAGGGAACTATTGTACAAAAATATACATGCATTTCTAATAAAACAAATATGATGTGATATTGTGTTCAAATCTTACATCAGAGGAGATAAATACATACATGCAGTCATGCACATCAGAATAGTTTCAGAAGTAGAAAAGATATTGAAGTACTGTATGTGAATACAATACTAAAGACAAAACCATTACAAACTACAGTAGATTTCAATAGGTATTGGGTAATAAGGAACAGTACTATTAGTAAGATGAAAAGAATGGCATATCATGCAGCCAATAAAAACACTGCATCAAATAAATACTTCATTCTGATTGGACAATTTTGGAGTATGAAAATCATACAACACGAATGTTTTATGATCATAAGGCCAGAAATAATCCTCACTTCTGATTGGCCCTTTGAAGCTAAAAGCCAGAAATAATCCTCACTTCTGATTGGCCCTTTGAAGCTAAAGGCCAGAAATAATCCTCACTTCTGATTGGCCCTTTGAAGCTAAAGGCCAGAAATAATCCTCACTTCTGATTGGCCCTTTGAAGCTAAAGGCCAGAAATAATCCTCACTTCTGATTGGTCCTTTGGCGTCTTCCAACTTTTCTTGCTACATTTTCAGATTTTTAGGTTTTCATGAGTCGATAGCAGTACATCTTAAAGGCTTGAGAGTATTTCTGACTTCTTATTTTAAAAGCTATTTTAAGAAACATATACTACATATGTATTGTATCTGTCATACAGACTGCATCTGTGAAAGTTTTGAAAAATATCTTTATAATCTGTTCTCCAACTCAGAGTATTCACTCTTTAACACAGTTACAGTGATAAAGATTCAATTCAAAAGCTGACAAATCCAAAACATGGATGACAAACGGAGATAGACAGACATGCACACCAACTTAGGGACTATATAATGATTGATGAAATAACACTCTAGATCTCTGTCAGTTTTCATTGATAGTTTGGAAATAGACAAATTTTACAGTCAAAAGCCCACCAATGTGTCAAGAACTGTATTCTAAATGACTCCGCCACTGGATTCTTACACCTATCCTGCTCAAGCAAAGACAACCATCATCAGTTTCTCCAAGAACTCCGAAAGAAAAAGAATTACCTCTAGAACATTCTTTTGGTATGATGATAAATCTCCTAAAGAATTCAGAATTTTCTTTTTAACAAACAATGTAGTGGGTGTTTCTGTCTTGTAGAATTTAGAGTTGAGACTATTTAGACTTTACTGACAATCTTAAACAGTTCGGTGGTAGACAGGTGTGAATACATATTGCTTGTGCTGCTTGTTTTTTTCAAAGCTGGCAACTGTCTAACTTACCACAACCAAATCAACTTTACCATCATTGGAGGTTCCCCAGGTAACATTATACGGAGTGGAAGATTGACACAAACTTTTCACATCATCTGCTTCGGTTCCTCGTGATAATGCTTTGTGAAATTTCCAATTTTTGACATGATTGTACAACTGTCTCAAGTGAAAACATCTATAACCACACAACGAGAATAGTAGGGAACTGTATGAAGGGGGACGTGTTCTCTAATAACGTGGTGGACTGCTTCTACCTTTGACCCTTCGTAGGTACACCCAACTCTAACACACTTATATCTGGCTGTCAACTCATCCATTTTAATTAAATTTGAAGCAAAACAGGTTTTTAATAGCAGTCACAACCTTTTCTCTCTAGATATACAAATTTCTACTTCTACCAAATACTGACCACCTTCAACAAGTTGAAGATTATGTCAGAGATTGCACATAGCAATTGATAAAGGTTAATACTATTTACAGGTTTAATAGATTAGTACACTGTATTTGACATAGGAGACAACAGCCTTTAATGTTTCAAATCATCACTACACACTATGGTAGCCGGTATATATATTTATATGAAACAGAAATCCAGGGTCCTTCGCAACATACCATGTTTTTAAAACAACATTTGTCATTGAGAAATACCAAAAAGATTTCAATGACAAAAATAATGAAAAAACAAACAGGGGAGTTAAAATATGAAGTGAGTTGAAAGTAATTAAGAAGTTTAAAAAAATATAAGTAAAATTGCTGAGGATTGCAAATATATAACAAGGTAGAAAATAAGAGCATTCTAAGAGAAATATATTTAATCAGACTCAGTTTCCCATGCCTTGGTTACATGTATGTGTAATGGTTAGTTAGCATGTAGTTAGTACAAAAGACAATGGATTTAATCACATTTAGTTGTTATTCTCAGAAATGCCAAACCCAAATCAAATGAATGATTATGAATTGGCATATTGCTGGTCATTTAAAATGATTAAATGAAGCATCAAAAGTCTGTTCCTTAAGAAGCTGCCAATGTATGTTATTTAATTTTTTTTTTTTACAAATTCTGTGTAATCAGAGGAATTTAAAACCACTCATTTTTGTATAGAGCCATAACAAATCTAAAAGAACATGAAGTGAGTCATTCATTGGTCTTTTGATTCCCTTCTTCCAAGCAGAATCAATAGTTCTGGATTCCTAAGGATGATGATGTTAAATGACATTTGCAATACATGCACTATCTGGTCGGATACAAAATGTAACCACTCTGCAATATATTGGATAATTATCATCAAATTCATTTTTGTTCAGTTGGTAAACAATTCCTGGTTTTATGTGTGGTTAATGTGTCATTGCAAAATCAATTACAAATGAATTACACTGGTCAGACCAATAACATGCAAGTCTATTGGCATGTCTGTTTTCTGACCTGTAAGTGTAGTTTTTACGCTATCAAAAATTTAATCACATGAAAAAATTTCAAGTTTAGTTTCCTGATAACCAATAACTAGTGACATCAATGTTATTTTTAGAAGTAATCCAACAATCAGCTTATCTTATTTCTTAATCAACTTTACAGCCTATAGAATAGTGAGGCCGGCTGGTCTTTTGAAGGGAGTCAAGTAATCCAATGTTAGCTAAAACAGCCGGGAAATGGAAAATGCATACACAGTCTTCGAAATTAGACTTTCGAATTTACTGGCCCGAAAACTTCAAAATTAGAATATTTATATAGATTCTATTGAAAAAATTTGGCAAAAGTCCCTGGTCCGAATCAATTTTCACTGGTCGTGGGCCACCGGACCACTGCTAAAGTCGGATGACTGTATACATTTACTGTGCTCTGTCACATTAAAGTGTATCTGAAAGATTGAATCTGGTGCAACCTAAATTCAATAAATGCATATCATTCGTCAAATTAATATTGATAAAGTACAATAATTATGTCTAGTGGATGTGGGTTGACAGTCATAAAATGATAAGTGTCAATGTCTTATGGGTGGTGACTACAGAACCAGGGGGGAACACAAATACAAAATTATAAGTGCAAAGAACAACATCTACAAATTTTCATTTTTCCCTAGAGCCATCATAACCTGGAACTACCACCAGTAACTGTAGCCCTAGCTCCTGACCTAGATAGCTTTAGGTCAGGATTGGAGGGAGTTCAGTTCCCACCACATTGTATGTAAAAGACACCTACACCTCAGCAATGTATATATGTTATTTTAAAAATATTCTTTTTTGTTCTTTTTGTTCTAATACTTCATTTACTTTATTAATTTTCACTATACATCTTTAAAGTCTCCACGCCAAAGCAATTGCACTCGATGTTTCGAGCTCTGCTTTGTATCCGGAATAAGAAGAAGTCCAGACAAGTGATATAAGGCGATTAAGGGTGACACAATTTACCACACACTTCATGTAATTTGTTGCTATAACGTTTTATTTTAATTATTTGCATGTAAAATGATGTAGTAAAGCTTTTTTCTGACTATTTAACTTCAAAAGTTAAGAAATATAACATGATTAGCTCAAAATATGGTGTTCAGTGTTTTCCGTTGTACGTCTGTGAGAATAGCATGTCATGAGAATGTCACATTGGGTCAGTACCACACACCTCATTTTATTAGTTGATATGATCTAGTATATCAATTTTCTCCTTGAATTTCTGGTTAATTATGAATATTCAATTCAATAGTTAAGAAATTATTTTTAAAATGTTTATGTTGCTTAGTTGCTAACCACACACTTCATGTAATTTGTCGCTATAACGCTTTACTTTAATTATTTGCACTCAGTAAAGCTGTATTATTAATATACAACTTTAAATGTTAAGAAATACAATGTATTACACAATTAGCACAAATTATGTTGTTAAAGGGCAACTTGTAATTTTAATTTCTAATTTTTTCATGGGTTGTGACGTTTTAGCCCGATAATTGCATTGTGGGATTGAAATTTAAAGTCTGGGTTGCTGATGTTAAATTCACTTCATTCAAAGTGCTCAGAGGACTGTAATTTAAATCTAATAACCGTTGGAAAATTAAATACTGAAGTGAACAGCTACGTACCTTTTTGACAAACAACTATTTTAAATGAACAAAATGCTTCATTTCCTTTATATTTACAACGGAAAGAGTGTTTTACAACAGTCACCTATATTCACTATATGTAGGATCC
Source organism: Bathymodiolus septemdierum (assembly GCA_963383655.1). NCBI lineage: Eukaryota > Metazoa > Mollusca > Bivalvia > Mytilida > Modiolidae > Bathymodiolus > Bathymodiolus septemdierum. The sequence goes on along the minus strand of OY726528.1, from coordinate 12,494,967 downwards.
CTTTTACAATTATGTTCATTTTGTTTTACTGCTAATGTGCTTGTTTCTGAATCCTGTCTGTATTTACTATGTTTGATGTACTGTATATTCTGATTATTTTCTAAATAAATATTGTTTAAATTAATGTGCTGAAAAACATAATGGATAATTTTGACAATGCGTAACTTGTGTATTGATCGGATTAATAAAATGGGAATTTGAATACACACTATTTGCTTTCCAAGATCGTTTATTATTTATTAAAGATAAAATATTTTTAAAACATTAGAATAAATATAATGTTGAAATAACAGGAACAATTATAATTGTAATTATGTTTTAGATGATAAAAAAGTATACACCATCCTTGAAATTATAAGTTTTCATTATTAGAGGTGCCAAATTGGCCTAACTATATATAGCTGTCTCATCATAATTAATATGTATTCACAATTCTAACAATCGGTGTTCATAAAAGATGTTTTAATTTTAATTAAAGAACTTAAAATTAAAGGTTAGGAGATCGGGTGGCAACTGAGTTTACAAAGTTAGTGTTTAAAAAAGAAAAAACTCTTTGCTCAGTGACCCCCAGAAGGCACAAAACCTAAATATATGATTTTTTTCAACTCGGAACCCTGTAAGCAAACTTGACCTATAATCTTGATATCCACTGATATTCATTCAGACAAAGTTCGAAAGAGATCATGATCATGAGTGGTATAAACAGATGAAGAGCAGTCAAAATATACAGAGATTAGGCCACACCCAAATTTACTTCTTGTTCTTCAGATTTTGTGCTAAAAACGTTGGAGCGAGCAAGTGATTTAAAAATGTTAATTTTTTTTCCTTTTTTTGTTTGTTTGTCATTTTTGATGAGCGAAACGTAAAATATTATGCGGAAAATATATTTCTTATATATTTTCAGAAGCGAGAGACCATATCTTAATTTTAAATATCTTATTCTTCAATAAATTAAGGCAAATAATTCCTGAAATAAGAAGTGAAAGGCGGGATTTACTTATTTTTATTTTCATTCTGAAAACGACAGGTACATTCACACCGGTTCACTCAGCAGGGTACCTAATATTGCGTAATGAGTTTAGGGTCCACACAGGAAGTCGCCAGGCAGAATATACAAGTGTCATTTTACATCTGGTCAACGGGACTCTGACCGAATACTTGAATACATGTGTCACAATCTTTGGCAATAATCAGAAACGCAATACACATTTTGTGACCCATTAACGCTACCCGTGACTAGAATAGGAGATGCAATACACATTTTAAAGGTTCTAATAGGTGATCAAAATACATGACCCTGATCAAGTATACATTAGGAATGGGTGCATATTAATGCACACTGGTGGATCAAGGGGGTGTTCGACAATTTAGTAAAATTTGTGTATAAATTGGGTAAAAATTGACAAACAAGAGCCTGGGACCCCGTTTTCAAAACTGCTGGATCCACGCCTGATGCAGCAATGATTCTGGGGCTATTTTCACAAAAAAATCTTAAGATTAACATTGATCGTAAGTTATATTGAATTGTTCATTTTTATCTTGATTTTTTGTGTGCCTCATCAAAATGATATAGCAACAACCAAAATTATGAAATAAAGCAGGGTAAACAGGGCAGGGTAGAAAATTCTTCTTGCAAACCTCAAAAAGCAAAATAGACAAAAACCATTTGTATGTAATTTTTCCTTATAAAAAAAACAACCATATTTTTTATGACTATTCTGAGATTAATCAGAAGGGTCCGCCAGTTCGAAAGACGTGATTAAAATAAACAAAAATTGTTTTCTTTACGCAGAGACATATTATATGTTACGCTTTGTTCAAATCAGAAATAACCGTTATGAAAACAGATTAATCTTTTTACTGTTGGTGAATAAGAATATTGTATTTCCATAAACAAATTATTATATTACGTAAGAGATGTACCCTGAAGTTTTGTATAATAAACTTTAAAAGTATGTACTCATCGTCTGTAATTGTCAAATGAAAACTATTACAAATTATATGTTTACATAATCCTCTCAATTTTATGGCTTCCTACCCTGTAACTTTCTGTGCTTTTAGCTAAGAAGCAGAGCTTATGTGTAGCTTTATTGTTGTGTATGAACGATCGATTACAAAGTGCCATCTTATAAATAATATCATTAAAACAATTTTGTCCCGTAGAATAGGCCTATTTTTATTTTTTTAGGAATTCATGGCATTGTTCCGATGTCCATTCTTTTTTTTCACATAATTTCGTAGTTCTTCAATTTTCGAAAAAAAATCTTTTGTAAATGTGTCTTATTAAAGACGGACCGTTTTTTCCGATTCGTTTGTTTTGCCATAAGTATATTGAAACAAAACGTAAATCTGCAAAAAGTGATTGTGTAATAAATTCATATATTTAGAATAATAAGAAAAATAAAAAGAATTACGCCTGACAAGCCATATCGACACTGAATGAGGACCCCGGTTTGTCACACTTGTTTACGGGCATGGTGGTATTTAGACATCACATGATAATTGGTATCGAGATGCTATCAAAATGGTGACATCCATCTATCGTTGACCGAATTTTAAAATCGATTTCATTCCCTTATCCAACATAATAAAATGCTAATATACATATAAACATCCATATTTATACATCAGGAAAAACATATAAAAAAATAATTGTTTTGCGAAGTTTCCCTTTAAGTTAATTTTACGTCAAAATATAGCTATAAATAATAGGAAAAGATTTTATAATATAGATCTTATATACTATAATTTAATATAATCTATATCTTCTTGAAATGATGGTTATGTGCACTGATTTTTCTTTCTGTTTTTTAAAATAATGCCTGAAACAGGCATAAAAGTTAACAGACACCCATAAGATTTTGCCATGTGAAAACTAAATGCCCCCCATCCCCCACGATGATCTAATAATAGTCAACACGTGATCTGATAAAAGTTTTGGATTGTCACGGTGTGTAAATATCATGGACGCCATTACTCGCTGTCGAAACAGTAGATTTACCAATATTAAATATTTTCTTGATTTCTTTGACATTAGAATGAAAATTATAAGTATTTACACTAGAAAACATCATATTTTGTGTAAAATAACGCTTAAAAGTTGATAAAACATTAAAAACATGAAGTGTGTGGTACCGGTAGTGTGTGGTAAATCGTGCGGCCGGCCATTAAGGGTTAAACAAACAAACAAACAACTAGTTTATTGTCAATCACGACGCCCACAGAGGAGCTGTATAATCAATACAAATTTAGATACAATGATTAGATTAATTTACATGATTTCAATATCAATAATACACAGGTACACAAGTTATATTTATATATATATGGGGAACAGGCTATTGGTGTATGAATACAAGAATCACAAGAACAACAGGTTAATAATCCAAGAGGCAGAGCATCACATCATACACATGTCAGAAAACACATTTACATATTATATGAAAACAAATAAATAGTCATTATGACAAACAAATAAAACTCCTGAAACATGATACATAAATATATATATTTTCTAATTATTATTAGATAAAATTTCATGTCTAAAGTTATTCAATTTATTTAATAATTGCTTTTACAAATAATTAATCTTTTTAGAACTACTTGTAGATGACAGTGTTTTTTATTTATTTATGATTAACTATAGGATTACATCACAAAAACTTGCTGCGGACCCCGAAGACCATAAGAAATGCGGTTACGGATGTAAAAAATTATGCATCTCAGATTTCTCTCCCCCTTTTTTATGAAACACAAAGTGAATAATTTATTTCACTTTTAACCTGGTTTAATCTTTGATTATCTGTTCTGTTGAATCTTTGGTTATTTCTGTATGACATAGTTGTGATAACAGATGTATTTATGTCCAATATTCATGTGAACTTGTCTAAAATGTTTGTTTAATTATCCAACTTAATTAAGCATGGCGGCTTCCATTGACCAACTCGGAACTTCTCTGGCGTTTTTCATTAAACATTCGGGCAGCATTTGATTAGAAAAAGACGAGTAACTCTTGTATCAAATTTTACACACTTTTGTTGACACTTGTAAGCTCATCGTATGTCTAGAATCAAATACGGATGACATCATAATGGAAATACTCGAAGAACATTTAAAAAAAACCTCTAAGCATATTTCTCCTCTACTAGACTACTATTTATTTAATTATTATCAATAAATTTAATATTGTAGATACCCCCCAAAAAATGTTTTAGCTTTTCGATATCAAAACATATCACTGTCTTGTTACTTTTAGTGTAATATAGAATTGCAAGCGAACAGAAAATTGAGACATAAATAAAACAAAACTGAATTGACACTTAAGGAGGTTGGATCAAATTTCAAAAAGAAATACTAAGTTCTAAATTGTTGGCCTGATGATAGGTACATGTATGTGTTCTGAGCTGAAAAAAAAAACTAAAAATTAGCATACCTGCATAGAACTAACTTTTGTGCTCGTCGTCCATCTTTGTGTGAGGGTGGCTATATGAGGTACCATATCTCTACAAATGATGCATTAACAGGTCTTCTGCAAAATCTTGCATAACCTCAAAAGACAATGCTAATAGGAATACTCTGATTTATTTTTCAATACCTGAGATCAGAAAAAAGCAGATTTTAACCCTGGCCATAGAATTTGTTTCCTCCATACAACACTCTTTCGCTCATAACTATGTTGCAAGAAATACCAAGTTCCCTATTTTTGCTTATGATGTGCTCAGTTGTATCTAGAATGAAACAAGCTTTTAAAAAAATAGGTCACCGAGTTTGTTTTGTCAACAATTTGATTTGAAGACAGTCAAGTGGCATAGAAGCAAGTATTAAAGGGAGATAACTCTTGCAATAATTTTCTGAATTTTATCAAAATGTTCACAGATTTTTGGATAATTTGTTTCCTAGTAGTTACTCTTACGTACTTTCCATTACATTTTGCACTGAAAAACATAGAACTTTAGGTCTTAAAATACTCGCGACAGCCATGCGCGAAAAAGATGCACAGGAACAATACGATCCAACCTCCTTAAGATTCAGTTCTACCAGTCGCCATCTTCAACACATAAACGAGGAGTATATCGCCCAACACCATTTCAATTCAATTCAGAATATTTTATTGTTTTGGATAACTTTAAGGCAATGTCTATTAATATCTTCCCCATACAAGATAGAATTCTAACAGTAGGGTTATGGAATATGGATACATGGTATTTGAAGCGACTTTCAACAATATTTCAGTTATATCAAGGCGGTCAGTTTTATTGGTGTAGGAAACCGGAGTACCCGGAGAAAACCACCGATCTGTCGCAAGTCACTAACAAACTTGATCATAATGTTGTATCGAGTACACCTCGTCTGGACAGGATTCAAATTCACAACAACAGTGGTGATACGTACTGATTGATTGCATACCGGTAGTCAGTTGTAAATCCAACTACCATGCGATCATAACCACGCCCCCCCCCCCCCCCCCCCCCCCCCCATATGTTTGAGTGGACCAATATATCTACCCGCAAACTCTTGTTAAGAGCTAGCATTATAAAAATCCAACCAAGTGGACATCATCATCTCATGGAATGTAATTAGTTTTCATCATGATATAGATGAAAACAATTGATCATTTTGCGCTAAACAACAGTCACACTTGCATTCACCCGGAATTAAACCCATTCGTTGATGAATTATGTCGTGTAAGCCCTCGTAATTCATAACCTATATGTTGGTTTCAAACAATTTAAAGTTGATACCGATCAATTATAACTAAATAGTTATTTACACTTAATAATTTAACAAGATCCCAATAATTACAACAATATTGAAAGTGTTTGTTACCTTTTTCTATCGCAATGTTTATCAATAATATTAGCGAATGTTAAATAAACAATGCCTGCCTTATAAATGTATGATATCAATACACCAAATATACATTACAAAAAACTATATATACTGAGCATAAAAATAAACAAAACAACATAAATAAAACTCAGTTGATATTTAGCAGTCTATTGGAAATTTGAGTGCATGATGATGGTCAGATTGCACAGACAGTTTTCTCGATCAACGTATCTTTACTATCCACACGAAAATGCGTATCTTATCCACACGAATATACGTATCTTTACTATTCACACGAATATACGTAACTTTTCTATCCACACGAATATACGTAACTTTATTCTTCACATGAATATACGTATCTTTTCTATCCACACGAATATACGTATCTTTATTCTTCACATGAATATACGTATCTTTATTATCCAGACGAATATACGTATCTTTATTATCCAGACGAATATACGTATCTTCATTATCCAGACGAATATACGTATCTTTACTATCCACACGAATATACATATCTTTACTATCCACACGAATATACGTATCTTTACTATCCACATGAATATACATCTTTACTATCCACATTAAAATACTTATCTTTACTATCCACACGAATATACGTATCGTTAATATCCACACGAATATACGTATCTATAATATCCACACGAATATATGTATCTTTAATATCCACATGAAATATGCGTATCTTTACTATCCACGCGAATATACAGATAGTGTGGATAGTAAATATATTCGTGTGGATAGCAAAAATGTTCTTGGGGATAATAAAGATGTTCGTGTGGATAGTAAAAATACATTAACAGAGATAAATGCATGTGCGGTATCGGTGGAAATATTACATACGAAGTAGTATGAGTTATTGTTTTATTTTTAACGCCATCCCTTCCGCGGGCTCAGGCTTGTGGTAACTGGAAGCTATAAACTACCTTAACTTGGCTATCCACAATAAAGTCTCCCAAAGTGTTTAATTTGATCAGAAATGCTATATATATCATAGCAAATGGTATTATCATTATCACAGTGTATAACCGGACAGTTTTGATCCACTTTCAAAGAATAAATCACGGATAATCATCCAAGAATGTCGAAATTTCTGCAAGCAACTAACCTTACCTGGTCGGAGAGTACAGCAACTTCCGTTTTTCAAAACTGTCCGGTTATACACTGTGATTATGTCTATACATATGTGATGCGTACGCGCATATTTGAGGATAGACTAGAATGTTGACCTTAATTTGATATATCAATCATGGCAACTGTAAGTGAAAATGATTCTTGAATTTTTAGTAACATTATCTGGGAGCGCGCCAATCGTAACTACTCGGTCATTCTCGCTACCCTGCAAATAACCCCGTATGCATTAGGCGTATAAATCGCACTACTTTTCACATGTCAGTTACATTAAAGTTTGATAAAGTTATATTTTAAACAATTTTCTATATTTCAATTAAAGCTTTAATTAGTTTTGCATGATTAGATTTTACTTAGTATGTCTTCCATATTGGATTTTCGTGGACTATATTTTTGTGCGGCTTAACTTAACTTAACTTCCGGCAAACAATTTAAGAAGAATTTCTACTATGTGTACGTACGAGGTTATTTGCAGGGTAGCGAGAATGGCCGAGTAGTTACGATTGGGAGCGCGCAGGTTGCTTTTAATGCGAGGAGAGAATTATCTTTAACACTCCAAATTAAGGTTGTATGGTCATGCCCTTCTGAAACAATAGATTTGTTTGATGTATATATATATATAACATATTAAGGTCTGTTGCACTACTGGTATATGTAAAGCTCCTAAATAATTGTATTATGCATAAAACGGAGATTAGTGTTTTTAATATTTATGGTTAGGGTAAGAATTGTGGTGTTTAACATCACTTTCAACAATAGTTCAGCTACATCAGTTTTATTGGTGAAGGATTCCGGAATACCCGGCGAAAACCACCGACCTACCGCAAATCAATGACAAACTTGATCACACAATGGTGTATCGAGTACACCTCGCCATAAGCGGGATGAGAACTCACAACGTTAGATGTGATGGGCACTGATTGCATTATGCATATGGTAGTTGTAAATCTAACTACCATACGATCAGTGTATTCGATACAACATTTGTCAGTGACTTGCAGCATGTCGGTGGTTTTCTCTGGGTACTGCGGTTTCCTCCACCAATAAAACTGACCGCCACGATAAAGCTGAAATATTGTTGAAAGTGGCGTTAAACACCATAACTCTAACCGATACCATACGATCACGCCACGACTATTTGAAATTAATGCAGTCAGTTAATTTTTTTCTCGTTCAGTATAAATAGAGATTTATTAAGAAAATTATAGACTTATAAATACTTCACGAGAGCAAAAGCTTACATAGGTAACTTGACCAAAATAGATATATACCTGGGGGAAATGTTGATCGAACGTTTAAAATACAGTAATTAAGGGTAAATAACTACATTTTTAATTTATTTACAGTATAAATTTAATAGTTTGACATTCGATGAATGTACCAAATGTCATTGTATAAATATATCCTATTCTCGTTCTTCCTATTCTGGTTTTGGATTTAAACAATTGTTCACAATTTTCAGTATTCTACGTATGCACACACATTAAGGTAAGAAGTTGATTTTCTGAATTATTTGTATATTTCCACTGAGATTTTTTAATGTCACCGTTAATCCGAGGCTCGTCTCAGATTAGACTGGTAGTTGCAATTTCTATAAATGCTATTCAAGTTTAGGGTAGGTTTGTGGTGTTTAACGCCACTTTCAACAATATTTCAGTTATATCATGGCGGTCAGTTTTGTTGGTGGAGGAAACTGGAGTACCCAGAGAAAACCACCAACCTGTCGCAAGTCACTGACAAACTTTATCACATAATGTTGTATCGAGTACACCTCGCCATGACCTGTCGCAAGTCACTGACAAACTTTATCACATAATGTTGTATCGAGTACACCTCGCCATGACCTGTCACAAGTCACTGACAAACTTTATCACATAATGTTGTATCGAGTACACCTCGCCATGACCTGTCACAAGTCACTGACAAACTTTATCACATAATGTTGTATCGAGTACACCTCGCCATGACCTGTCACAAGTCACTGACAAACTTTATCACATAATGTTGTATCGAGTACACCTCGCCATGACCTGTCACAAGTCACCGACAAACTTTATCACATAATGTTGTATCGAGTACACCTCGCCATGACCTGTCACAAGTCACCGACAAACTTTATCACATAATGTTGTATCGAGTACACCTCGCCATGACCTGTCACAAGTCACCGACAAACTTTATCACATAATGTTGTATCGAGTACACCTCGCCATGACCTGTCACAAGTCACTGACAAACTTTATCACATAATGTTGTATCGAGTACACCTCGCCATGACCTGTCACAAGTCACTGACAAACTTTATCACATAATGTTGTATCGAGTACACCTCGCCATGACCTGTCACAAGTCACTGACAAACTTTATCACATAATGTTGTATCGAGTACACCTCGCCATGACCTGTCACAAGTCACTGACAAACTTTATCACATAATGTTGTATCGAGTACACCTCGCCATGACCTGTCACAAGTCACTGACAAACTTTATCACATAATGTTGTATCGAGTACACCTCGCCATGACCTGTCACAAGTCACTGACAAACTTTATCACATAATGTTGTATCGAGTACACCTCGCCATGACCTGTCGCAAGTCACTGACAAACTTTATCACATAATGTTGTATCGAGTACACCTCGCCATGAACGGAGTTCGCACTCACAACTTTAGTGATGATATGCATTGATTGCATAGGTAGTTGTAAATCCAACTACCATACGGTCACGACAATGATTTCCCCTATATAGATTTCAGTGTTTTTTTTGCATAACTTGATATAGTTTGAACTTCTGTGACGAATCCAGAGTATCTAAGCACATTTGGCCATTACATTGTCTGTCTAGAACAAGCGATGATTTACAAAATACAATGCAGAAAACTATGGATTGAGCAATACGAATAATACGATGTGAACTCGGGTGCTCCGGAAGGCTAAGCAGATCCTGTTCCATTAGTGGAGCCCGTCGTGTATTTCTTGCTAAAAATCTGATAAAAAGTCATGAAGTGCGAGGTTTTGGTCACAACAAAGAGAACATATCCGAGGTATTTTGTGATCTAGATATTAAAGTTATGATGAATGGCGACTGCGAAAAATCTTTCGAAGTGAATACTTCAACTTAACCAATAGGAATCTTTACGTCACCACGGCCTCTGTGAAGACTAAAGGTAAGCCGTGTGTCATGCTTTTTATTGTGTTTATTCCGACATATAAGTAGTCGCCCATTTTTATTCTAATGATGTGTGTTTTGAAAGTCAGTCAATCTGACTGAAATCAAATCTCTGGCTTGTTCGCCTTTACTGATATATGTTGTGGCTCTGAGGAAACGCCAAATGTTGCGGGTCACACAAGAGTAGCTTTATTTCATGAATATTATGATGATAATAAATATGGTTATGACATTTTTCGGCCTATCAGATTGCTCGTAGTATGTAAAGCATCTTAGTAACACTTTCATAATCTCGCAATCGCCATTTTCATTGGATGGTTCATAGGGTCAAATCGCATGTGACCCGTAATAATACTTCAGATCTCCCACGCTGCGACATATCAGTAAAGGTGATCAAGAGAGAGGCCGATTTTAATCAGATTGGTCCTATATGCATCCGAGAGATTGTCGTTTAACGCCAACTCGGCAATTTTTCAGCTATCTCATGACGAGAACAAGTTATTTTTTCAATGGGATCAAAAGGTCCGCTTTGTTGGATTTTTATAGTGCTAGTTTACTGAAACAACAGTCGCGAATAGACATGCCGCCCCACTCGTACACAGTTATCCTGATTCCGAGCCAACCAGTCTGTGTTCTTTCTCCCTAATGCTGCGTGCTTAGCGTACAAGCAACACATACCAAATTGTACAGTCTTTGGTTTGACCCGATCGGGATTCGAACCCACGATCTACCTAACTCGATGCTAGCAGACTAACTATAACACCACTGATACGGTTTATATGCATCCGAAGAGCCCTTAAAATGTTATGTCTGTATCTATTAGGCCTCCAAGAGAAATTTTGCAAGGAGGAACAAGATTGCTTTGGACTCCAGCTTCTCTCAAAATTGAGAATTTGAGTTGAAAATACAAAAAAAAAAAAAAAAAATCAAAAGAAAACATTTATGGATAAGGCTATGGGGCCCTTCTTGGCGCCCCGGGCCGATGTACCGGCTGAACCCCCCCCCCCCCCCCCCCCCCCTCTTATAGACCCTGGTATCTATTAGGTGTTATATAACTTCCAGTAGTCGTTGACAGTAATTTCGATCATATTAGGAATGTTTTGAATATCAAACCCCAGTCAACAGGATATGAAACATAATATTTCTTTGAGAATTATACAGATATTAATATCAATTTGTTATATGTACGGTATCATATTCAACAAGCAATCAAAATCACATCGCTTCTGCATGGAGAGGAAAATGACATAATAATATTTTTCATTGCAAATTGAAAATTGTCCTTTTTATCAAAAATGAGATTTCTGGAGAGTAAAATGACGTAATAATATTTTTCATTGCAAATTGAAAATTGTCATTTATTAAAAAGCAGTTGCTAAGTGTAAAATGATGGTTCCCGTCATAGTGCGTATCGTGAGTTGATTGTTCAGCGAATTTGAAGACTCGTAGTCTAGAACGAAGCCGACAGTTGTTTTTAAAATAGATCTGTCACCTTCTCATCATTGTGTAGAACGAGTCGAATAAGCCGAAAATGGTTTAATAGATCTGTCAGCTTATTATCATTGTGTAGAACGCGTCGGGTAAGCCGAAAACGGTTTAATTGCTCAGCCTTTCATTTCCAGTTTGTATTTAAGGAATAAAAAACGTGTATAGTTGATTGTTCAACAAATTAGAAGACTCCTTGTCTAGACCGAGTCGGATAAGCCGAAAGTGATTTAATAGCTCTGTCAGTCTCTCGTCTTTATCTAGAACGAGTAGGATAAGCCGAAAGTGATTTAATAGCTCTGTCAGCCTCTCGTTTTTATCTAGAACGAGTCGGATAAGCCGAAAGTGATTTAATAGCTCTGCCAGCCTCTCGTCTTTATCTAGAACGAGTAGGATAACAGAAAGTGGCTTATATAACTCAGCTTTTCATTTCCAGTAAGGATAAAAATGTGTATAGTTGATTGTTCATCAAATTAGGACTCGTTATCTAGAACGAGTCGGATAAACCGAAAATGTATGTCATACTCTCAAGTTCAGCCTTTTTATGAGGACGACTCTCGAAGAAACATCACACAACAAAAACAAATATATTTAAGTTGTAACAAAGGATACAATTTCACTTAAGCGGGAACTTGGGTCTAACATGTGTGGTCCTTTATATGTCATTGTCTTTTTAACAGATAACACAATCAAGATTTAAAAGAATGGATATTAAATAAATGATCATGATATCAAGTTCCAACCAGTCACATATTAATTACGGTTGACAAAAAAAAAAGATTAACTGCTTGACGAAGATCATGGAGGAAATACAAACTGAGTGCACGAAAGAGGAATAATTGGTTCAAATGACAACTTATTACTACGTGTGCATCACATGAGCAAGAATTCATTTTTTTCCTGATATTTGAAAATTTGAAACGTGAATTTTCTGTAAAATGTGGAGGTAAGTCTTGTTATTTATATATATATTTTGCTTGTTTGTTTATTTGTTTTTTTGTTGTTGTTTTTTTTTTATATGATTTACGTGATATTTTTAGTTGGTAAAATCAAGGATATAAATCCTTGGTGAAATACAGATTTGAAATGTCCATTTACAAACCCATTAGTTACAATACTAGTCTCAATATCTTTAGAAAATATGGTATCCAAAACCGGGTAACCAGTATATATTTCCATCTACTATATGACAAAACTATACAAATTCATAGTTCTCTCTTATATCCTATAAAACCGATGGTTCTTGCAAATGGATGTAACATTTTCAACCAGTGATAAAAACACTGATTGAAGAGTGAAGTCGGTATTCTCCACGGGGCACTAATTTACGTGTCCTAATCAAAGTGCGAATTATTTACCATATTCGATTCGCCACGAACGCCTCTTGGATTGCTCGTTGGTTCCTCATTGTGGTATAACCTTCTGGTCAAGCGTCTTCGTCGTGCTATTAAACTAGCTGCACGAATGAACAAACGCTCATTTGTAACTGTCGTGACTGTATAAAATCTGACTTCCTTGATTTTGTTTTTATTAATATGGCTACCGAATGTATGTTCTTCTTCTTGTTTGTTTGTTTTTTGTTTTGAAAATTATTTTTCTTACTGAATTCTTACTATTCATAATATCATGACTTTGGAATTACACACTAGATCCATGGTGATTAATTTGAGCATCCTGAGCATCGCTTGCAATAAAATAACCATTGGCATTAGGTTTAGCTAAGATACGATAACGTAACCCTCAGTCCGCTTGTGCCTCACTGGAGCACATGCGGACTGAGGGTTACGTTATCGTATCTAGATTCTAGGTCTAGCTAAGCGTCCCGTGTATCTACAACACGTGGCAAATAATTTTTCCCATTGGTTCACCGTTTGGCAGTGACGTTAGTACTATTTACAGACCTTCATGTGCACCTGTTTGTTTTCTCAATGTCTTTTCAAAGCAGTTTTTAAATATGGAAGCAATAAAACACTCGTTTTGAGTGTTTTATACAACGCTGTCCATAGTTTTATGAAGAAGAAGAATACTTTATTGACCAAATAAGGACCTAGCAATTACAATGATTGACAATATGGAATACAAACATACAATGTACATAATAACAACAAGGAAATATTGATAATGTCATATAATTATATAAGCCACCATGGCCAGTGCAATTTGTTTGAATATAATACAGTTTTATTTCCAGTAAAATAAACTTTTAACAACAACTGTCAGTAGACCAGAGATGTGCAATCAATAATGATATTATTAATAAATAAGGGAAAAAAACCCCCCAAAACCCACTTACTTTACAGTTTCTTTTATATGTATATAAATAATGTCAACTCGTATATGTATACAAATGATGTCCTCCTCGTGACCAGTGCACATGAACCATTAAACAATATTCAAATGCAACGGTCACCAAGGGCTGATGCTTAAAGGACCAACAGGAAGGATTAATAAACATGAACTGCAATGATTATGTGAATCACTAACAAATTTGGCATGAACAATAGCACATCACTGATCCACCAACACATGCATCTAATTATATGCACACAGTGCTCCCCTATAATCTGACCTATGCACACATTTCTAAATAAGACAGAGAAATTTACAAAGTTCTAAAAGTATATTCTTATCCTCAGTGTTTAATAACCATATAAGTTTGTTCTTATTGTTAAGATGTTTAAAATTAATACAACTTTTTTCAATGGTATCATATAATATTTTCCTTTTTGATTCCGTGCCAGGACAAGTAAAGAGATAATGTTGCTCATCTTCAACTTCATTAATGGAGCACCGTGTGCATATTCTATCGTGCCGGAGAATGCCCAGATATCAACCAGTTTCGATATATAATTTGTGGGCTGATATACGAAATCTTGTCAGGCTCCTTCTGTATTCAATTTTTTTTTATGAATATCGCTACTGGTTACTAGTACGTTCCTCCGTTGTGCGGAGCACTCTCAATTGAGATTTAATATCTAATTAAATAATTAAGTAAGTAAATTTACTGTATAGCAACACCAACACCCTGAAAGTATCTACATCTATGTACACTATATATTCCCAATAAGTATGTCTCTTAATTTCTTGCACCATTATGAGAGACTGTTTATATTTTCCTCACCAGTGTGACTAAAAGTACACATGACCTGTATAATTTCCGGATCGTCAAACAGGAATCGTTTTCAGTTGTTATACACATCAAAGAAATGCAAGCCACGTGTGGCCAGTTTTCAACCAAGACAACATCACATCTTTTTAAACCCTGTTTAACATATACTTGATGGTAGTACCTACTTGATTATTATTATCTATCCACCATTCAAACACATGGATCTAATTGAATGTTGATACAATGAAATCTCGTTCAGTAGTTTATGTATAATGTAGGGATGGTAACTGAATTTTGTGCTGAATCATGAATGATGAGCACAATTTATTGAAATCAGATGTTATCTATAGCATTTCTGAAGTGAAATGCAATTTATTTGAACAAGATATCTGTTAGATTGATGAAGTTATGGCTATTTAAACACATGTACCTTATCAAGAAAAATGTCTAATCCACAAATTAAGTAGAAAAAATCATATAAAATCTAAATATCCATATTTTTTCTTGCACAGTTTTGATACATTGCTTGAACATTTTAAGACAACTTTTTAGCAAGAAATCTTCACAGAAATTCCACCTGTATATTTACATTTTTTAGATAAAAAATAAATGCAAGACAACAATCGTTTTTTGAATAACTAATGTATAATGACTGAAACAGTCTAATATTTCAATATTAAGCATAGAAAATGCACTTAAGTCTTTTGCCTCTCTTCCTTCTTGAATCATGAAATGGTATGTTCAATTTATAAGTAAATTAAAGTAAATTAACTGTCATTATTACAAATAGAAATAAGTTTATTAACCAAATCAGGGCCCCAAGAGGGCATATACAAATAACAATTATGATTGATACAAAACAACAATGCATCAAACTAAATATTCGCGGTGAAATATCAATAATTGTACATGTAAAATTATACTGGAAAGTGAAAAATGGCAAAACACTCCATAAATGTCATGTTTATATATTATTGTACAATCTAAAACAATATCAATAGAAAATTTCAGACAGAATTTTGGTTGCAATTGATTGGAAAACTATAGTAAATATATAGTTAGATAGCTGAAACTAAAAGATGTTTTTCCAAAGTGATAAATAATTTAAAACATTCTAAAATAATAAAGTGAACAGGTGACTTGTATCGAAATTGTGTGGAATATTCCTAAGGCAAAACCTGGATTTGAGACAATACAAACACAAAATAAATTTAAAAAAAAAACAAAAAAAGTAATGAGTGTTTTCATTCAACAATGATGCCCATACCATAATATGACCTGCAAATTGTTCTTGCAGTCATATATAAAAACAGGATTAATAGGAAGTATATTTGTATAAACCCTGTTTTTCCAAGCACAATTTCCAATGTATTTTAATTTGTTGATTAACAAAATCAAGTACAGATTAGTTGTAAGTGTTAGAAGACATTATATTACAAATTTGGACAGTGATAGAATAGCTCCCCTCTTATGAGGCAACTATCTCGATGCCAATGGTCATCCTTTACACCAGGCCACATGTTAATGCATTCCTATTATAACTCTGTACTGCATGGTGTCCAAATATATGACACAGCTAGGTAGAATACTGCTTTACTGATTTTATAATAAAGACTGTCTGTCATTTTGCTTTTAAGTGATCAATTCTTTATAACTTGTATCCATACCCTCCCCTTTTTAGTTCACCTGGACCAAAGGTCCAGGTGAACTATTGCCATCACTTGGCGTCCGTCGTCTGTAAACTTTTCACATTTCAAGCTTCTTCTCCGAAACCACTGGGCCAATTGGAACCAAACTTAGCAGGAATGTTCCTTGGATGGTCCTCTACAAAGTTACTGTTTTTCATTCCAGTCGGATATTCAACATGGCTGCCAGGGCCAATAATATGCTCTGATTGGCTGAAATTTCAAAGATCTTCTTCTCTGAAACTAATGAAATGACTGAACCCAAACTGTAAATGAATGATCATTGGAATGTCCTTTACCAAGTTTCTGTTTTTTATGCCGATCGGAAATCCAAGATGGCCACCACCGCAGGACATAGATTAACATTGGACCCTATGGGAAAATGTTCAAATGCCTTCTTCTCAGAAACTACAAATATGATTAAAGCCAAACTGTACATGAATGTTCATTGGATGGTCCTCTACAATCTTAAGGTTTTTTGTTCCGATATGAAATTCAAAATGGCGGCTACGACAGGACTTAGTTTAACATTGGACCCTATGGGAAAAATGTTTCAAAATGCTTCTTCTCTGAAACCACTTGGACAATTGAAACCAAACTGTCCAGGAATGATCATTGGAATGTCCTTTACCAAGTTACTGTTTTTTATGTCGATCGAAAATCCAAGATGGCCACCACCGCAGGACATAGATTAACATTGGACCCTATGGGAAAATGTTCCAATGCCTTCTTTTCAGAAACTACAAATATAATTAAAGCCAAACTGTACATGAATGTTCATTGGATGGTCCTCTACAAACTTTAGGTTTTTTTGTTCCGATAGGAAATTCAAAATGGCGGCTACGGCAGGACTTAGTTTAACATTGGACCCTATGGGAAAAATGTTTCAAAACGCTTCTTCTCTGAAACCACTTGGACAATTGAAACCAAACTGCCCAGGAATGATCATTGGAAGATCCTCTGTTTTTTATGCCGATCGGAAATCCAAGATGGCTGCCACCACAGGTCATAGTATTAACACAGGACCATATGGGGAAAATACAGAAATATATTCTTCTCTGAAGCTATTGCACTGATTGAACCTAATCTGTGCATCAATCATTGGAAGGTCCTTTACAAACTTTGTGTTTTTTATGTTGATCGTAATTCCAAGATGACTACCACTGCAGGACATAGTTTTTACATAGGACCAATTGATTCTTTTTATAACCAGGTGAACGATACAGGCTCTTGAGAGCCTCTGGTTTCCTCTTTGGCTGGTTTTGGTTAGGCCAAAAAAAATATATGTGTATTTCCGATCGACCGACCGACCCTAAAATTTTATCGCAGATTTATTAAAGACCGGTTTTCTGTTTGAATTTTCTTCATTTCCTTGTACATTTGATTGATTTTTGGAACCAAAAACATTGTACTGCATGTCAAATAATTAATAAGCTGTAGTAAGAAAGAAACAAACAAGTTTGTGATTTTAGAGGAAGGAGCATACTTGTAGGTTTAAAAAAAAAAAAATCCCTACCTACCGACCCTAATTTTGAAGACCATGGCAATTGGAAACACGTATTTTTTGGGGCCTTACAATTGACTGTGAACATGATTTAGTTAAACTTTATGTATTGAAAGTGTCAATCAAATGAAATATTTTAAGCAATTGATAAACTGTATAATTTATTTTAGTGGTGTCACTTACTCACTAAAACTGGCTTCATTGCATTCACTCAATACAAATTACAATTGACGGATTGTGTCCGTGAGCGACCTCATTTTTGAACTTTCCATAAAATTAATAATTTTAGTACTAAAGTGGATGACTCAATTCAAAAAGTATATATTTTATTACATTTGGGATATATCTTGCATATTTTGCCATATGTTCTGTCATCAATTATTTACATTCAATAATATACAATTACTGCACTTGAACGAGATCAATATGAGGTTTTATGGAGCAGAGTACAACAATATTGAACGAGGCAAAGCCGAGTTCATTATTGTTGTACTCTGCTCCATAAAACCTCATATTGATCAAGTTCAAGTGTAGTAATTGTTTTATTACATAAGCACGGCTGGTAATCCTCATGCATTCGCAATGTGCTCTATCAGAACCGATCTCCTCAAGCAGGAAAACGAGAAAATTGACAGTTTGTAGATTTATCTAGACTTCAATTTACTTCTGACGAATCGGAATTTATCCCCGATTACATTTAGACTCCCATGATGAAAAAATATTGAAAATTTAACTTGCATCTTTGTCAAGAACAACTTAGAAATGTAAGAGTGTCACAATTTTCGTCATGTTTTTCGTGGGACGATTGATTTTGCGAGAGTTACACTTCATATACAAGAATAAACTAGACATGTTTCTAATCGTGAAAGCATTCGCCACAGCATAGCATTCTCTGATTTTGCAATATTCGAGCAGTAAAAAAGAAAATTTCAATTTTTGACATGTACATACCTTGCGAAGCGTCTTCATGAACTCCTCCACCAAAACCGGAAGTTATCCTCACGAATTTCTTTGCAGAACCAACTGTTCTGCTTGTGCCGATTACCAGCTGTGATAAGGCTCTATTTTACTATAATTTTGAATTTTTTGAAAATTTTGAAATTTTATGGAATTTTTGAAAGTTTTGAAATTATATGAAAATTTTAGAAATTTAGAAATTTTTGCAAATTTTGAACTTTAAAAAAATTTGTATTTTTATTTTATAATTTTGAAATTTTATGAAATTTTCTAACATATTGATTAGCAAAATGCAATTTCTGTGCAATAAAAAACCATATTGCACTCTCGTGCCACGTAATTTCATTCATTGATTTTACACAAGAGTGCAATATGCTTTTTTATTGCACAGAAATTGTTTTTTGCTAATCAATATGTTAAAAAATGGAATGTCACGTGTATTGCTTCTGGCCAGTAAAATAGACCTTATGTAATAAAGTCAAATATTGACACGGAAAAACTACAATTACAGGCACAGTACGTGTAAAATATGGGGAGAAATTAATATGTTTGGTTTTAAAAATGATTTAATTACCATTAAAATCATGAAAGGAGAGCATTTATATATATATATAATCGTCTCAAAAAAAAAGTTGTCATATTTTGATCGCTTTGATTCCACTTCGTTTTCAACATGGCCAGAGAATGGTTATTACGCAAGGTTTAACTATTCATAATTATGTAAATGCCATTTCGGATGTTTGGAAAACAATGTATTCTTCAAAAAAGCTCGTAACAAATACCCACCCACTGTCATTTTGATATTGATGAATCACGAAAATGTCTTGACATTTCGCGGCATATCAAACATGATTAGACCAAACAAAAAAATATTTGTGTTTACTGTCACATGTCAAAAAAATCTAGGGTTGGTCGGTTGGCATTAATTTTTTTAACTCACCTGACCCTGAGCTATTGTCACCACTGAGCGTCCGTCGTCTGTCCGTCCGTTAACTTTTCACATTTTAATCAACTCCTCTGAAGCCACTGGGTCAATTTGAACCAAACTTTGGTGGAATGGTCCTTGGATGGCCCCCTTCCAAAATTGTGTCCGGTGATCTCGACTTCCAACCAAGATGGCCACCAAGCTAAAAATAGAAAAAAGGGGGGTGAAATTTTAATTGTTCATTGCTGCTTTAGTATAAGTCAAAATGAGCTCATATTTTAACTGCAGCTACATGGCAAGGAGTAGTTTAACATATATTCCGGGTTTTTCTGTGAAATTTTTCTTTCAGCCGATATATACCGATTATGTAAATTAGGCATATTTTGATAAAAGATCACATTTAGATCTTCTCCTCTGAAACCGCTGAACCAAATTAAACCAAACCTGGCAGGGATGGTGCCTGGGTGGGTCCCTTTCAAAATTGTGTCCGACAGCCCCGCCCTCCATTCAAGATGGCTGCTGTTACTAAAAATAGAAATTTCTTCAATTGTCCATTGCTGCTTTAGCATAAGTTAAAATGAGCTTAAATTTTAACTGCAGTTATATGGCAATGAGTAGTTTAACATATATTCTGGGTTTTTCTGTGAGATTTTTTCAGCCAGTTTATTCCGTTTAGGAATATTATGAGATAAAAATCACATCAAAATCTTTTGCTCAGAAATTTGAGTTGAAATGATCTTTGGGTGGCCCACTTTCAAAATTATGTGTAACACCCCCATTTTCTATCAACTTTAGATGTCAAATTGAAAACCAGGTGAGCGATTACAGGCTCCTGGGAGCCTCTAGTTTTTTTTTATTATTATCGGCAAAACCAGAAATATTCGTTCCTGATCCGGAATCCGATTCGATATTTCATTTTCGAAATTTCTGGTAAGCCGTCATTTGTTGAAGCTGTTTTATGATGAGTTACGCAGTTTTTCTACCTTCTTTGCTCTCAATTTCGACAAAAAGCTAGCGGTTGAATAAATAAAAGGGCTGCTGATTAAACAACAAAAATGGTTATCCGAATTCTGTGTAAAAATTGATGGGGTCACTAGCAAAAAAAATTAGAGTCGAATAATTGCTGATAAAAAAAGTTAGGGTTGGCGGCTGAAAAAAAGGGTCGGCCGGGTGACTGTAAACACACATATATTTTTTTTGGCCTTACCTTCCCTTACCTTTTCCATCCCTAGTTTATGTCACAGGGACTTGCTTAAAGGGGCATTTGCGTTAGGCACTACCGACACAATTTGTGGGCGGAACTTATCATCAAAAATCCCCGTTGATATGAACGGCATAATTTTTAAACAATGTCACATGACCAACGTGACCTAAAGGTCACATACCTCAGAAATTTGAATTTTCGAAGTGATTTTTGTAGATTTTAGACTGATGAAGAATATTATTTTTAATAAGACTGAAAGTTTCGTAGGGAGGAACACTCATGCCTGTCAAATATTTTCCTCCAAAAGTAACTGAAACTATGTATCATTGATTTTTCCTCCTCGAGGTAACCGTGGTCAAACTAATGAACAATCTGAATGTTTGCTCCACCCACAGCTATTTATAGCCACGGTCCTGGTTTAATCTCGTTGAGATTAGGATTCCGTAGAAATTTTCGCTCAGTTTCTACATCCTAGGATTCCGAAGAAATTTTTCTTCGGAATCCTATTCTCAACGAGATTAAGATTAGGACTTGCTCTGACCACTAAATTTGCCCCACTGAATTTTTGTTTACTGTCGATGTATTACCCACTTTTTTTAAGTGGGTAATTAAATGACAGTAAAAATAAAATCAGTGGAGTAAATTTAAGTGGCCGGGAGCAAGTCCTTGTGTTTGAGATTTGACTTCCGAATAAATACTGGAAAGAGCTAACGTTGTGAGATCGAATCCCACCCAGGCGAGGTGTACTCGGTACAACATTATGTGATAAAGTTTGTCAGTGACTTTTGACAGGTCAATGGTTTTCTCTGGGTACTCCAGTTTCCTCCACCAAGAAAACTGACTTCCACGAAATAACTGAAATATTGTTGAAAGCACCATAAAACCAACCAACCAACTGTAAAGAGCACAAAATTTCTTCGGAAGTTACATCTGTGTCTGATTGCATCTGACAGCATGAGCTATTGACGCCACTTTGCATCCGTCGTCTGTTATCGGTCGTCTATCCCAGGGCCCGTAACCTTTCATATTTGGGTAAATCTCATATAAATTCACAGAACCAATTTTAACCAACTTAGCTAAAAGTATTGGTTGGTTGTCTTTGAACCCTTTATCAGATAGGTCTGCCCAGTCCAAAAAAAAAAATATGTGTGTTTACGGTCACCCGACCGACCCTAATTTTTGCTAACGACCCTATGAATTTTTACACAATTCAGATAACCATTTTTGTTGTTTAACCAGCAGCAATGTTTTATTTATTCAACTGCTAGCTTTTTGTCGAAATTGAGAGCAAAGAAGGTAGTAAAACTGCATAATTCGTCATAAAACGGCTTACCGGAAATTTCAAAAATGAAATACCGGAATCTGATTCCGGAACTGGAAACGACTATTTCCGGTTTTGCTGATAATAGCACAAAAAAAAAAAAAAAAAATGAATCCCGACCCTAGATTTTTTTGACATGTGACAGTAAACACACATATTTTTTTTTTGGCCCCATCTTCATCTATGGCATCAGTTACTCAAAATAGAAATATCTTCTTTCAACCTCCCTTAAGGGTCTGAAACCACCTTACCAATTTATACCAAACATGGCTAGAAGGGTCCTTCGATGGTCTTCTTTCAAAACTGTGTCCAAGTCCTGCCTTCCACCAAAGATGGCTGCCATTGCTAAAAATAAGAATTTTCTTAAAATGGCCATTAATTCTACATTTTTGATTGGAATGACCTTCAATTAAAATAATTTGTATATTGTAATGAGTTTTTTAGTATATATTCAATTTCTGGGTTTTTCTGTAGCAATTGTAATTTTGCTTAATTTTGGCAAATATGCAAATGAGGTCTGATTTGATCGAAATTCCTTTAAAAAATCTTCTCCTCACAAACCTCTTTAAAAAATTAAACCAAACTTGGTTGAAATAGCCCTCCTTCAAAACTGTGTCTTGCAGTAGAATTTAAGAAATCAAAATTGAGGATATATGCTAGGATCATTGAAATATGTTTTTAAATCCTAAATTTGAACTTTTGTCTAGTCAGTGTCTTCCACATTATAAATAAAAAAGATTTGAGAGTTACGCAATACATTTTATTGTATGTATTTCTTATTTTCAATTGTATTGCTTGGTCCATATTAGTGTAATAATACAAATAAAGATTAAAAATGAATTAATTTCCAATGGAAGAAGTTTTTATAATAATTTGCCACATTTACTTTGTGATAGATAAATTGCTACCTTTCGGTCATTGAATTACATTGAATTTTCGTATTTGCTTCAAGACATATTTAAAAACAAGTATATGACTGATTTAAATCTCTTCGTCAACTTTGACACATTTTGTCCATTGAATCATTTTGAACAAATGCTTAGATTGCTATCTTATTTATTTTATACCAACTGGCAAAGTTTAAATATTGTGTATTGCTTTTAGATTTGACATTTAAAAATAATTATGAATACTTACCTCCCAACAACTGAAGTCAACATAAGTAACAGACCATATAGCATTTAATGGTAGGATGAAGGTGGTGGGGGTTTCTCTGTCAGGAACTCATTTTTTTAAATTAAGTTTGAATATTATTATTTTTTTGTACATGAAACATCAGTAATTTTTCTTAAAATTTTACCTAAATTTCTTGTTGAAAACTGTAGGGTCAGAATATTTATTTTCTCATCTTTCAGGTCAAGTTATTTTTTATCTATTAATTTTGGCAACACAAAATGAACAAAACAGTATAACCCATACACTAGTTGCCATCTGATATAAATCTTCTCACTAAAGGCTAATAGATATTGGCGAAGTTTCATAGAGCTGTGTAGCATGTACCCAGGTGGTGGATAGGGTGTGCTCTCTTAAAGGGGGATTGATTGTCAGGGTGTGAAACGGAAAGCCTGAAAGTGACTTGCCTGCTCCCTGCATGTTGTAGAAAAAGAGTGAGCTGATTCTGTGAAAGAAATCTATGGAACGGGAAAAATATTGAGATAAATTTACAGAAACAACTTTCGGCCATCTTGGTCTTGATCGTATGGTAGTTGGATTTATAATTAACTATGCAATCAGTGCCTATCACAACTAATGTTGTGAGTTTGAATCCCACTCAGGCGAGATGTACTCGATACAACATTATGTTGATAAAGTTTGTCAGTGACTTGCGGCAGGTTGGTGGTTTTTCTCCGGGTACACCAATAAAATTGACCGCCATGATATAACTGAAATATTGTTGAAAGTGGCGTTAAGCACCATACCCTAACCTTGACCTAACCAGAAACAAGTGATTATTCCAAAAATTATTCCTGATAACTTTATTTACTAAATTAAAGATGAAAGATCAAAGTACTCATTGGTCAATGAACAAAAGAGGAACCCCCCCCCCCCCCCCCCCCCCCACCCCCCATACAATTCTTGAATCTAGCTGTTTAGACCAAATTTGGCACATTTTCTTTGTTTCTAAATATTTTGCTCAAAAAAGAGGAAACAGAGTTATCTCCCATATCAAATGATCATTTACAAAATTTACTATGTGGATAAATGAGGAATCAATTTGATCTGAGAATCTTGAAGTAGTAAAAGTGTATGTTTCATCACTTAATATTGGGTACATTCAGAGATGTCAAGATTAGGAAATCCAAACGGATGAAATTTTACAAAATGTGGGGTAAAATGCATGATTCTCTTAAAGATTGCATGAGACCTGACATGCCTCTTAAATACACAGGCCCAACATGTCACTCCCGTTATAATATAATGCCATTTTTGCACTCTAGAATGAGCAGATTGTTAGATTTTAGCTCCTCATATTATGCTGTCATTTTTTAATGTATTTTGATGAACCAGCAACTCGCTGTTAAAAAATTGCCAGTCATGTGTCATACTAAAACTCACAAGAGTCCTTTCCATACACATGTATAGTAATCGTGATCACCGTCAGCATAATTTTTTATGTTGTTAATAATACTATTACAAATTAGAATTCAGAAAATCAGAATAAACATGATAAAAAAATGGACCCTCACAAAATGATCCACCCAATTTTCAAACATCAAAGTCTTAAATTAATTATGGTTGAAAGTGGCATTAAACACCATAAAGCCAAGCCAAACCAATCAAATTCTTTTCATAACTGAAGGTACAAAATCATCCATTGTTATGACAGTTTATACAAGAACACTATAATATGTTTTATCACCCAATAAAGTTATGTACTGTATTAGGCCAAATAAAAAAGTGTGTGTTTATGTTTATGACAACATTCTTGGGAAAAAAAGTGCTGGTAGGTAGACAAAATTTTTAAATTTGTTTTGAAATTTTTTGTCTAGATTTACAGTCCTCAAAATGAAAATTTGAATTTACTGGTCCGAATCAATATCTTGAATTTATTTTTATATATATCTAAATAAAAGCTGAAAAATTTACTGGCCCGGACAAAGTTTTACTGGTCTTGAGACAGAGGACTCGTGCTCATCGTGAGGACTGCATTATACAGGACAAGGATCCGACTTTTATCAGTGCCTGTCCAAAGATGACAATAAAAAATGTCAGGGTAGGCTAAAAAAAATTAGAGTCTAGGGTTAACAGAAACACAAATATATTTTTTTTGGCCTAACTGGTGTAAATTTTTTACCATCACTTCTATGTTGCCAAGAGAATCAATTTTATTTAGTTTTATTTAAATCAACTTTGACAAATAAATTGAAATAAATTGAAATGCAAGTGCAGTATAAAAATAAAGGTGTTTTAAGAATTTTATTGTGGTCATTAAAGGTGAACAATCAGTAGTTATCAGAACATCAGTTTGAGTAAATTATGTGAAAATTTTGAAAGTTTTTGTATAAAACCTGTTTGTTATCAGTGATAGAAGCATGTACAATGAAGGTAGAAATACCCCCCAGGAAAATTTGTAGATGGACTTGAAAAGTCAGCCTTAGACTTATAATAGAGTAGACGACTTCAGACTTGAAATGGATTTAAAATGATTTTATGTGATACTTGAAAAATCTGCCTTAGAATAATATTAACAGACAACTTAGACTCAAAATGGATTAAAAGTGGTTTTGCGTGATACTTGCAATGTGTGTGTTTTTGGCTTCTATATATGGAATAAATGGCTTCTGAATTTGCAGTGTAGAGTAGTCATAACATTTGAAACATTTGACAAGTTTTTGAAAATTAAAAAAATTAAATGAAATGAAATGTTTTGACAACATAAACCAACCGCAAAAATCTCTGTGTGTGTTCATACTCAGGAAATTTATATGGATATAAAGATATTTATGTGGATATACAGATTTTATGTGGATATAAAGATATTTATGTGGATATAAAGATATTTACTGGTATGTGGATATAAGGAAACGCTTCAAAGAAGATCTTACACTATGAATAAATTCTAAAAGATTAATGCTTTTTTTAGTAAAAGTGACTTCATTTTTTTTGTGGAGACTTGTCAGAAATTAAAGATTTGAACTTTGATACTGGACAATAACTTAAAAATAATTACAGCTTTTGGTTGATGAAAGTGAATTTTTATGGAAAAACTGCAAATATTACATATAAGTCAGGATAACTGATGCTTAAGATATATGGAACGAAAGATAAATATTCTGCAAAACAACATTTGAAAGACGGTGCTTTAAAATCATTGCAGAAAAGCATTTCTTGAAAATTCCAGAAAAAGGGAACAAAAATTCTTTAAAAGTCCATCTTATCGTAAAGATGTTTTATAAAGAGTTCCTTATTATTATATAATCTGCATGTTAAAATATATACATATACCCTTGGGTGTATGTTTGTAGAAGACAACATGTAAACAACATGAATATCCAGGACACATGTTAAACTAAATTTCTAGTACTTTCAAGCTTGTTAGTTGTATATGGAATTCAATTATTCACAAAATTTGTCAGTCGTGTCAAACTAAGGACTGACACAAGATTGGTATTTTGCAATAGAAAGTTAATGAGGACTGACATTTTTTTCACTAGGACCACCAAACCATTTGGAATTTCGTGAGCCCTGATTATGTGATAGATTTTCACTAAATTTGGCAACATTATACTATAATAAACTGACTGACATTATAATAGTGGTATGTTAATAGTTGTATTCTATAACAAAATGATGTATTGGTGAACTTCTGAATTCTAGGTTAGATTCATACAGATTTTGAACACTGAATATAAAATTATATTATTATGTGTATGGAGAATAAACTAGTTATTTGCCAATTGATCAAATTGAATGGATAGTACAGAGATAATCGTTAACCAGTGATACATGGGGATAAGTAAAAATACAGATTTATATACTACCGGTAGTACATTTTTCGGAAAAGTGACAAATTAAAATTGATTTTAGACATGGAGTCAATTGACAGGATGGAGATAAAGTAAGAACCTTTTTCATTCTATACTTCTTTTAGATAACAACTTTTTGGGACTGAAATTGAGCCTTTAAAAAATGAATCAGTCATGAACCAGGGATAAAACTTAGCAGGGGTCCAGTGGCTAATTTGGGTGGCAAAGATCATTAAAATTTGGCATGGGACCCTGAAAATTATCAGACAGTAGCCTAGATGGCTACTGAAGTTTTAAATATATTTCATGTGCAAAGTCCCTGGCTCAGCCCCAAGTATTTGTTGCTGTGCTATACTACAGCTACTAAAATTGTATTTTAGGGAGCCCATTTGGCAACTGCAGCAAAAATAATCTTTTTGTCTCTGCATTAAATACATGTGAACATTGGGAAAGTGAATACAGTAAAATATGTATTAAGATGGCAAAGCAGTAGGTGTACAAAATTTGGTTTTATTGTACTCAAATTTTGTTGGCATTTGGTAGATTAAGAAAAAATGTAAGAGTTATTCTTCTTTGATAGTAACACCTGTTGATGAACATCAAATGTTTTCATCTTTATCTAGAGATGTACATGTTAATGTACATTAATTAAATTGAATTCCAATCTGTTACTGATTTCTTCAAATAAAGAGGACAGCCAGGGTTCATATGACTATATATAGATATTGTATCTATCTAGATTATTGTATGTAACACTTTCTGTATAGAGACTGGGAATACATAGACTATATATGCAATTTTAAATTTAGTTAATTGTTTATAAATTAACCAACAATTGATAGACCAACAACAAATTTCAATTAAATTATTAGCTATGACCATCCATCGTCAGTAACTTTTTCACATTTTAATCATCAAATTCAAAACTGCACAACTAAATAGAACCAAACATGACAGAGATGATCCTTAGGATGAGATTCAGATTTATTTGTACAAATGAAGTTGATCCTTGGACTTAGGGAGGGGTTAGTGGGGGAGGGTGGACTAAAAATGAGAAATCTTCTACTCCAGGTGAATGGTACAGGCCTACTCATGTTAGCATCTAAGAGCAACAAGCTACTTTTTCTTTAATTTGACATTACAAAAAAGTGAGCAATTTGAAAATAATGAAGGATAAAAAAAATCATAAAAATCCTACCCTAAGAATTGATAGGAGGTAGCAAGTCTAAAGAATAAGAAATTAATTTTGTGGACCAGCTTTAGATTAACATGATGGGTGCCACTAGTGCAGCAGGAACTGCTTGCCCATCCGGACCACCTGAGTTTCACCCCCGTTTTTTAGTGGGGTTCGTGTTACTCGATCTTTAGTTTTCTGTGTAGTTTTGTAGATCGTTGTTTGTCCTTTTGTACTTTTTCTTTTGGCCATTGTGTTGTCTGTCCTTCTTCGATTTACGATTCTGATTACCACTTTGGTATCTTCAAACTCTTCTTAGTATTGACCATCTTTTTTGGGGGTCGAATATATCATATTCACAGGGGTGGATCCACGATTTGTGGTTAGGGGGGGTGTGAGTAGGTGAGGGGTCTGGGGGCCGCTTAAGGTAGGGGTAGGGGGCCCAGGGGGACAAAGCCCCCTGAAGCTCTGGGGGTTTGAGGAATTACAGACATTTATTTGAACGACAATTTTGAACCAACCACACCATTTTTATCAGACCAAAACAACTTGACTCATAGAGGAATAAGAATAAGAATATTTATTATTCCAATCAATGGGCCCACAATAGGGGCAAACAAATTGCATACATTGATTATTGTCATTGGAGGCAATTATACATATATATATATATAAATACAATGTTTCTTGTCGGGTTCAGAGCCTTGAATAAGAAATGTATCTAATCTTGCTTGTTTTCTTGGCCTAGAATTTTCGTCCATTTTATAATTTCTAAATAGCACATGTATTTTGGAATTCCCCGGACACACTTACAATTGTCAATTGTAAACGTGTCTGGGGAATTCCAAAATACACGTGCTATTTTTGTTATCATAGGTCAGATAATATCATGAAGATGTCTTCTGCATGTAATTCATCAATTTGTATCTGGTTATGAATGATACTGATGTTGAAAGAACATCAGTATCAGGATTTAAGTTTACTAAATGCTTTGATCTGTAAAGATTTGTTTTTCTTATAGTTGTAAAATTGACTGAAGAAATAATGTTTAATAAGCGTGAGAAAATAGTTGATGTCTGGTACCTCGGAACCAATCGGAATGGAATAATCTTTGAACTACTGATGGCGAATCCATATATGAATCAGCGAACACACCCAACGTGTATTTACAATGTGTTGGAATATTTTACTACAGGTCACGAGTTAACCATTCATGAAAAAGTTGTTTGTTGAACTGCTTAGTTAACCTTGTATAACATATGCTTTGCGAATTTTAGGGGGGGTGCACGCCCCGCACGCCCCATCTAAATCTGCCTAGACAACGACCACTAACAGTATAAAGAGCTCAAGAAGTAGCCATAGCTAAATTCTACCCATTGAAGCCCCCAAAACTACAGAATTTGATAACATACTTCTTAAAGTAATATGAAATGAGTTTTTGGTGAAATAAACATCTTCAAATTTTTTTTTGATATGTTTACATTCCCTAAAAACTAAACCATTCGTGCATGTTTGAGGACGACAATCGTGATCATCTGTGATTAAGAACAGAAAATCATTCCACATGATCTCGTACATGTTTTGAAAGAAACAATACACTGGCCTTTGTGGAAAGTAAAAATTATTATTTACATTAGAATATCAGAAATAACAGATTTTTGTGACCCCTTTTACATTTAATACCGATGTACAATAACAGTGTCTGTATTTTAATGTTAAACATAACAAGAAAACTTCAATGGCTTGCTTTCTTTTACTTTACTTGTTAAATTTCTAGTGTTTATGTTAAGATCAGACAAACTGTTGTAGCCTCCAGGGTTTAACTGGTAACATGTTAAAAAGATGGTTGTGATGGGATAACCATTATCAGTAAATCATGATGAAGATATTTATTTAAAAACCACATGATTGAAGACTTAATCCTCCCCCCCTCTCCAAAAAAAAATAATTGAAGTATTATTAGTACTTACCAATTTTTTTTTATTAATACCGTCAAACGTGCCATGCCGTCACCTCCATTAAGCAGTCACCTGTATTGAAAGGTCACCTTTTTCTTGTCCTGTCCGAACATTTTATTGGATTCAATCTCTTTTAAGAGGTCACCTGTTTTAAAAGACCAATATTTCTTTGTCCCAAAGATGACCTCTTAAAACAGGTTGACTATTACATTCCTAGATTTCCATCCTCTAGACCCCCTCATTGTATTGGTCAGTTGATCCTAAGATTTAATGGTCAGATGAAGGTCTTGTTAACTGTATAATTTTCCATTATATTTGATTTGCCACCTGTGTCAGTCGTAAGTAAGTAAGTGCTTTATCGTTTTTTTTTATTGTTATTTGAAGTAAAATGTCTAAATGTTTTAAGTGTTTGCAAATTTGTGATGATTTTTATCTTAAAATGAAATGTATTTTAAGCTACTTTGTTGTGGTTGGAGGGAAAGGTAGTGAAATAATTTACAGCTGTGCTGATATGTCCCTGCTACTGTGCTAGTATGCTGTCGTTACAACTGTGCTAACTTGTCCATGGTATTGTTCTAGTATATTGCCTTTAACTTGTCCATTATGTTGTGCTAGTATACTACCATTACAACTATGCTAACCTTTCCATAGTATGCTAGTGTTCTGCCATTAAAGCTGCACTAAATTGACCATGCTACTGTGCTAGTATACTACCTTTACAACAGTTAATCTGCTAACTAGACATTCAACTCTACTAGTATACTGCATTCACAACTCTGCTAGCCATGCTACTGTTTTAGTATACTGCCTTTATAATTCTGCTAGCCATCCTACTGTTCTAGTATACTGCTTTCACAACTCTGCTAGCCATGCTACTGTTCTAGTATACTGCATTCAAAACTCTGCTAGCCATGCTACTGTTCTAGTATACTGCTTTCACAACTCTGCTAGCCATGCTACTGTTCTAGTATATTGCATTCACAACTCTGCTAGCCATGCTACTGTTCTAGTATACTGCCTTTATAATTCTGCTAGCCATGCTACTGTTTTAGTATACTGCCTTTATAATTCTGCTAGCCATGCTACTGTTCTAGTATACTGCGTTCACAACTCTGCTAGCCATGCTACTGTTCTAGTATACTGCATTCACAACTCTGCTAGCCATGCTACTGTTTTAGTATACTGCGTTCACAACTCTGCTAGCCATCCTACTGTTCTAGTATACTGCCTTTATAATTCTGCTAGCCATCCTACTGTTCTAGTATACTGCTTTCACAACTCTGCTAGCCATGCTACTGTTCTAGTATACTGCATTCACAACTCTGCTAGCCATGCTACTGTTCTAGTATACTGCTTTCACAACTCTGCTAGCCATGCTACTGTTCTAGTATACTGCATTCACAATTCTGCTAGCCATGCTACTGTTCTAGTATACTGCCTTTATAATTCTGCTAGCCATGCTACTGTTTTAGTATACTGCCTTTATAATTCTGCTAGCCATGCTACTGTTCTAGTATACTGCATTCACAACTCTGCTAGCCATGCTACTGTTCTAGTATACTGCCTTTATAATTCTGCTAGCCATGCTACTGTTCTAGTATACTGCATTCACAACTCTGCTAGCCATGCTACTGTTCTAGTATACTGCCTTCATAATTTTGCTAGCCATGCTGCTGTTCTAGTATACTGCATTCACAACTCTGCTAGCCATGCTACTGTTCTAGTATACTGCCTTCATAATTCTGCTAGCCATGCTACTGTTCAAGTATACTGCCTTCATAATTCTGCTAGCCATGCTACTGTTCTAGTATACTGCATTCACAACTCTGCTAGCCATGCTGCTGTTCTAGTATACTGCCTTTATAATTCTGCTAGCCATGCTACTGTTCTAGTATACTGCATTCACAACTCTGCTAGCCATGCTACTGTTCTAGTATACTGCCTTTATAATTCTGCTAGCCATGCTACTGTTCTAGTATACTGCATTCATAATTCTGCTAGCCATGCTACTGTTCTAGTATACTGCATTCACAACTCTGCTAGCCATGCTACTGTTCTAGTATACTGCCTTCATAATTCTGCTAACCATGCTACTGTTCTAGTATACTGCCTTTATAATTCTGCTAGCCATGCTACTGTGCTAGTATATTGCCTTTATAACTGCTAAATTGCCCATGCTACTGTGCTAGTATATTGCCTTTATAACTGCTAAATTGTCCATGCTACTGTGCTAGTATATTGCCCTTACAGCTGTACTAACTTGTCATTGTGTTAGCATACTACCGTTATAACTGTGTTAACATGTACATGCTACAGTACTATGCTAGTACAATTCCTTTGCAACTATGGCTATTTTTTCACAGTCTGTTGTGCTAAGATGCCCTGCCCTGCCCTTCTAACTACATACTAATATGTCCTTTGTTGATTTATTGCTCTTTACAGAAGTACTAATACCAATGATTGTCGTTATGACCTAAGTGTGAATAAATAAAGAAAATTATCTAAGTATATATAAATATTACAGTTATAGGACCAGACTGTTGATTTAGTAAGATAATAAACTGGAAATAAGACTATTTTCTGGCCATTAAACATGATTACCAATCATTTATCTTTTACTATATGCCCATTTATAGCATGAACAAATTGAACTACAGAAAATGTGGTCTGTCTTATATAAAAGAAAAAAATGTTAATATAAATAGTTATTATAGACTTAGGAAAAGGATAGAACCAAGCTAGCATCTTGATGCATTAAAGTAGTCATAATTATATTCACTTTAAAAAAAAAAATTAATTCTGTCCTCCAATTAAATTTACAGTTCCCAAATAAGGTAATTATTATTGAAACTAAGGTTCTCCTTCATCAGGCATACGTGACCTTAGCCACTTTTAGCCATCCTGTTTAGGACCTTTGGTTTTTTTTCCGCCCAAAGACTTATTTTATTTGGCTTTCCAATCTTTTGATTTCAATTGTACATGATCAAGGTTATTCCAGAAACTTGACATGTGCACTAAATTAGATGATCTACATTTTTGATACAAGAGTTTGTAAATTATATATGTACCAGTACAATGTGTAAATTATATATGTACCAGTACAATGTGTAAATTATATATTTACCAGTACAATGTCAATTATATATGTACCAGTACAATGTAAATTATATATGTACCAGTACAATGTGTAAATTATATACTGTATGTACCAGTACAATGTGTAAATTATATATGTACCAGTACAATGTGTAAATTATATACTGTATGTACCAGTACAATGTGTAAATTATATATGTACCAGTACAATGTGTAAATTATATACTGTATGTACCAGTACAATGTGTGAACTATATATGTACCACTACAATGTGTAAATTATATATGTACCAGTACAATGTGTGAATTATATATGTACCACTACAATGTGTAAATTATATATGTACCAGTACAATGTGTAAATTATATATGTACCAGTACAATGTAAATTATATATGTACCAGTACAATGTGTAAATTATATATGTACCAGTACAATGTGTAAATTATATATGTACCAGTACAATGTGTAAATTATATATGTACCAGTACAATGTGTAAGTTATATATGTACCAGTACAATGTGTAAATTATATATGTACCAGTACAATGTGTAAATTATATATGTACCAGTACAATGTGTAAGTTATATATGTACCAGTACAATGTGTAAGTTATATATGTACCAGTACAATGTGTAAATTATATATGTACCAGTACAATGTGTAAGTTATATATGTACCAGTACAATGTGTAAATTATATATGTACCAGTACAATGTGTAAATTATATATGTACCAGTACAATGTGTAAATTATATATGTACCAGTACAATGTGTAAATTATATATGTACCAGTACAATGTAAATTATATATGTACCAGTACAATGTGTAAATTATATATGTACCAGTACAATGTGTAAATTATATATGTACCAGTACAATGTGTAAATTATATATGTACCAGTACAATGTGTAAGTTATATATGTACCAGTACAATGTGTAAGTTATATATGTACCAGTACAATGTGTAAATTATATATGTACCACTACAATGTGTAAATTATATATGTCTCAGTACAATGTGTAAATTATATATGTACCAGTACAATGTGTAAGTTAT
Source organism: Bathymodiolus septemdierum (assembly GCA_963383655.1). Classification (NCBI taxonomy): domain Eukaryota; kingdom Metazoa; phylum Mollusca; class Bivalvia; order Mytilida; family Modiolidae; genus Bathymodiolus; species Bathymodiolus septemdierum. The sequence continues at coordinate 12,460,361 of OY726528.1, read as the reverse complement.
ATATGTACCAGTACAATGTGTAAGTTATATATGTACCAGTACAATGTGTAAATTATATATGTACCAGTACAATGTGTAAATTATATATGTACCAGTACAATGTAAATTATATATGTACCAGTACAATGTGTAAATTATATATGTACCAGTACAATGTGTGAATTATATATGTACCAGTACAATGTAAATTATATATGTACCAGTACAATGTGTAAGTTATATATGTACCAGTACAATGTGTAAATTATATATGTACCAGTACAATGTGTAAATTATATATGTACCAGTACAATGTGTAAGTTATATATGTACCAGTACAATGTGTAAATTATATATGTACCAGTACAATGTGTAAGTTATATATGTACCAGTACAATGTGTAAGTTATATATGTACCAGTACAATGTAAATTATATATGTTCCAGTACAATGTGTAAATTATATATGTACCAGTACAATGTGTAAGTTATATATGTACCAGTACAATGTGTAAGTTATATATGTACCAGTACAATGTGTAAATTATATATGTACCAGTACAATGTGTAAATTATATATGTACCAGTACAATGTGTAAATTATATATGTACCAGTACAATGTGTAAGTTATATATGTACCAGTACAATGTGTAAGTTATATATGTACCAGTACAATGTGTGAATTATATATGTACCAGTACAATGTGTAAATTATATATGTACCACTACAATGTGTAAGTTATATATGTACCAGTACAATGTGTAAATTATATATGTACCAGTACAATGTATAAATTATATATGTACCAGTACAATGTGTAAGTTATATATGTACCAGTACAATGTGTAAGTTATATATGTACCAGTACAATGTGTAAGTTATATATGTACCAGTACAATGTGTAAGTTATATATGTACCAGTACAATGTGTAAGTTATATATGTACCAGTACAATGTGTAAATTATATATGTACCAGTACAATGTGTAAATTATATATGTACCAGTACAATGTGTAAGTTATATATGTACCAGTACAATGTGTAAGTTATATATGTACCAGTACAATGTGTAAATTATATATGTACCAGTACAATGTAAATTATATATGTACCAGTACAATGTGTAAATTATATATGTACCAGTACAATGTGTAAGTTATATATGTACCAGTACAATGTGTAAATTATATATGTACCAGTACAATGTGTAAATTATATATGTACCAGTACAATGTCAATTATATATGTACCAGTACAATGTGTAAATTATATATGTACCAGTACAATGTGTGAATTATATATGTACCAGTACAATGTGTAAATTATATATGTACCAGTACAATGTGTAAGTTATATATGTACCAGTACAATGTGTAAATTATATATGTACCAGTACAATGTGTAAATTATATATGTACCAGTACAATGTAAATTATATATGTACCAGTACAATGTAAATTATATATGTACCAGTACAATGTGTAAGTTATATATGTACCAGTACAATGTGTAAATTATATATGTACCAGTACAATGTGTAAATTATATATGTACCAGTACAATATCAATTATATATGTACCAGTACAATGTGTAAATTATATATGTACCAGTACAATGTGTGAATTATATATGTACCAGTACAATGTGTAAATTATATATGTACCAGTACAATGTGTAAGTTATATATGTACCAGTACAATGTGTAAATTATATATGTACCAGTACAATGTGTAAGTTATATATGTACCAGTACAATGTAAATTATATATGTACCAGTACAATGTGTAAGTTATATATGTACCACTACAATGTGTAAATTATATATGTACCAGTACAATGTGTAAGTTATATATGTACCAGTACAATGTGTAAGTTATATATGTACCAGTACAATGTGTAAGTTATATATGTACCAGTACAATGTGTAAATTATATATGTACCAGTACAATGTGTAAATTATATATGTACCAGTACAATGTGTAAGTTATATATGTACCAGTACAATGTGTAAATTATATATGTACCAGTACAATGTGTAAATTATATATGTACCAGTACAATGTGTAAGTTATATATGTACCAGTACAATGTGTAAATTATATATGTACCAGTACAATGTGTAAGTTATATATGTACCAGTACAATGTGTAAATTATATATGTACCAGTACAATGTGTAAATTATATATGTACCAGTACAATGTGTAAGTTATATATGTACCAGTACAATGTGTAAATTATATATGTACCAGTACAATGTGTAAGTTATATATGTACCAGTACAATGTGTAAATTATATATGTACCAGTACAATGTGTAAGTTATATATGTACCAGTACAATGTGTAAGTTATATATGTACCAGTACAATGTGTAAATTATATATGTACCAGTACAATGTGTAAGTTATATATGTACCAGTACAATGTGTAAGTTATATATGTACCAGTACAATGTGTAAGTTATATATGTACCAGTACAATGTAAATTATATATGTACCAGTACAATGTGTAAATTATATATGTACCAGTACAATGTGTAAGTTATATATGTACCAGTACAATGTGTAAATTATATATGTACCAGTACAATATGTAAATTATATATGTACCAGTACAATGTGTAAATTATATATGTCTCAGTACAATGTGTAAGTTATATATGTACCAGTACAATGTGTAAGTTATATATGTACCAGTACAATGTGTAAGTTATATATGTACCAGTACAATGTGTAAATTATATATGTTCCAGTACAATGTGTAAATTATATATGTACCAGTACAATGTGTAAATTATATATGTACCAGTACAATGTGTAAGTTATATATGTACCAGTACAATGTGTAAGTTATATATGTACCAGTACAATGTGTAAGTTATATATGTACCAGTACAATGTGTAAGTTATATATGTACCAGTACAATGTGTAAATTATATATGTACCAGTACAATGTGTAAGTTATATATGTACCAGTACAATGTGTGAATTATATATGTACCAGTACAATGTGTAAATTATATATGTACCAGTACAATGTGTAAGTTATATATGTACCAGTACAATGTGTAAGTTATATATGTACCAGTACAATGTGTAAGTTATATATGTACCAGTACAATGTGTAAATTATATATGTACCAGTACAATGTGTAAATTATATATGTACCAGTACAATGTGTAAATTATATATGTACCAGTACAATGTAAATTATATATGTACCAGTACAATGTGTAAATTATATATGTACCAGTACAATGTAAATTATATATGTTCCAGTACAATGTGTAAATTATATATGTACCAGTACAATGTGTAAGTTATATATGTACCAGTACAATGTGTAAGTTATATATGTACCAGTACAATGTAAATTATATATGTACCAGTACAATGTGTAAGTTATATATGTACCAGTACAATGTGTAAATTATATATGTACCAGTACAATGTGTAAATTATATATGTACCAGTACAATGTGTAAGTTATATATGTACCAGTACAATGTGTAAGTTATATATGTACCAGTACAATGTGTAAATTATATATGTACCAGTACAATGTGTAAATTATATATGTTCCAGTACAATGTGTAAGTTATATATGTACCAGTACAATGTGTAAATTATATATGTACCAGTACAATGTGTAAGTTATATATGTACCAGTACAATGTGTAAGTTATATATGTACCAGTACAATGTGTAAGTTATATATGTACCAGTACAATGTAAATTATATATGTACCAGTACAATGTGTAAATTATATATGTACCAGTACAATGTGTAAATTATATATGTACCACTACAATGTGTAAGTTATATATGTACCAGTACAATGTAAATTATATATGTACCAGTACAATGTGTAAGTTATATATGTACCAGTACAATGTGTAAGTTATATATGTACCAGTACAATGTGTAAGTTATATATGTACCAGTACAATGTAAATTATATATGTACCAGTACAATGTGTAAGTTATATATGTACCAGTACAATGTGTAAATTATATATGTACCAGTACAATGTGTAAATTATATATGTACCAGTACAATGTCAATTATATATGTACCAGTACAATGTGTAAATTATATATGTACCAGTACAATGTGTGAATTATATATGTACCAGTACAATGTGTAAATTATATATGTACCAGTACAATGTGTAAGTTATATATGTACCAGTACAATGTGTAAGTTATATATGTACCAGTACAATGTGTAAGTTATATATGTACCAGTACAATGTAAATTATATATGTACCAGTACAATGTGTAAGTTATATATGTACCAGTACAATGTGTAAATTATATATGTACCAGTACAATGTGTAAATTATATATGTACCACTACAATGTGTAAATTATATATGTACCAGTACAATGTGTAAATTATATATGTACCAGTACAATGTGTAAATTATATATGTTCCAGTACAATGTGTAAGTTATATATGTACCAGTACAATGTGTAAATTATATATGTACCAGTACAATGTGTAAGTTATATATGTACCAGTACAATGTGTAAGTTATATATGTACCAGTACAATGTGTAAGTTATATATGTACCAGTACAATGTAAATTATATATGTACCAGTACAATGTGTAAATTATATATGTACCAGTACAATGTGTAAATTATATATGTACCACTACAATGTGTAAGTTATATATGTACCAGTACAATGTAAATTATATATGTACCAGTACAATGTGTAAGTTATATATGTACCAGTACAATGTGTAAGTTATATATGTACCAGTACAATGTGTAAGTTATATATGTACCAGTACAATGTAAATTATATATGTACCAGTACAATGTGTAAGTTATATATGTACCAGTACAATGTGTAAATTATATATGTACCAGTACAATGTGTAAATTATATATGTACCAGTACAATGTCAATTATATATGTACCAGTACAATGTGTAAATTATATATGTACCAGTACAATGTGTGAATTATATATGTACCAGTACAATGTGTAAATTATATATGTACCAGTACAATGTGTAAGTTATATATGTACCAGTACAATGTGTAAGTTATATATGTACCAGTACAATGTGTAAGTTATATATGTACCAGTACAATGTAAATTATATATGTACCAGTACAATGTGTAAGTTATATATGTACCAGTACAATGTGTAAATTATATATGTACCAGTACAATGTGTAAATTATATATGTACCACTACAATGTGTAAATTATATATGTACCAGTACAATGTGTAAATTATATATATACCAGTACAATGTGTAAATTATATATGTACCAGTACAATGTGTAAGTTATATATGTACCAGTACAATGTGTAAATTATATATGTACCAGTACAATGTGTAAATTATATATGTACCAGTACAATGTGTAAGTTATATATGTACCAGTACAATGTGTAAGTTATATATGTACCAGTACAATGTGTAAATTATATATGTACCAGTACAATGTGTAAGTTATATATGTACCAGTACAATGTGTAAATTATATATGTACCAGTACAATGTGTAAGTTATATATGTACCAGTACAATGTGTAAGTTATATATGTACCAGTACAATGTGTAAATTATATATGTACCAGTACAATGTGTAAATTATATATGTACCAGTACAATGTGTAAGTTATATATGTACCAGTACAATGTGTAAGTTATATATGTACCAGTACAATGTGTAAATTATATATGTACCAGTACAATGTGTAAGTTATATATGTACCAGTACAATGTGTAAGTTATATATGTACCAGTACAATGTGTAAATTATATATGTACCAGTACAATGTGTAAATTATATATGTACCAGTACAATGTGTAAATTATATATGTACCAGTACAATGTGTAAATTATATATGTACCAGTACAATGTGTAAGTTATATATGTACCAGTACAATGTGTAAGTTATATATGTACCAGTACAATGTGTAAATTATATATGTACCAGTACAATGTGTAAATTATATATGTACCAGTACAATGTAAATTATATATGTACCAGTACAATGTGTAAATTATATATGTACCAGTACAATGTGTAAGTTATATATGTACCAGTACAATGTGTAAATTATATATGTACCAGTACAATGTGTAAGTTATATATGTACCAGTACAATGTGTAAGTTATATATGTACCAGTACAATGTGTAAATTATATATGTACCAGTACAATGTGTAAATTATATATGTACCAGTACAATGTGTAAATTATATATGTACCAGTACAATGTGTAAATTATATATGTACCAGTACAATGTGTAAGTTATATATGTACCAGTACAATGTGTAAGTTATATATGTACCAGTACAATGTGTAAATTATATATGTACCAGTACAATGTGTAAATTATATATGTACCAGTACAATGTGTAAATTATATATGTACCAGTACAATGTGTAAATTATATATGTACCAGTACAATGTGTAAGTTATATATGTACCAGTACAATGTGTAAGTTATATATGTACCAGTACAATGTGTAAATTATATATGTACCAGTACAATGTGTAAGTTATATATGTACCAGTACAATGTGTAAGTTATATATGTACCAGTACAATGTGTAAGTTATATATGTACCAGTACAATGTGTAAATTATATATGTACCAGTACAATGTGTAAGTTATATATGTACCAGTACAATGTGTAAATTATATATGTACCAGTACAATGTGTAATTTATATATGTACCAGTACAATGTGTAAATTATATATGTACCAGTACAATGTGTAAATTATATATGTACCAGTACAATGTGTAAACTATATATGTACCAGTACAATGTGTAAATTATATATGTACCAGTACAATGTGTAAGTTATATATGTACCAGTACAATGTGTAAATTATATATGTACCAGTACAATGTGTAAATTATATATGTACCAGTACAATGTGTAAACTATATATGTACCAGTACAATGTGTAAATTATATATGTACCAGTACAATGTGTAAATTATATATGTACCAGTACAATGTGTAAGTTATATATGTACCAGTACAATGTGTAAATTATATATGTACCAGTACAATGTGTAAATTATATATGTACCAGTACAATGTGTAAACTATATATGTACCAGTACAATGTGTAAATTATATATGTACCAGTACAATGTGTAAATTATATATGTACCAGTACAATGTGTAAATTATATATCTTATATGTACCAGTACAATGAATGAATGAATGAATGACTCTTTATTTCCTCCAAAGGTATGAAGATTTACAAAGCAAAATCAAATATCAAAACAAAGCAACATATTTACATAACATACATGAAGTTGTACATGAACGAGATCAGCAGGTTTATGGCTAATAGTCAAAGTTAAATTTGTTTTCAATCAATACTGGGTGGATTTTTTTATACAACGGATACATACATTTTGCTATGTAAAACATCATAATCGACCATAAATCTGGCGAAAGTTCTTGTATGATATCTTGATCGACGGAGCCAAGCATTACTAGAAGAATGTCACTCTCTTCAAGGTTGAAAATGTCAACTGATGTTTGAACTGGGAGTAAATCAACAATTGTGTAGTGTAGTTTGCTTCTTTCTGTCAGTAACGCATGACATGACATAATTAAGTGCAATAAAATATCGCTCGAATTGACGCAACAAAATGGACAGGTTGCCTTCTTTATAGCCATAGAGCCCAGTTTGACCAACACGAGTAGTTCACGTTTGATATTTGGGTATACAAGTGTTAGACGTATAAGTCTATGTTCGGTAAGAGTGCTGTGAATTTTTGAATATCTCAAAAGTTCAGGTCTATTTTCAATATTTTCAAGCCATCTATTTTCCACAGAGATTGAAATTGACTGACGAACAATTTTTGACCATAAATCTTTTTTAGGTATAAATGTTTCATGAACAAAAGTCTCTAGAAAGGAGAACATATCATATTTCACAAGGGTTTTGATCAGGTCATAAGTAATAGTATTTCCGATTTCATCTTCCTCTAGAATAATTTGGCTGATCAGAATATGAAACAGTTTCTTATGTGTCGTAGACGAATTACTTCTACATAAACGCCCAAAAAATAATAGTTTAAATTTGTTGGTAACGGATTCAATAGACCAAAGTCCCAAATTACTAATTTAGGAATCAATAGGAGAAGTTTTGTCCATACACTGAATAAAACGAGCAGCATATCTTTGAGTTCGTTCTAACAAGTCTATTTCGGTATTTGAAAGTCCACCCCAAATTTCGCAGGCATATAGTCCTGTAGGAAGAATCATACGTTTCCAAATCATGGCGTTCGTAACAGGCGTCATACACTTGGGGTTGACCCCAATGTTGTAAAGAGAGTGTAGATTTTTCTTTAACTTTTTCGACGCACTTTTTGTTCTTTCAGTAGTTTTGACAGATCGAGTTATCAATGTCCCAGCGTATACATGTTCGTTTTTATTCTCAATGAACGTTTCTCCAAGCCGAACGGAGATTTCAGAATTATTTTGTTTATGTCCGTCAAACAACATTAAACAGCTTTTCGTTCCATTATACGTCAGACGCCAGCGACAGGCATAGTTTTGAACACAATCAAGTAGTCTTTGAAGTCCATGTGCAGAAGTACTGAGTAAAGTTGTATCGTCTGCAAGAAGGATAGCGGGAATATTCAGATCACTAATGCTTATACCACTATTTACGGCTTTCAGTTCAGATATCAAATCATTTATGTAAAGAGAGAAAAACCAAGCAGAAATCACTCTCCCTTGTCCAACCCCTTGGGAAATCGCAAAATTGTTACTAATAAAGCCATTATACTGCACATGCGCACTAGCCTGTTTATATGACATAAATAGTATATTCCACAGTTTACCAGTTACTCCTAAATCTTTTAATTTGAGAAAAAGTCCGTCATGCCATATTTTATCAAAGGCTTTCTGATTATCGAGAAAACAAACAAAAAGCTTCGATTTGCAATTACGGAAAAAGTTTATGCATTCGTTAAGTGTGTATAAGGCTGGTATTGAACCATGCTCAGGAACGAACCCAAACTGTAGAGGATCTGGAAAAGTCATTCCAATATTATTTAACATTTTGGTAATACGCGATAGAACCACTTTTTCGTACACCTTTCCCATAACGGACGTTAACGTTATTGCACGATAGCTATTCGGGGATGTTTTGTCTTTGTTGTTTCCTTTATATAAAGGAACAATTATTCCATGACGGTATAGGAATGGAACATATTCACTCGTATGCATCATATTGAAAATATAACACATCCATTTCACAATCGTTTTACCACCATGAATAATATGTTCATTTGTTATATAATCAGGTCCTGGAGCTTTTCTGCATTTTAATGTCTGTATTTGTTCTGTAACTTCGTCTATCGTATAGGGTTCATCGAGAATTGGTTGTGTTGTTTTCGGAGAAAGTTCACTATAGTCCTTGACTTTTGATGAAACAGTGTCATAGAACGATTTGTCGAATGTCGCATCATTTGATGGAGTGTATAAGTCACTAAAGTAATTACTCCACAGTTTGCAGATGTCATTATCGGTTTCTGCTGTTACACCATTATACGACATTGAAGGGGTTGTAGATTTGTTTTGTCTTTGTTTGCGAACAACACGATAAAACTCACTAATATCAAGTTCCGCAGCTTCAGATACATCAGCATACTTTTCTTCTCTCCAACGCCGTTCAGCTCTACGTTTCCGCTTTCGAAACTCGGTCTTTCGTGTTTTATACTCAGTAAAGTAAATATTGTCTTTATCATGGACGCGACCTTCGGAAATCCACTGATTTCGAGCATGTCTTTGTTGATCATGGTAGAGATTTAATTGATTAGATTTCCAATATGGCTTGAGAAAATGTCGAAAGGACCCAGTGGGTATGCAGGAAATAGCAGCTGAATGTACGGCATTTACTAATATCGAATTAAATTGTTCTATAAATTCGTCATTCACTGTGTAGTTCGACAGATTAATATCCAAAAGTTTATCTAGTTCGCTTCTATAGTATTGTTTTTGCCATTCGTCTGACTTTGACCACAGCAGCACTTTACGTCCGACGGCCAGCTTGTTTGATGTATTACATAGCAAATTTGTATCCAAAGTAATAGAAATCGGATAATGATCGGACACATTATACAAACAATCATTTCTAACTTTTAGATCAGAACAACCATTACACAAAAATTCAGGAATCATAATATAATCAATCAATGTTTTCCTAGTACCATCTTTAGACCTGTATGTATACTTAGGACCTCTGCAACCTGTAATAAGTGGTGCAGGTGACATGTTATTACTTTCAACAAAATTCAAAAGGTGTTTTGATTTTGTGTTCTTGACATTCAATGATATATCTGTGTTAAAGTCACCACATACAATAGTGACGCAGTCACTTAACATTTGTTCATATATACTACATACAGTACTAAAATAAGACAGATATTCTTCAACTGAATAGTTAGTAGAGGGTAGTAGAACACCTATTATACATACATTTTCATAACCTCTTTTGACTAGCTTGACAGCACAAATTCTATCATTTTCAATATTTAATTCATTCGTTTTATAACCACATGTTTTTCTAACAAGAATTGCTACACCACCAGACCCCTTGCTTGAGTTGCAAGTACTTGAACTAGTACATGAAAAAACGCGAAAATCTTTAGCTATCTCATGCAAAAAGCAAATATTATATCGATTAAGCCAGTGCTCAGTAACAATACAAACATCAGATTCTTCCAACAAGTTTTCAAAGTATGAGGTGCCGTACATTGCACCCCTCATATTCCATGTTGTTACCCTTATCAACATCATAAATATTACAATAATAACACAAAAAATCTTAAGATTCATAATCAGGAATAGGTGCATAGTTGTTGCATTTAATAACTACTTCGGGGAACATAATCTCGCCAATATACACCATTTGGCCAGAAATTTTGATCCGTTTCAACAGTGTCAAAATCATGTTCGTGAATATTTACCCTTAATGTGTAAGTAGAATAGTTTTTGAAATCTCTTTTTCTCATCAGTTTAGTGTAAGATATATGAACACCTTTGTTCTGTGCATATTGTCTAATTGCAGCATCAACAAGTTCAAAAGGACGATCAGCTTTCACATTATACAGAACGATTCTCTTTGTTCTTTGACGAAACACTCCACAGAATAAGTCGGTGTTATCATTTGTCACATGAGTTTCGATTTTATGGATCTGTTCTCTTGATCTTAATTCATGATCTGGTCTTTTCTTTTCTGTTTCGAAATTCTGATTGTATCGAGCAAAGTTATTGTCAGTAGATCTCATATCATATGGAATTGTGTTCACAATTTGCACAGACTGCTCAGTGTCTATACTAAGAATGGGAAGATTACGAGTATCATTTCCATTCTCCTGTGTTGGCAGTTTAGCCGGCCATTCGTTGGCTGAATATTTCACTGAATCACTGTATGAACGTGGTTTATTGGAGAATGTTTTCCATTTTCCATCTATTGATTCTAGTCGATTTATTATTCTTGTTAGCACATTTTGTCTCTGCTCTTCAGTGGCACGAACCTTTTCTTCTTGCCCTTTTAAGTCTTGTGATTTCAGTTTAATATCTGCTCGAAGGCGACCATTAGCGTGTTTTTCCTCTTGTAGCGCAGCATTAAGTTGTGTGATTTCAGATTCCTTGGACATAATTTCTTGTTTTAGCATTTTGTTTTCGTCCTCAAATTTCTTTGAGAGTGTTTCTAGTTTGTCACCTATTGACTGGATATTTTCATTGAAGCTTTGTTTTAGTTCTAGGATTGTAGCCAGCACAAAAGAGTTACTAGGATTAATGCCTTTATTGGAAAGTTTGTTAACAACATCATGTATGTTACTGTCCTCGTTGTCATTTTGTGTGTTAGTGTTTCGTCTGCTTCTAGATAGAAGCGGTTTAAGATCAGCTATCGTGTATGTGCCCTCTAGGTAGTGAAAGAGCATATATATATCATCAGAAAGTTTTACTTCTATTGACGCACCATGTTCGCGATTTGTACGCTCGACAAGTCTGGATTCCCTAAGTAAACAATCTCCATTTTGTCTTGTTAATTCGAACAAAGAATTTCTGATTGGCTTCAAGTCTTCAGCTTCTGTATTTTGCAGGAGTTCTCGCTTAAAGTTAGTTCTGTCTAGTTGTCCAAACTTTGATTGTATAATTCTGTACATGTCATCATCGTTGAATTGACTGTCACTTATAGTTTGTGTCAGGTCTGATTGCGAAAAAGGATCATCAGCGTTATTACAGTCATCAAGACGTGTTGTAACAGTAGAATCAGAAGAAGAACTCATTCTCGAGCATTTACAATAAACAACTCAAGCATACTCAAGACACTTTTACATAGAGCAGTCCAGTGAGGGTCAATATTTAGGACATCGTTTGGAAAAGTAAACAATCAACGTTTTCTATCAAAGTGAAATCTCTCGGGGCTTTAAATGCATACACTTACATTTACCTTAACACCGGAGCATCTATAGAACATATTTCCAACACTTAAAACCTGTTACTGTCCTCACAGATAAGAAAATTAGAACTTTTCGTCTTGGAGATTTATCGACCCGCCTAAACACTATAAGGTGCGTTCGTGAAGTCGAATTATATATGTACCAGTACAATGTGTAAGTTATATATGTACCAGTACAATGTGTAAATTATATATGTACCAGTACAATGTGTAAGTTATATATGTACCAGTACAATGTGTAAATTATATATGTACCAGTACAATGTGTAAATTATATATGTACCAGTACAATGTGTAAATTATATATCTTATATGTACCAGTACAATGTGTAAATTATATATGTACCAGTACAATGTGTAAATTATATATGTACCAGTACAATGTGTAAGTTATATATGTACCAGTACAATGTGTAAATTATATATGTACCAGTACAATGTGTAAATTATATATGTACCAGTACAATGTGTGAATTATATATGTACCAGTACAATGTGTAAGTTATATATGTACCAGTACAATGTGTAAATTATATATGTACCAGTACAATGTGTAAATTATATATGTACCAGTACAATGTGTAAGTTATATATGTACCAGTACAATGTGTAAATTATATATGTACCAGTACAATGTGTAAGTTATATATGTACCAGTACAATGTGTAAATTATATATGTACCAGTACAATGTGTAAATTATATATGTACCAGTACAATGTGTAAGTTATATATGTACCAGTACAATGTGTAAATTATATATGTACCAGTACAATGTGTAAATTATATATGTACCAGTACAATGTGTGAATTATATATGTACCAGTACAATGTGTAAGTTATATATGTACCAGTACAATGTGTAAATTATATATGTACCAGTACAATGTGTAAATTATATATGTACCAGTACAATGTGTAAGTTATATATGTACCAGTACAATGTGTAAATTATATATGTACCAGTACAATGTGTAAATTATATATGTACCAGTACAATGTGTAAATTATATATCTTATATGTACCAGTACAATGTGTAAATTATATATGTACCAGTACAATGTGTGAATTATATATGTACCAGTACAATGTATAAGTTATATATGTACCAGTGCAATGTGTAAATTATGTATGTACCAGTACAATGTGTAAGTTATATATGTACCAGTACAATGTGTAAATTATATATGTACCAGTACAATGTGTAAATTATATATGTACCAGTACAATGTGTAAATTATATATGTACCAGTACAATGTGTAAATTATATATCTTATATGTACCAGTACAATGTGTAAATTATATATGGACCAGTACAATGTGTAAATTATATATTTACCAGTACAATGTCAATTATATATGTACCAGTACAATGTAAATTATATATGTACCAGTACAATGTGTAAATTATATACTGTATGTACCAGTACAATGTGTAAATTATATACTGTATGTACCAGTACAATGTGTGAATTATATATGTACCACTACAATGTGTAAATTATATATGTACCAGTACAATGTGTGAATTATATATGTACCACTACAATGTGTAAATTATATATGTACCAGTACAATGTGTAAATTATATATGTACCAGTACAATGTAAATTATATATGTACCAGTACAATGTGTAAATTATATATGTACCAGTACAATGTGTAAATTATATATGTACCAGTACAATGTGTAAATTATATATGTACCAGTACAATGTGTAAATTATATATGTACCAGTACAATGTGTAAATTATATATGTACCAGTACAATGTGTAAATTATATATGTACCAGTACAATGTGTAAATTATATATGTACCAGTACAATGTGTAAATTATATATGTACCAGTACAATGTGTAAGTTATATATGTACCAGTACAATGTGTAAGTTATATATGTACCAGTACAATGTGTAAATTATATATGTACCAGTACAATGTGTAAATTATATATGTACCAGTACAATGTAAATTATATATGTACCAGTACAATGTGTAAATTATATATGTACCAGTACAATGTGTAAATTATATATGTACCAGTACAATGTGTAAATTATATATGTACCAGTACAATGTGTAAGTTATATATGTACCAGTACAATGTGTAAGTTATATATGTACCAGTACAATGTGTAAATTATATATGTACCAGTACAATGTGTAAATTATATATGTACCAGTACAATGTGTAAATTATATATGTACCACTACAATGTGTAAATTATATATGTACCAGTACAATGTGTAAATTATATATGTACCAGTACAATGTGTAAATTATATATGTACCAGTACAATGTGTAAGTTATATATGTACCAGTACAATGTGTAAATTATATATGTACCAGTACAATGTGTAAATTATATATGTACCAGTACAATGTGTAAGTTATATATGTACCAGTACAATGTGTAAGTTATATATGTACCAGTACAATGTGTAAATTATATATGTACCAGTACAATGTGTAAATTATATATGTACCAGTACAATGTGTAAATTATATATCTTATATGTACCAGTACAATGTGTAAATTATATATGTACCAGTACAATGTGTAAGTTATATATGTACCAGTACAATGTGTAAGTTATATATGTACCAGTACAATGTGTAAATTATATATGTACCAGTACAATGTGTAAATTATATATGTACCAGTACAATGTGTAAGTTATATATGTACCAGTACAATGTGTAAGTTATATATGTACCAGTACAATGTGTAAATTATATATGTACCAGTACAATGTGTAAATTATATATGTACCAGTACAATGTGTAAATTATATATGTACCAGTACAATGTGTAAATTATATATGTACCAGTACAATGTGTAAATTATATATGTACCAGTACAATGTGTAAATTATATATGTACCAGTACAATGTGTAAATTATATATGTACCAGTACAATGTGTAAGTTATATATGTACCAGTACAATGTGTAAGTTATATATGTACCAGTACAATGTGTAAATTATATATGTACCAGTACAATGTGTAAATTATATATGTACCAGTACAATGTAAATTATATATGTACCAGTACAATGTGTAAATTATATATGTACCAGTACAATGTGTAAATTATATATGTACCAGTACAATGTGTAAGTTATATATGTACCAGTACAATGTGTAAGTTATATATGTACCAGTACAATGTGTAAGTTATATATGTACCAGTACAATGTGTAAATTATATATGTACCAGTACAATGTGTAAATTATATATGTACCAGTACAATGTGTAAATTATATATGTACCACTACAATGTGTAAATTATATATGTACCAGTACAATGTGTAAATTATATATGTACCAGTACAATGTGTAAATTATATATGTACCAGTACAATGTGTAAGTTATATATGTACCAGTACAATGTGTAAATTATATATGTACCAGTACAATGTGTAAATTATATATGTACCAGTACAATGTGTAAGTTATATATGTACCAGTACAATGTGTAAGTTATATATGTACCAGTACAATGTGTAAATTATATATGTACCAGTACAATGTGTAAGTTATATATGTACCAGTACAATGTGTAAATTATATATGTACCAGTACAATGTGTAAGTTATATATGTACCAGTACAATGTGTAAGTTATATATGTACCAGTACAATGTGTAAATTATATATGTACCAGTACAATGTGTAAATTATATATGTACCAGTACAATGTGTAAATTATATATGTACCAGTACAATGTGTAAGTTATATATGTACCAGTACAATGTGTAAGTTATATATGTACCAGTACAATGTGTAAATTATATATGTACCAGTACAATGTGTAAGTTATATATGTACCAGTACAATGTGTAAATTATATATGTACCAGTACAATGTGTAAATTATATATGTACCAGTACAATGTGTAAATTATATATGTACCAGTACAATGTGTAAGTTATATATGTACCAGTACAATGTGTAAGTTATATATGTACCAGTACAATGTGTAAATTATATATGTACCAGTACAATGTGTAAATTATATATGTACCAGTACAATGTAAATTATATATGTACCAGTACAATGTGTAAATTATATATGTACCAGTACAATGTGTAAATTATATATGTACCAGTACAATGTGTAAATTATATATGTACCAGTACAATGTGTAAGTTATATATGTACCAGTACAATGTGTAAGTTATATATGTACCAGTACAATGTGTAAATTATATATGTACCAGTACAATGTGTAAATTATATATGTACCAGTACAATGTGTAAATTATATATGTACCAGTACAATGTGTAAATTATATATGTACCAGTACAATGTGTAAGTTATATATGTACCAGTACAATGTGTAAGTTATATATGTACCAGTACAATGTGTAAATTATATATGTACCAGTACAATGTGTAAGTTATATATGTACCAGTACAATGTGTAAATTATATATGTACCAGTACAATGTGTAAATTATATATGTACCAGTACAATGTGTAAGTTATATATGTACCAGTACAATGTGTAAATTATATATGTACCAGTACAATGTGTAAATTATATATGTACCAGTACAATGTGTAAGTTATATATGTACCAGTACAATGTGTAAATTATATATGTACCAGTACAATGTGTGAATTATATATGTACCAGTACAATGTGTAAGTTATATATGTACCAGTACAATGTGTAAATTATATATGTACCAGTACAATGTGTAAGTTATATATGTACCAGTACAATGTGTAAATTATATATGTACCAGTACAATGTGTAAATTATATATGTACCAGTACAATGTGTAAATTATATATCTTATATGTACCAGTACAATGTGTAAATTATATATGTACCAGTACAATGTGTAAATTATATATGTACCAGTACAATGTGTAAGTTATATATGTACCAGTACAATGTGTAAATTATATATGTACCAGTACAATGTGTAAATTATATATGTACCAGTACAATGTGTAAATTATATATGTACCAGTACAATGTGTGAATTATATATGTACCAGTACAATGTGTAAGTTATATATGTACCAGTACAATGTGTAAATTAAATATGTACCAGTACAATGTGTAAATTATATATGTACCAGTACAATGTGTAAGTTATATATGTACCAGTACAATGTGTAAATTATATATGTACCAGTACAATGTGTAAATTATATATGTACCAGTACAATGTGTAAATTATATATCTTATATGTACCAGTACAATGTGTAAATTATATATGTACCAGTACAATGTGTGAATTATATATGTACCAGTACAATGTATAAGTTATATATGTACCAGTGCAATGTGTAAATTATATATGTACCAGTACAATGTGTAAGTTATATATGTACCAGTACAATGTGTAAATTATATATGTACCACTACAATGTGTAAATTATATATGTACCAGTACAATGTGTAAATTATATATGTACCAGTACAATGTGTAAATTATATATCTTATATGTACCAGTACAATGTATAAATTATATATGTACCAGTACAATGTGTAAATTATATATGTACCAGTACAATGTAAATTATATATGTACCAGTACAATGTGTAAATTATATATGTACCAGTGCAATGTGTAAATTATATATGTACCAGTACAATGTCAATTATATATGTACCAGTACAATGTATAAATTATATATGTACCAGTACAATGTGTAAATTATATATGTACCAGTACAATGTAAATTATATATGTACCAGTACAATGTGTAAGTTATATATGTACCAGTACAATGTGTAAATTATATATGTACCAGTACAATGTGTAAGTTATATATGTACCAGTACAATGTGTAAATTATATATGTACCAGTACAATGTGTAAATTATATATGTACCAGTACAATGTGTAAATTATATATGTACCAGTACAATGTGTAAGTTATATATGTACCAGTACAATGTGTAAATTATATATGTACCAGTACAATGTGTAAATTATATATGTACCAGTACAATGTGTAAATTATATATGTACCAGTACAATGTGTAAGTTATATATGTACCAGTACAATGTGTAAATTATATATGTACCAGTACAATGTGTAAATTATATATGTACCAGTACAATGTGTAAATTATATATGTACCAGTACAATGTGTGAATTATATATGTACCAGTACAATGTGTAAATTATATATGTACCAGTACAATATGTAAGTTATATATGTACCAGTACAATGTGTAAATTATATATGTACCAGTACAATGTGTAAATTATATATGTACCAGTACAATGTGTAAATTATATATGTACCAGTACAATGTGTAAATTATATATGTACCAGTACAATGTGTGAATTATATATGTACCAGTACAATGTGTGAATTATATATGTACCAGTACAATGTGTAAATTATATATGTACCAGTACAATATGTAAGTTATATATGTACCAGTACAATGTGTAAATTATATATGTACCAGTACAATGTGTAAATTATATATGTACCAGTACAATGTGTAAATTATATATGTACCAGTACAATGTGTAAATTATATATGTACCAGTACAATGTGTAAGTTATATATGTACCAGTACAATGTGTAAGTTATATATGTACCAGTACAATGTAAATTATATATGTACCAGTACAATGTGTAAATTATATATGTACCAGTACAATGTGTAAATTATATATGTACCAGTACAATGTGTAAGTTATATATGTACCAGTACAATGTGTAAGTTATATATGTACCAGTACAATGTAAATTATATATGTACCAGTACAATGTGTAAGTTATATATGTACCAGTACAATGTGTAAATTATATATGTACCAGTACAATGTGTAAATTATATATGTACCAGTACAATGTGTAAGTTATATATGTACCAGTACAATGTGTAAATTATATATGTACCAGTACAATGTGTAAATTATATATGTACCAGTACAATGTGTAAGTTATATATGTACCAGTACAATGTGTAAATTATATATGTACCAGTACAATGTGTAAATTATATATGTACCAGTACAATGTGTAAATTATATATGTACCAGTACAATGTGTGAATTATATATGTACCAGTACAATGTGTAAATTATATATGTACCAGTACAATATGTAAGTTATATATGTACCAGTACAATGTGTAAATTATATATGTACCAGTACAATGTATAAATTATATATGTACCAGTACAATGTGTAAATTATATATGTACCAGTACAATGTGTAAATTATATATGTACCAGTACAATGTGTGAATTATATATGTACCAGTACAATGTGTGAATTATATATGTACCAGTACAATGTGTAAATTATATATGTACCAGTACAATATGTAAGTTATATATGTACCAGTACAATGTGTAAATTATATATGTACCAGTACAATGTGTAAATTATATATGTACCAGTACAATGTGTAAATTATATATGTACCAGTACAATGTGTAAATTATATATGTACCAGTACAATGTGTAAGTTATATATGTACCAGTACAATGTGTAAGTTATATATGTACCAGTACAATGTAAATTATATATGTACCAGTACAATGTGTAAATTATATATGTACCAGTACAATGTGTAAATTATATATGTACCAGTACAATGTGTAAGTTATATATGTACCAGTACAATGTGTAAGTTATATATGTACCAGTACAATGTAAATTATATATGTACCAGTACAATGTGTAAGTTATATATGTACCAGTACAATGTGTAAATTATATATGTACCAGTACAATGTGTAAATTATATATGTACCAGTACAATGTGTAAGTTATATATGTACCAGTACAATGTGTAAATTATATATGTACCAGTACAATGTGTAAATTATGTATGTACCAGTACAATATGTAAGTTATATATGTCTCAGTACAATGTGTAAGTTATATATGTACCAGTACAATGTGTAAATTATATATGTACCAGTACAATGTGTAAGTTATATATGTACCAGTACAATGTGTAAATTATATATGTACCAGTACAATGTGTAAATTATATATGTACCAGTACAATGTGTAAATTATATATGTACCAGTACAATGTGTAAATTATATATGTACCAGTACAATGTGTAAATTATATATGTACCAGTACAATGTGTAAATTATATATGTACCAGTACAATGTGTAAATTATATATGTACCAGTACAATGTGTAAATTATGTATGTACCAGTACAATATGTAAGTTATATATGTCTCAGTACAATGTGTAAGTTATATATGTACCAGTACAATGTGTAAATTATATATGTACCAGTACAATGTGTAAGTTATATATGTACCAGTACAATGTGTAAATTATATATGTACCAGTACAATGTGTAAATTATATATGTACCAGTACAATGTGTAAATTATATATGTACCAGTACAATGTGTAAATTATATATGTACCAGTACAATGTGTAAATTATATATGTACCAGTACAATGTGTAAGTTATATATGTACCAGTACAATGTGTAAATTATATATGTACCAGTACAATGTGTAAATTATATATGTACCAGTACAATGTGTAAATTATATATGTACCAGTACAATGTGTAAGTTATATATGTACCAGTACAATGTGTAAATTATATATGTACCAGTACAATGTGTAAGTTATATATGTACCAGTACAATGTGTAAATTATATATGTACCAGTACAATGTGTAAGTTATATATGTACCAGTACAATGTGTAAGTTATATATGTACCAGTACAATGTGTAAATTATATATGTACCAGTACAATGTGTAAATTATATATGTACCAGTACAATGTGTAAATTATATATGTACCAGTACAATGTGTAAATTATATATGTACCAGTACAATGTGTAAGTTATATATGTACCAGTACAATGTGTAAATTATATATGTACCAGTACAATGTGTAAATTATATATGTACCAGTACAATGTGTAAGTTATATATGTACCAGTACAATGTGTAAATTATATATGTACCAGTACAATGTGTAAATTATATATGTACCAGTACAATGTGTAAATTATATATGTACCAGTACAATGTGTAAATTATATATGTACCAGTACAATGTGTAAATTATATATGTACCAGTACAATGTGTAAATTATATATGTACCAGTACAATGTGTAAGTTATATATGTACCAGTACAATGTGTAAATTATATATGTACCAGTACAATGTGTAAGTTATATATGTACCAGTACAATGTGTAAATTATATATGTACCAGTACAATGTGTAAGTTATATATGTACCAGTACAATGTGTAAATTATATATGTACCAGTACAATGTGTAAATTATATATGTACCAGTACAATGTGTAAGTTATATATGTACCAGTACAATGTGTAAATTATATATGTACCAGTACAATGTGTAAATTATATATGTACCAGTACAATGTGTAAATTATATATGTACCAGTACAATGTGTAAATTATATATGTACCAGTACAATGTGTAAATTATATATGTACCAGTACAATGTGTAAATTATATATGTACCAGTACAATGTGTAAGTTATATATGTACCAGTACAATGTGTAAGTTATATATGTACCAGTACAATGTGTAAATTATATATGTACCAGTACAATGTGTAAATTATATATGTACCAGTACAATGTGTAAATTATATATGTACCAGTACAATGTGTAAGTTATATATGTACCAGTACAATGTGTAAATTATATATGTACCAGTACAATGTGTAAATTATATATGTACCAGTACAATGTGTAAGTTATATATGTACCAGTACAATGTGTAAATTATATATGTACCAGTACAATGTGTAAATTATATATGTACCAGTACAATGTGTAAATTATATATGTACCACTACAATGTGTAAGTTATATATGTACCAGTACAATGTGTAAGTTATATATGTACCAGTACAATGTGTAAATTATATATGTACCAGTACAATGTGTAAGTTATATATGTACCAGTACAATGTGTAAATTATATATGGACCAGTACAATGTGTAAATTATATATGTACCAGTACAATGTGTAAATTATATATGTACCACTACAATGTGTAAGTTATATATGTACCAGTACAATGTGTAAGTTATATATGTACCAGTACAATGTGTAAATTATATATGTACCAGTACAATGTGTAAATTATATATGTACCAGTACAATGTGTAAATTATATATGTACCAGTACAATATGTAAATTATATATGGACCAGTACAATGTGTAAATTATATATGTACCAGTACAATGTATAAATTATATATGTACCAGTACAATGTGTAAATTATATATGTACCAGTACAATGTATAAATTATATATGTACCAGTACAATGTGTAAATTATATATGTACCACTACAATGTGTAAATTATATATGTACCAGTACAATGTGTAAATTATATATGTACCAGTACAATGTGTAAATTATATATGTACCAGTACAATGTGTAAATTATATATGTACCAGTACAATGAATCAGACAAGTTTCTTTCTGTTTGTTACTCTTAGTCTATCATGCCAAAATTGGGAGTTGAATCTTGTAATCCATTCATGGTACAATGTGACCAAGAGTATTTAAGTAACATACGAGATTACATGTAATGAGGGTTAAACTTTAAATAATAAGGTGATCCAATTTAGGTTAAATCAATTTACTTAATAGTATAAAGTTTAACTCTTACTTTAAATCAGGAGCTTTTTAAGGTAGGTGTTCAATCTATGAATATCAATGGTTAAAAGGTTGTAGTGTTGTGTTCTTTAAATATGTAGAATTATAAACATTGTATTTATATGTTATTTTTTTATTTGTTTGCCCCTATTGTGGGCCCATTGGTTGGAATAATAAATATTCTTATTCTTATTCTATATACAATATATGTAGTGTCAGAAAATATAAAATTTATTTGTATGAGCTTCAGATACAGGTGGAAAAACAAACCTTTGACGAGCTTTTCTGACCAGTTTCATGGCGAGTGCAAACAGATTTTTATTTTTTTTTACCGATGTATGGAGCCTGAAATTTTTTTCCATTGTATGGAGCCTGAAATTTTTGTCATGATTTGTGAAACCCAGTTTTAGTGCTACCGCTAACATCATATTAAAAGAGGGGTCGTCCTTGTATGGTAGTTGGATTTACAACTACCTGTGCAATCAGTGCCTATCACCACTAAAGTTGTGAGTTCGAATCCTGCACAGGAGAGGTGTACTCGATACAACATTATGTGATAAAGTTCGTCAGTGACTTGCGACAGATCGGTGGTTTTCTACGGGTGCTCCACTTTCCTCCACCAATAAAACTGACTACCATGATATAACTGAAATATTTTTGAAAGTGGCATTAAACACCATAAACCAACCAATCATATTAAAAGAAAATATTAAATATAAAAAAGATAATATAGCTGTTTTCACCACATCTCAACATGACAGTCACTATGACCTATTTATTATTGTATTTGTCCTTACATTTCAACTTGATGCATAGACTAGGTCACTGTGACTTGTGTGTTATTGCTGTTATTTCCACCTGACACACAGACTAGGTCACAATGACCTGTGTATTACTGCTGTTTTACCGCATCACAACCTGGCACATAGACTAGGTCACTGTGACCTTTGTATTATTGCTGTTTTTACCA
Organism: Bathymodiolus septemdierum; assembly: GCA_963383655.1. Classification (NCBI taxonomy): domain Eukaryota; kingdom Metazoa; phylum Mollusca; class Bivalvia; order Mytilida; family Modiolidae; genus Bathymodiolus; species Bathymodiolus septemdierum. Next base: position 12,436,255 of record OY726528.1, on the reverse strand, counting down.
CATCACTGCCTGACACATAGACTAGGTCACTATGACCTTTGTATTATTGCTGTTTATTCCACATCACAACATGACACATAGTCTAGGTCACTATGATCTGTATATATTTCTGTTTTCACCACATCTCCATTTGACACATAGCTAAGGGTCACTATGACCTACTACATTTGAACTTGAACCTGAAGCATAAGCTAGGTCAGTCAATATGATATGTGCATGTTTCTTGTTTTCACCACATCTCCATTTGAAACATTAGTAGGTCACTGTGACTTGTGTATTTTTTCTTGTTTTCACCACATTTCCATCTGACACATAGCCAAGGGTCACTATGGCACATATAAAGTAGGTCACTATGACCTGTGTATTTTTTCCTGTTTTCTCCACATTTCCATCTGACACATAAGACAGCTAAGCTATTTTGCAATATCTATGATTTTCATCACTGTAATAAACACTTTATTAGTTACAAGTATGATATCAAAAGATAAAATTTAAACAACATAGAACACTTCAGTAAATACATATTTACCCCATCACTTGTGGTAATGGTTAATTTCTTCAGACATAATCAATGTGAGGGGATCTCTCAATCTCTCTCTCTCTCTTAGCCAGATCTTCTAACATCTAATTAATGCACTTACAACATGTTCATTTGAAGTTTTAAGTATGGAGTAATATTAAATAGCGGCTGTTAAGTGTAGGCTGCATGAATAACCTTATGGTTAACATAAACAATTCCATTGTCAAAATTATGTTAGGTTTTTTGTATGGTTTGTTTCGGTAATTGAGTTTTTTTTTTCTTTTCTTTTTTTGAGTCTGGTGCCAAGGACGTATATTGTTTACTGTGGTTTTTGGTTATTTTAAATGTGGAAACATATAGCATTAAAAATCATATGATTGTCATTTCATTTATTTGATTACTGATATTTTTGTGAAATTAATGTTAAAAAGTTATATAATCATACAATTATTTTTTTTTTTGCATTTAGAATAGTACTTTTTCAAACTCTGGGATACGTGCGTGTTTGCATGTGAATCGTATGATTACAACAATCGTGATATTTTGTTTTTATTCTAAGATGATGTCCAACATACATTTGTGTTTTATCTTGTATATTCTGAATAAAAAAAGGCTTTAAATAAGAAAAGATGTAGTTTATGGGTTTACATTTGAATTGAAACTTGAAGATCAGTGGAAAAACCTTTTTTACTGCAGTTGTCAGCAGTGGACTCCATAAAATAACAATTTTAGTAGCCCAGTAAAAATGTGTTGGACCCAGTTACTTACTTTTAGCACGTGAAATATTGAAATTTTCCTAAACCAATTTGGGCTAGTGTCAGAAAAATGTTAGTGGCCCAGGACAAATTATAGTAGTTTTGGGTTACTGGGACCCTGTTAAGTTTTATTCCTGAAGATTCAACATGGAAAGAATATTTATGTTAGATAGAGATGAAAAAGACTTGATACTACTAGCCTTAAAAAGGGGGAGAGCCAGAGGGTGGCACAAGCCAAATGAAGTACAAGTACTTTAAGATTCAAATAGATAATCCAATGTAAATTAAATGAGATTGATGTGAAATGATACTGATGATATTTCAGAGAAAATACTGTATAGCTGGTTATTTTTGAAGGTGTAAATTTTTGTTATTTTATTAGCAAGAAAACAAAAGCAGACTACAGTTGTCCCTCCTGATATAAACAGTGTGTGAAATTAGCAGTAGACCTATTGACAATGTCTGTGTATAATCAAGCTGGTCTGAGTCAAATTTTCAAAAAAAATTATATAATGTACAATGAGGTCTATATAAAATAGAGATTGGTCTAAAATACCACAAAATTTAGTTTCACACACTGGTTATAAGGACACCCTTCTGCAATGAAAAAGTGTCCTTATAAAAGTAGTGGCCTATCTTGAGGGGGACAATTACTATGCTGTATCAGTGCTTTTGAAATCTGGCCTGATAAGAGAGTGGCCTTTAATGGTAGGTGCTTTACATGAGGGAGGCTACTCTATTATATATACTAACCAGTAATAGTTGGTATGAGACTTCAAAAGAACATGTGTACTTAAAAAAACCAGATAATCACATATAAATTTATAGCTCTTGTCAAGTTTTATCAACTAAATAGGTTTTTAAAATTAACTTGGAAGTTTTATGTACACACCCATTACAAATAATATGTTCTAATACGATACCAATTACTTAAAGGTAAGAAGGCTGATAGTATCGCTTACAAATAATATGATCTAATACAATACCAATTACTTAAAGGTAAAAAGGCTAATAGTATCGCTTTTCTGATTTTGACATACTATTTCTGTAAATACCTCTGTGGAATAAATTTGCATGTTTTGGGGCAGATTAATTGATTACAAACTCATGTCTATGCCTCCCCCCCACTGCTAGGCATCAGGGGTCATTCAGTGTTACCCATGTCCTACATTCCGCTCAATAGTCTAGTTATATACACAATGTCAGGGACCATCACAGGAAGACCAAGTTTGATGACTACCACTTTATCTCAGTCTGGAATTATGCCCCTGTTTTCATTAGCTGGAAGCTGGAGCATCCATGTCCCATTCTTCCCTTTTTTTAGCTCACCTGACCCAAAGGGTCATGTGAGGTATTGCCATCACTTGGCGTCAATCGTCCGTCCGTTAACTTTTTCATATTTTAATCTACTCCTCTGAAACAACTGGGCCAAATGGAACCAAACTTGGCAGAAAGTATCTATATAAGGTCCTCTATAAAGATTCTTCATTTCGTCCCATTCCGCCTACAAATATGGCCGCCAATGGCAATTCTTGTTTCAGATTGGCTAATGTTAAAAAAATCTTCTCCTCTGAAACTGCTTGGCCAAATGGAGCCAAACTTGGCAGGAAGCATCTATGTAAGATCCTCTATAAAACTTCTTCATTTGGTTCCATTCGGCCAACAAACATGGCCACTGTTACTAAAAATAGAACATATGGTAAAATTGCACGTTTTTGGTAATAACTCAAAAACCATTAATAATATCAGAAATCTGATGGGGTAAAAATGATCAGCACAGCAAGATCTAACTACCCTGAAATTTTGAAGAAAATATTATTACTTGTAGGTATCTTGGTGTTATTGTCCTTTTTTCAACAAATTTTCAAAATTGTAATACTTTTCGTTTTTTATTTCAAAAACTATAAGAGATAGATGCTAAGTTTAAACAGCAAACATGTGCAGCATGTCAAGATTTACCTAGCCTGCAATTTTAAAGTAAATCTGATTACCCATCTTGAAGTTATTGCCCTTTTTTCATCATATTTTAAAAATGTTAATACTTTTCATCCTTTATTTCAAAAACTATGAGAGATAGATGTTAAGTGTAAACTGAAAACATGTTCAGCTGGTCAAGATCTACATGCCCTGCAATTGTGAAGTAAATCTGATTACCCGTCTAGGGGTTATTGCCCTTTTTTCATCATTTTTTAGCTCACCTGGCTCAAAGGGCCATGTGAGGTATTGCCATCACTTGGCGTCTGTCGTCCGTACATTAACTTTTTCATATTTTAATCTCCTCTGAAACAACTTGGCCAAATGGAACCAAACTTGGCAGTAAGCATCTATGTAAGGTCCTCTGTAAAGTTTCTCCATTTCGTTCCGTTCCACCAACAAATATGGCTGCCAAGGGCAATTCTTGGTTCTGATTGGCTACTGTTTAAAAAAAATCTTCTCCTCTGAAACTGCTTGGTCAAATGGAGCCAAGCTTGGCAGGAAGCATCTATGTAAGATCCTCTATAAAACTTCTTCATTTGGTTCCATTCGGCCAAGATTAATTCTTTTTTCTGATTGGCTAATGTTAAAAAAATCTTCTCCTCTGAAACAGCTTGGCCAAATGGAGCCAAACTTGGCAGGAAGCATCTATGGATGGTTCAAACCTGGCATAGATGGCCCCTGGGTGTGTCCGACAGCCCCACCCACCATTCAAGATGGCTGCTGTTTTTTAAGGTAATGATTATCTCCCTTTGAAATTTGCTTTAGTATCATTCTATTGTCAGGTGAGCGATACAGGCTCAGTGGGCTGAGCCTCTAGTTTTGTAGGGGGAATTATTTTTTGTGCTATTATTTTATCCAATTTTGAATACATTCTTGAAGAAATGAGGATGTTATTATACCCAACCCCAGCCTTCTCTTAAAAAATACCAAACTTCTTCAAAAGTAAGTGTTTAATTTATCAAAATTCCTCGAATAGCTAATTGTTCTTATTGAAATTATTGTCCCACCTAATTTGCTGAAAATAATTCAGATATACAAAGTAGAGTTAAGTCCATAAAATAAAATTATGTCTGTATGTCAAATTCATTTTTATAATAATCACACATATCTTTTTTTTTCTCAGCTCAGAAATATAAGCTTCAACCAAAGATGCATTGAACATTGCACAATTCAAAGTAGTTATATATTCTTTCTGTATATTATAATGATCAACAATATAATGGCACAGTGGCCTTTGAACAACCTAGCAACTATTTACATTCAATATAAAGATACTCAATAAAGTAGATTCTAAAAACTTTCTTAAAATAAGTTTTTTGACCTTACGAGTACTTTCTCGTTAAATTAATGAATAACTTTTTATTCATTTACAAACATTTTTTATTCATTGAATACACAAGACAGGGTTCATGAATTTTATAAGTATATTTATCTTAGTATAATAATGTGGCTTGCTTTTACTACCTTTTATATGTCAAGCTGAGTTTTGTTTAATTTATTTAATAGAAGACATGCAAGGATTTTATATGAAACCAGAGTTTTTCATAGTTCACTTCACAAAGGAGGTTTCTTCACATTTTTTCGTAACTTGTATGGCATCATATTTTGAAATGTAGATGCGTGTGAAATTTTTTTTGAGATGATTTTGTGTTTGTTTTAACCATCCTTGACTGTGTAATAAGACAATTCAAGGATTATTTGTGTGGAAGTTGTAGCTGCTGTCTTGTTTTACATAATAGTCTAGAATCTATTGAATATTCGAATTTAAACAGAAATTCCAAAGTCTAATGGATATACATTGCATAATATTATGTACACTAAAGTTTATGTGATGATCCTATAGCTATGTAATACAAGTTTTGTCATTTTCTGACAGCCAGACAGGTTTAAATCATTCTTTAAACACTTTTTATACAAAGTCATATGAACATTCTAAAAAAATGGGAGATAATATTACAGAAAACTGACATCATGCAACAGATTTGTGTATGAAACAGGGGAGATGACTTAAAAAAAGACACATTTGAAAAAGGGGAGATAACTTTTAAGAAATGTGACATTTTGACTAAGATTCATATCATGAATAAAAGGAGATTATAACATTAAGGATTTTTGACATTCTGGATCAGATTCATTACATGCCATGGGAAGTTTTATTCTATTATCTAAAACATGTATTTCTTAAAAGAATATCTATAATTTTTAATGCAGGCAGAAGTTTGTAAATTATATATGCACTTACATACCTAGTATGTTATGATGGAAGGAATGACACAAGTATATGGATTTTGCTGACAAGCACCTGCAGTTATTGTGCATCTGTTGTTTTTATTGCCATCTTGCAAAGAACAAATGCAAAACAAGAGATGCATGCATTACATAAACTTTGTTGTCACTATAGCGATGATTAGAGAAACATTGGGTGCATAATGCTATCGTATTGGTAATTTGAATAGCACATTGACCTAACATGTTTTATTGCTATTTCTGAGGGATACATTATTTCCAAGAAGTTTGAAATTACAGATGTATGCTACATCAATTATTTTCTACAGATCCGTCATTTGTAGAATTCGTGCATTACAAAAATCTGCTTCTTTGTCATTTTCAGAATTGGGTTTCCATTTTTTTTTTTTTTTTAAAGATGCATAAATTTAAAATAAGTCCTAAAAACTCATTTTAAATGAAAAAAATTGAGAATTATCAATAATATGTATTTGACTGGAACACACAAAATGAAATTATGACCTTTGCCAATTTTGACTATATTATTTAAACCCTTTGGTTTTCTTGCTCCCAAAGATTGAAAACAAATTATTTGGTTTTCCTATCTTTTGACTATGAACGTACCTGATGAACGTTATTCTAGAAATGCATGTGTGCACTAAATTAGATATCTACGTTTTTATTGACTTTCCGATCTTTTGACTGAACGTGCCTGATGAAGGTTATTCCAGAAACACGTCGTGTACGCTAAAATAGATATCTTCGTTTTTATTGACTTTCCAATCTTTCGACTATGAACGTGCCTGATGAAGGTTATTCCAGAAATGCTTCGTGTGCACTAGATATCTACGTTTTTAATTACATCACAGTATCTTTGTGGTGGACTTGTTATAAATCATAAGACAAATGATGAACTGTGTACAGTCTGTGTCTGTCTTATAGAGATAAGCTACTGTGGGATATAATTATCTGTTTACTATGTTATAATGAATGAGGAAATGTTTTTTATCTACAGAAATTAAAGTCTTCATCAATTTGATGTATGACTTTTAAATTATCTCCCATTTTTTTCCTCCCCACTGAAGATGATTTATTAAGAAGATTGGGTTGTTGTCATATGGAGTTGTCAGAGCAATTCAAAACTGTATGCTTGATGTTTTAATAACAACTGGATTCATCTCTTTAAATTTAATGACCCATCCACGATTTTCATGTTTAATTGCATTTTAAAAGCTTTTTTTTTTGTTAGGTTTTAAGGGTTTTTTGTCTATTTTTGTGATGAAAAAAAAATAGACATTATAAAAAAATATTTTTTTGTTTAAACAGACATAATTTGTCGGTGGTAAGATGCGAATAGATATCACAGACATGCAAATCTGGATTGTTTGAGTGCTTCAGAACACGCGGAAGATGCAGATTTTGATGTATGTGTCGCAATACAATATTCCAGGCTGTAGCTACTGTTGAAAAACAATTATATTGTATGTGTTCTTGTCCTCTTAGACATGCAATTTTTTTCTTTGAAAATCTGCAGAAATGTAGATAAAAGTTACAAAATGCATCTGTCACTTTGAAGATAAATCTGATTAATTTGGAAAGGAAGTTGAAGCAAAGAAAAAAATCTATTTACTCTAAGCTTAATAGACTTTTGTGTAAAGAGGAAAGTTAATAAGTGAATTAAGTCGTAATTGAAGTATCATATACGCTTAAGCACTGCCACCCAAAGTATAAGCAAAGAGTCATTTTCTGAAATGAACATGGATCAGATGTGAAATATACATATGTGTTGAATGAAGGAATATTGTTGCAAATAATTTACTTAATTATCATCTGGGAGAAAAAAGGAAGCTGTAAAACATTTTTTGATTTGGAAGACAGATGTCTTCAAAACTTGAAAAGAAATATGAGCATCCATTGATGAAGTAATTTTGTGATGGATTGAATGAGGAAACGGAGAGAAAATTAATAGACAAAAATATATAGTTTGACTGAAGAGGTTTTGAAAACTTGAAAACTTGATTGCTATTGGCAGAATTATGGACTTGTAACATAGTTAATGGATTTTTGTACTTTTATAAATTAAAACTCTTGGGAAAAGTTTTCTTCAAATTGATGTATACATACAACACATGACTACTGAAAAGACAGTGATATAGCGTACTCTTGAAAAGTTTTTTTTTTCAAAAGACAATATATTGCAATGACAGTGATATACTCTTGAAAAGTTATTTTTTCAAAAGAAAATATATTGCAATGACAGTGATATACTCTTGAAAAGTTATTTTTCAATAGAAATATATATTGAAAAGGCAGTGATATACGAAAAATTATTTTCCAAAAGAAAATATACTGAAAACACAGTGATATTAGATAAACGAAAGTCTTACTAGCTACTAAAGATGGACAACTTTATTTTTGATTGGGGAGGAGGTTATGGGTAAGTTTTTTTTTTATTAATTAATTCATTTTAATTCAGGATTATTTTTCCATTTTTTTATGAAAAGAAAGTTAAAACAGTGATGAGCAACAATTCCAACAATATCAAGAAAACATTGAAACAATCACCCCCACCCACTTAGTATCAATGAATGCAAAAAACACCATCACTCGAACTTCCTTGTCAATATCTTCTGAAATATCTGTACCGTCACTTCCGACATCTTGGAAAAAGTTTCTCAGAATCTATCGTAGTATATAATCTGCACCCCCATCCCCGAAAATCCCTTTAAGGGTAAATTTCTGCAGATAATACAAGACTTTCTATGGTACCAATGTAAATCCAGGACCTGACTTGGGACAGGTGCACAAGTGTGGCAGGGTTAAACTGGTGAATTTTATCACAACCCTCCCCTTTTGATAAATGGCAATACACAATAGAAACAAAAAATAGTAAACCCTCACATAATGATATTATTGGAAGGTTAAGCAAAGGAAGTAAAAAAGTCAAAATCTAATTTTAAATTTAGTTTTTATTTTGATCGTATCCTTTATAATAAAGTGGAATATAGTTTTATAGAAAATTAAATTAAACTTTTAAAAGCTTTGTCAAGTTTTGCAATGGGGATATATAATTATGAAATGTCTACTAAATACTTTTTTTAAGCTTAATACATGTACTAATCTTATTTTAACACATTACATAAGTTATTTCCCCTTTCAGCATTTCTAACACTTTTGTCATACAAATTTGGTAGAAGAGGGCTGTGTGGCTCAATGAGTTAGGTAGTTGGATTACCTAACAACTCATACAAGCCTATCACCAATACGGCGTGGGTTCGCGATCAGCTTTGTAAATTACAAAAAAGGGTGCACTCGACTCACAGCTGCATGTGATAAAGTTTACCAGTTGTGGTTGCTCATGGTCGGTGGTGCTCTCCGGGCACTCCGTCTTCTTCCACCACTAAAACTGGTCGCCATGATATAGCTGAAATATTGCTGAAAGTGGTGTTAAAACCCCAAAAATCCAATCAAGTCGAATTTGGTAGGCAGAATTTATTATGAATAATATAAATAGATCACATTTTTTTGTCATTTTATTAGAAAAGTGCTGAATGGGAGATTACTCATATAATGTGGTCAAAAATAATTAGTATTTAGGGACACTTTTCGGTTTAGGTATATGGGGAAAGTGGCATTATACACCATAAAACTTAACTGAAAAGTGCCACTATTTTTTAACCACATTATATGGGTTATCTCCCTTTCAGGATTTCCAATACTTTTGTCATGCGAACTTGGTTATAGTTTGAATTTTATGATGTATGATTAATAAATAGGTCACATTTTGTGTCAAAATGTCCAAATTCATTCAGTCATACAGATAATAATACACTCATACCGATAATAAAACACAAAATGGATCTTTTATAAACTCGCTGGTATTAAAATGTTTTCAAATTTTGTGATCTTAGTAATCTATTATGTCAAAGACGTATATTGTATATTATAATAACATTATACAAGTCGTTTTCTCAGGTATATCAAATAAGTACATTTTCTAAGTTAAATATTTTTTTAACAGTCTGTATTTAATTTTTGGTAAGCCTTCCTTTAGGCCTCCACACAAACAATTGTCTGACTTGTTTAAAATGCTACAATCACAAGTTCTGACAAAGTTTACCAAGTTGAAATCTTTAAGATTTGCACATAAAGGATACATGAAGAGTTGGAGAGGTGACTAAATTTGATCAATATTAACTGTAAAAAAAAAAAATTCATTGTCTTTAAATAGAATTAGTTTCATATATAGTGTTTCACTGACACTAAGAATTACGGAGACATGGCATTTGTGCAATCATAGGGAACTTGTGTGTCTTTTTTTTTTCCTGAGTGATCGCCACTTTCAACAATATTCCATTTATGTCCGATAAGTGTCGTGGCGGTCAGTTTTATGGGTGGAGGAAACCGGAGTATCCGCAGGAAACCACTGACAAACTTTTTCACATAAAGTTGTATCGAGTACACCTCGCCTGAGTGAGATTCGAACTCACTACATTAGTGGTGATAGGCACTGATTGCATAGGTAGTTGTAAATCCAACTACCATACGATCACGACCACAACGTCCCCTGTTATTAATTGATATTTTACAGGCACTCGGGTACACTTTGTGATTTTCGTTATTATACCCTCCACAACAAAGTTGTGGGGGGGTATACTGGTTTCATCATGTCCGTCCGTCCGTCTGTAGACAAATCCTATGTCGTACGATAACTTGAGTTGTGTTTCTTAGAGTCTTTTAAAATTTTATCACCAGCTTACCGGTGAAGAGAGGAGCATCCCTTTCATTTTTGACGATTTTCACTTTTGTCGTTCCAGAGTTATTGGACTTGATGTGACGGAAAATAGGATTTTTACCTTATGTCGTATGATAACTTGAGTAGTGTTTCTCAAAATGTTTTGAAATTTTATCAGCAGCTTACCGGTGAAGAGAGGATGGTCCCTTTCATTTTTGGTCGGAACAATCGGTAATGTTTTGGTTATGGAAATAGGTTGGATAGATGTGGGGAGTGGAGGGTATATCTTAGTGAGCTGTGCTCACAGTAATGCTAGTTTTCATTAAAATTAAATATTTTCCCTTTTAGTGCCTCTATTCTAACCTTCTCTATGCAGAATCACCTAATTTTGACGTATTTTACAAATTTTGATACAACCCATTTTTGTAAATACGTCAAAATTAGGTGTACCCGAGTGCCTGTGTGTTAAAGCTATTTATGTTGCTTTTAATTTTCTTTGGGAATACACTAACATATAACGATATGTTCTATGAGGTTACATCAATGTTCATATTTTCAACTGACCAATTATACGAGCTTACCATTTTAGTCTAGTACACACACACCAAGAGATTGATTGATTGATTGATTTTTGGTGTTTTGACACCACTTTCAGCAATATTTCAGCTATATCATGGCGACCAGTTTTAGTGGTGGAAGAAGACGGTGTACCCGGAGAAAACCACCGACCATGGGCAAGCAACTGGTAAACTTTATCACTTGCGGCTGCAAGTCGAGTGCACCCTTTTTTGTAATTTGCAAAGCTGGGCGCGAACCCACGCCGTATTGGTGATAGGCTTGTATGAGCTATTAGATCTAACGACCTAACTCATTGAGCCACCCGGGCCCCTCCACAGCTAGAGATGTTGGGTCTGATTGGTCAATATATTAAACTATCTTGCATATGATTGGATGATCAAAGATGAATGAAAGGTTACCTGACATGACCCTAAACAAGATGTTGTGAGATATAAAGAAAAATTGGAAAAAATGATGCATCAAAGCATATAATTATACCCCCGCTCCCCGAAGGGAGAGGAGGGTATACTGTTTTACGTCTGTCCGTCCGTCCAAGATATTTTTCGTCGCATTTTTCTCAGTAACTGTTGATGGTAGAAATCTGATATTTGGTCACAAGCATCATATAGGTATACCATATTGTGGGTAGCGTTTTTGGACCCGTCAGATTCCTACTTCCTGTTTGTTGATTTTTCTACACATTGGACCTATATGCTCATTTTTCGTCGCATTTTTCTCAGCAACTATTGATGGCAGAAATCTGATATTTGGTCACAAGCTTCATATAGGTACCCCATATCGTGGGAAGCGTTTTTTGACCCGTCAGATTCCTACTTCCTGTTTGCCAAACAGCGGGGGGTATCATAGGTGAGCATTAGCTCACAGTTCATCTTGTTTTGATTAGATTGTAACATTCTTTTCAACAGTTGTAAATTGGTTATAGAATTCAAACAATGTTCTAATGTGAGAATTTCTTCTGTTAGCTCGTTTTTAGATACAGTACCGTCCACTTGTTATGAAATATTGGTTATATTGGTTTTCACATCAACCCCTTTCAGTATATATTGAAGTGTGGTTGTAATGAACAGATTTCATGTCTACCTAAAATTTCATTAAAAGCAGATTAGACTGTATGGAGAATAAACCTTTGAATTTAATGAAATGGTGGCATGTAAAAGCTTTTTTTTCTTCAGGCGATACATTCAATTGAACGTGAAACTTTCCTATTAAGTGTTACTTGTAGTTGTATAACCTTGTCTTTACATTTTCTCAGATAGATGTTAGATAATTCTACAACACACCAAACTTTCTTCTGACGTAATTTAATTAAGGCAATTTTTGTCTTGAATAAACAAATCCTGTTACATTGCCTCTAATTGAATAACAAGAATTCATTAATTGTTGTAGAATTATCTCCCTTTGTGATTTGGTCTGCAGAACTAGCTAGTCAGTCACCCCTCCCAGCCTTTCTTCAAGAAACAAGTGTTTTACCAGGAACCACAGAAACTTACACCTTTCTGTCTTATTGCTTCATAATTACAGGCTATGGTTAAAGTAGCATCTCAATGATATACCAGGAAATGTCTGCTGTGAGTGGGAAGGGATGGCAATGAGGGGGATAATTATTAAGTAAAAAGGGGGATGTGGTTATATAATTATGATTGTCTGCTGTGAGTGAGAAGGGATGGCAATGAGGGGGAGATGTCTGCTGTGAGTGGGAAGGGATGGCAATGAGGGGGGATGTCTGCTGTGAATGGGAAGAGATGGCAATGAGGGGGAGATGTCTGCTGTGAGTGGGAAGGGATGGCAATGAGGGGGAGAATAATTAAAGAAAAAGGGGGATGTGATTATATAATTATGATTGTCTGCTGTGAATGGGAAGGGATGGCAAGGAGGGGGGATGTCTGCTGTGAGTGGGAAGGGATGGCAATGAGGGGGATGTCTGCTGTGAGTGAGAAGAGATGGCAATGAGGGGGGATGTCTGCTGTGAGTGAGAAGAGATGGCAATGAGGGGGATTTCTGCTGTGAGTGAGAAGAGATGGCAATGAGGGGGGATGTCTGCTGTGAGTGGGAAGGGATGGCAATGAGGGGAGATGTCTGCTGTGAGTGGGAAGGGATGGCAATGAGGGGGAGATGTCTGCTGTGAATGGGAAGGGATGGCAATGAGGGGGGATGTCTGCTGTGAGTGGGAAGGGATGGTAATGAGGGGGGATGTCTGCTGTGAGTGGGAAGGGATGGCAATGGGGGGGGGGATGTCTGCTGTTAGTGGGAAGGGATGGCAATGAGGGGGAGAATAATTAAAGAAAAAGGGGGATGTGATTATATAATTATGATTGTCTGCTGTGAGTGAGAAGGGATGGCAATGAGGGGGGATGTCTGCTGTGAATGAGAAGGGATGGCAATGAGGGGGGATGTCTGCTGTGAGTGAGAAGGGATGGTAATGAGGGGGGATGTCTGCTGTGAATGAGAAGGGATGGCAATGAGGGGGGATGTCTGCTGTGAGTGAGAAGGGATGGCAATGAGAGGGGATGTCTGCTGTGAGTGGGAAGGGATGGCAATGAGGGGGGATGTCTGCTGTGAGTGAGAAGGGATGGCAATGAGGGGGAGATGTCTGCTGTGAATGGGAAGGGATGGCAATGAGGGGGGATGTCTGCTGTGAGTGGGAAGGGATGGCAATGAGGGGGGATGTCTGCTGTGAGTGGGAAGGGATGGCAATGAAGAGGAGATGTCTGCTGTGAGTGGGAAGGGATGGCAATGAGGGGGGATGTCTGCTGTGAGTGGGAAGGGATGGCAATGAAGGGGAGATGTCTGCTGTGAGTGGGAAGGGATGGCAATGAGGGGGGATGTCTGCTGTGAGTGGGAAGGGATGGCAATGAGGGGGATGTCTGCTGTGAGTGGGAAGGGATGGCAATGAGGGGGGATGTCTGCTGTGAATGGGAAGAGATGGCAATGAGGGGGAGATGTCTGCTGTGAGTGGGAAGGGATGGCAATGAGGGGGAGAATAATTAAAGAAAAAGGGGGATGTGATTATATAATTATAATTTTGAACCTGCTATTCTGAGGAAATCCACTTCGTTCTGGGTGAAACATGTTTTTAATTGTGTAAACCCAGATTTTAATAATAGGTTTGATTTATGACAAAATTAACGTCTAAAAATTAGAAACTTGAATTCGCAGTAATGGTGTATGTGAAACAAAAAAAAACTTTATTGAAATATGTTAATGAAATAAATATAAATTGACCACATGCTGAATTGTAGTCACCCTGGCAAGGGACAGACCATTTTACTTTTTTTTACATGAATAACATGAAATTGTTTTAAATTTTACCGAGAGCCTCTTTGAAAACTACATGTTCAGATTATTTATTTTTTGCATCTTTCAAGACAATTTATTGCTTCTATAAAAAGTAGCAACAGGAATTTTTAAAATTAAAAAAATATAGCCCCCCCCCCCCCTCCCCTGAAAGTTGAACAGTTGTTCCTTAATTATGGGAGGTTCTCTACTAAACCTCTCAGATGTTAACATAATGTGAAATTATGGGAGGTTCTCCCTCTGGTGAACCCTCCCTCTAGACCCTCTCTGCTGTGGTTTACCAGATGTACAATAAACATTTAGTTGACTGAACACTTCTGGTTATACATGAAATAATGAAAAAAATAAACAATTTCTATATGAAATAGTTAAGTCAGAAATAAATAACTCTAAATGAAATGAATGTACAATGTATCTGGTTATAAAATAGTTAGAGATATACCAGACATGTCCAGGATTTAGCAGAGGGGGGAAAGGATGGGGGGACAAAAAATATCTTGACAAATTGGGACTTGCCAAACAGTTGTTTTAGATTTTTATCTAAGTTATACAGGACAAGGATCTGAATTTTAACAGTGCTTATCTAAAAATAGCACTAAAAATTAGGATTTGAAGGGTGATATTGTATTTTTTTGGTCTTGTGTAATCTGTCTTTGCTATTTCCTCAGATGACATAAAACTCTGTAGTAAGTCCTTTCATAAGGAGAAGGGCCTATTAGAATCTTCCACTTGTATCGTCCAGGTTTTAATACATGCCATAAAAGTAAGAAGACTAAGATTCTGTGGTTTAATACCCTTTCTAAATGATAGGAATCTATTAGAACCTTGTACTTACATCATCCAGGATTGAGTAAATGTAGAGATGCTATAAAAGTTCAGAGACTTAAACTCTGTGTTTGGCCCTTTCAAAAGGATAAGAGCCTAGCCTACAGAACAATCCACTTGTATAGTCCAGGTTTTAATACATGCCATGAAAATTATAAAACTAAAACTCTGTGGTTGGCACTTTTAAAAGGATAAAAGCCTATTAGATCCTTCCACTTCTCTCATCCAGGTTTTATTACATGCCATAAAAATTAGAAGGCTAAAACTCTGTTTTGAAATGCCCCATTCAAAAGGAAAAGAACCTAAAAGAAATAATGAATTTCCACTTCTCTCATCCAGGATTGTGTAGATGCAAAACCTACAGAACCTTTCACTTCTCTCATCCAGGTTTTACTACATGCCATAAAAATTAGAAGACTAAGATTCTGTGGTTAAATGTCCCTTCAAAAAAATAAGAGCTTATTAGAACTTTCCACTTCTCTCATCCAGGTTTTAATACATGCCATATAAATTTGAAGAATAAAACACTATGGTTGGCCCCTTCAAAAAGATAACAACCTATAGCACCTTGCACTAGTTTCTATGTTTTAGTAGATGCCATAAAAACTAGTAGAAGACTTAATATTGGTGTTGGTCCTTTTTAAAATGATAAGAGCTTTTTAGATCCTTCCACTTTTCTCATCCAAGTTTTAATATATGCCATAAAAATTAGAAGACTAAAACTCTGTGGTTGATCCCTTCAAAACGACAAGGAGCCGGTAAGGGCCTATTAGAACCATCCACTTCTCTCATCCAGGTTTGAGTAGATGCCATAATACAAAACAAAATTTGGAGAGAGAAAAAACCCACTGTGGTTAGCCACTCCAAAAAAGATTTGATATAAAATAATGAATAATGATTTTTATGTTTAACAGATGAACTGTGGTCTAGTGCGTGGTTTTTAGTCTATGTCAAACAAGTTGAGATCAAAGACAATCTTTTTTTATGTACATAGTAGTACATATATATGTACTTTCATACAGGTGTATTTACGTCCTTTGATTTAAATTGATTGACTAATTAGTAGAAATTTGATTAATAACGATCTTTTTACCAGCCCACATCTGAGCTTCAGATTTCTTTAGGGACTGGTAAAATGATGGATTAATGTGTCTCAAATTTTTATTTTTATCACAGGTAAGTCAAAACGAACGCCTAACTCATCTCGCTTGCATATTTCTCCCTCGTAATTGTTTTGAAATCGTCAGAAAGGATTGACAACAATTAGTTCATTTTGGACATCAATGTTGATGATTGTGCAGTGTTGTATCTATGTAACGGAGGATTTAATACATATATTATATTAACAGGTAGGATAATTAGTAGAGAGAAAGTTGTCCAAAATGTGTGTCAAATATTTTGCCTAGGACAGAAATAGAGAGAAAATTGTTAGAAAAAAATGTCCAAAACGACTTGTCAAATATTTTTGACTACTCTAGGACAGAAATAGAGAAAAAATTACATCACATGAAAGGACACAAATATTAATAGAAATGTTGTTTTTTATGTCACAGTCAATATGGCTTTTGGTCATGAATAGAACTTGGAACAGATAAATAGGTGTTGAGGATGGACCCCCCTTTATTGGAAATTTTGCCAATTTTAGGGTGTGAGGGTACCTGCCCCTGTAATCTGTTTCTGATATCTGCTGATCTCTTGGCTCTGCTATTTTGACAAAATAATTTGTATGTATAAGTATCCATAAAAAACATGTAACAGTATCAGTTCTCAAATTAGAAGTATTTTTCACCTGTGGCTAGAGTACAATAATATAAATAAAACACTTTTTTTTTTTATTACAGGCCAATGTTTTCACAATCCATACCACCATTTTAAATAAAAATTATCAATGACAAACTATATCAATATCATATTGTTACACAATGGATAGAATAATAATTTTTAACTTTATTTAGTGTGTCAGTTAAATAGTTATTACACAGATTACAGATTTTGTTAAAAAAAAATGAATTAAATATTAATCAGAGATTTCAAATTTTGTTCAAAATGTTTAACTTCAGTATGTCAGTTATATATAAATCACACAGATTTCACATTTTCCTAAAAATTTTAACATAGGGGTGTCATTAAAATATTAATCATGTAGATTTCAAATTTCGTTAATATATTAAACTTCAATATATCAGTTAAATATTAATCACACATATTTCAATTTCATTATAATTATTAACTTCAGTGCGTCAATTGCATGTTAATCACACCGATTTCAGATTTCATTATAATTTTTAACTTCAGCGTGTCAATTACATGCAGTTTTTCAGATTTCAGTTTAGGATTAACTGTGTATGAGGTTAACCTTAGATCATACTAGTAATTTAGACCTTGAATTGTTAACTCAGGTATGAAGTCATGTGGAGGCCCTGTACAATGTTATCTATAACAGACTATCTATGTGACATAATTTTGTGTATTGAACAAACAAAGAAGACATCAATACTCTATATAAATATTAAGGATTGTGATACCACAGGGACGGAACTCTTTTACGATATTCATTGTTGGATTGCCGTTGGCACCAGGTAGGAAGGACATTTTTACTTACTGGTATTTGTAATGTATATAAAACATATTTAGAATTGAATTAATTAAATAACAGTATTTTGACGTTTTGGTAGGGGTTTCATTCCGCAGTATTTTGACATTTGGTTGAGGTTTTATTCTGCAGTATTTTGACATTTGGTTCGGTTTCATTCTGCAATATTTTGACATTTGGTCAGGGTTCCTTTTAGCTGTTTTTTTTTCTAAGAAAAATGCTGCTGTAGAGTTTCATAGAAAAAATATAAATCTTCATGAAAAATGTCAAAAAATTAATAATCTGACCCACCAGATTTAAATGAGGAAGTTTGTTAAAATTTCAAGAAAAATAGATTTTTCTTGTCCCCTAAGATTAAAAAAAACATAATCTGATATATGTTTCTCATGAGAAAATGAAAGAAAAAATCTGGCTTTCGGGTAAAAACACTTGGCCTCCTACTTAAAAGTTAAATGATTGGTCCCTAAAGTTGTATAGAGTACACCTCTTCACTTGTAGAGGTCAAACTGGTAAACATTAGTGAGGATTGGTACTGGTGTATACCTTGAGCACTCACTAGTCCTCTTTCACCCAATTACTTGCTATCATAGATCCATTCTTATCAGATTGGCCTAAAGCTTCAAATAAGAAAAAAAAACATGGCCAAATCATGGAATTATCGAGTTCAAATTTAAACATTTTTTGTGCTTTCTGAAATAAAATTAATTGATTGATTTTATTTTCATTCTAATTTAATTTCAAGAAAATTGTAGATATCTAATTTAGTGTGCACAGCATGGCATGTCTATGGAATAACCTTCGGCGCACTCATAGTCGCAAGATTGGTAAAAAATATATTGGAAAGTCAAATAATTTAACAGTCCTTGGGAACAAGTTATATTTTATTATTCAGTTTAATTTAAATCAAATTTACATAACAGTCTGTACCAAAAACCACTAGCTCTATGCCCCAGTTTAGTAAAAATTGGTTAGGGCTAGTAAAAATTAGTTAGGGCTAGTGAAAATTGGTTAGGGCTAGTGAAAATTGGTTAGGGCTAGTAAAAATTGCATAAAATTTGCTTAATCAAATCAAGGACATATATATGTTCTTGATCAAATAGAAAAAAAAATCTTCTATAATGCTATTCGGGCTAGTTTGTCAAAATGTTTTTGGCACAGACTGACATGGTGAGAAATATTTGATAGAATTTTGTTTATTCAGTAGGCATTGTATAACATTGACCAGGTGGTACATTAAATTGTGTTAAAGGGAGAAAATTGACAATTATAAACCAATTCATACTGATAAATTACCAGAGAAGAATGTTTACATTTAAACATTATCTTCTTACTTCAGTAAACAATTTAGTAAGTATGTTATGTAATTTTCAGATACTATGTATATTTAGGTGAATTATTTTTTGTTTACTTAGGTAGGAAGTATTTGATAATAGAAATGGTTTGAGTTTCAATATATTTAGTGAAAAGTATTTTAAATAAAGCATGTTTAAATATGCAACCAGTTTTCAATTTTTTTCTTTGCAATAGATTTTACTTGCCATAGCAAAAATTACCTAAAATATGTATAAATGAGGCCATCCATATACATTTCTTGGTTTACTGTTCAAAAAGGACTGATCCATAAAAAACTTCCTCCATTGATTATTATAAATTTTGAAGAATTTCTTTTTTGTGTGTGTGTTCTTTTTAGGAAGTTTTTTTTATCTAATAGAGTAACCTTTTTATAGATATTTCAGAGAGAGAAAAAAGAACTTGCCCCTATTTAAAAATGTAACCTTCCCAATTTTAAAAGTTGGGTTCAGTAACCCAGTTTAAAACAATTTTCATTGTTGAAGAGAGATATATGTATTCTTTATTAAAGAATGGGTAATTCTTATACTTTGTGAATGATACAACAGATAGGTTTAAGAATGATACAGCAGATAGGTTTAAGAATGATACAACAGATAGGTTTAAGAATGATACAACAGATAGGTTTAAGAATGATACAACAGATAGGTTTAAGAATGATACAACAGATAGGTTTAAGAATGATACAACAGATAGGTTTAAGAATGATACAACAGATAGGTTTAAGAATGATACAACAGATAGGTTTAAGATTTTAAAGAGTGTTGTATAAGATTTTCATGAAAAACGTTTAAATTTTAATAAAAAGTACCGCTTATAAATAGTGAAGTACTAGTAGACTTGAAAAATATTGAAAGCCCTGCCCCTGGTGTGTAATATTATTAAGGGGAGATAATAATCAATCTACTATAAGTTTCCCCTTACCTATCCTCTTTGTTTATGACAGTTAATTTATTACCAGAACTTTTAAGTTCAGTTGACACAGTTAAGTATCCAGTTACATAAAGTTACATTTTAAACTTTTGTTGTAACCAACTTAACCAGAAAATGTGACACTTTTAAAAAATCAGTCACACTTTTATGATTTTAATAAAAGGAGAGTAGTAAGTAGACATTCATTTATGTCTAGTTTTCTACTTACAGGTAAGTTGATTATTTATTTATTTATTT
Organism: Bathymodiolus septemdierum; assembly: GCA_963383655.1. NCBI lineage: Eukaryota > Metazoa > Mollusca > Bivalvia > Mytilida > Modiolidae > Bathymodiolus > Bathymodiolus septemdierum. The sequence goes on along the minus strand of OY726528.1, from coordinate 12,416,231 downwards.
ATTTATTTCAGTGAAATGGGTAATGATGATGAAGTAATGAACAGTAAAAATATTTAAAAAAAAAAATTTTGGGGGGGGGGGGGGGGGGAGGGGGCAGAGAAGTAATTGATCACATCAGGGCTTTCAATATTTTTGTCTACCAGTACTTCACTATTTACAGGTCATACTTTTTATTAAATATAGAAAAAATTTCTTTATTATCTTTTACAACACACTTTAAAATCAGGAGGTACCAAAGACCATGATTTTAGGAAGGTAAAACTACCTGGTACCACCCATTATTGAAAGGCCTGTTACATTAGTAAACATAGAAATTAAAAATGCAAATTATTGATTTTCCACCAGGAATTATTAATTTAGCAAGCAGAACATTATTATGTTTATAAATGGGATATTAAATATTACCTGTAACTTGCAGGTATTCATTTATATAATCAATGACTAGATACAAATAAATATGATTTAATTCAGTTCAATATTTTATTGTCATATAAACTTAAATAAGTTTGTAACAAACAAATGAAGCGAGAGGGAAAGAAACAGTACAACAAAAAAAACATATAAGAAAAAAAATATGTAAAGTATTAAACTGCTCTCAGTTCTAAGGACTGTCTTATAAAGGAAACAGTTGTTTCACCTTGAATTAGAGTTAGGATTTATAGTATATAATTTAATTTTGCAAAGTCTTCTCAGTCATAGTACCGCAATGATCGTGTACTGGCTGGCGTGCACACCTCGGTGCGGTAGATCTTGAGTTCGAGCCTTGGTCGAGTCAAACCAAAGATTATAAAATTGGTATTTGTTGCTTCTCCACTAAGCATGCAGCATTAAGGAGAAAGAGCAAAGACTGGGTGGCTCGGAATCAGGATAATGTGTACAAGTGTGGCGACATGTCTATCCGCGAACTGTTGCTTCAGTGAGCTAGCACTATAAAAATCCAACTAAGCATGTTGGTCTAGTATAAAGTGAACCTCGTCTTCATCTCATTGAAAATTAACTTGTTCTCGCCATAATATAGCTGAAAAAATACTGAGTTAGTGTTCAACAACAAGCATTCACTCACTCTATCAGGTTGTCTCATATGTTACTTATCTGAGCTCCAGACATTGCCCAAATATCTGTATGGCCAGTACACCTCTGAGTACAACTTGTGGCAGATATTGCAAAAACAGATTCTCCATTCTTTGAATATGAGAATAGTATCCATTTAACCTTAACCAAAATTTTTGAGGCAATTGACCGTTGATATTTCATGAGGTTAATTTTTACAGTATCAAGTTTCATTTCTCTAGTGCTTGCATAGACTTTGTTTTCTGATAATAATCCCTATGACAGTTCAAATGTTGACTGACCACTTATATTTACTTACAACATTTCTTTACTGGTTACATGTGGATAGTAAATATAAGGGACCCGTCAAGATTTCTACTTTCATAGCAACAATTTTTTTAAAGAGATTAGGTTTGCAGTCAAAAAGACAGAGGAGATATTTATGCAATCAAAGAAAGATAACTCTAACTTAAAAACCAGTATCCAGTCTTGGATAAATTTATAAAACAAATTCTTGATTCCAATGAAGATAAAGGGCTGTCATGGTTGTGATTGTATGGTAGTTGGATTTATAACTACCTATACAATCAGTTTCTATCACCACTGGAGTTGTGAGGACTAATCCTGTTCATGGCAAGATGTACTCGATACAACATTGTTGGTGACATGCGACAGGTCAGTCGTTTTCTGCATGTTCTCCGGTTTCCTCCACCAATAAAACTGACCGCCACGATATAGCTGAAATATTATTGAAAGTGGCATTAAGCACCATAACCATACCTCCCCCTCCCCCCCCCCCCCCCCCCCCCCCGTGAAGAACATAGAATGTTGTTAAGTACTAGTAGTTATTTTATAGATCATCAATATATTACATTATTATCAAGTGGAATCAATGGTTACAGGAAGTTTTCATGATAAAAAACACATTAAGTGCTTTGTACATAAATCATTCAAGATATTTATGTTGTCAGTTTACAAACAAACCTAGAATTGTTTTTTTTTTATTGCATTTTGAATAACCCTTTAAACCCTGTGATGATGAGCTTAAAGGAATGTTCAAATCACCATAAAATCTACACAAGTGTTTATAGCCACAAGGTTGCAGGTTTTAGTCAGATTTTATTTGTTTCTATCAACATATTTTCACAAACATTTCGGTTATTTTTAGTATTAGTAAAAATACACCCTAGTCATTTTTTGAATCTTGAAAATGTTGAATCTTGAATCATGAAAGTCTTGAATCTTGTAAAATCTTGAATCATGTTAATTCTTGAATCTTGAAAATCTTAAATCTTGAAAATGTTGAAGTTTGAACATCTTGAAAATCTTAAATCATGAAAAACTTTAATCCTTAAATCTTTAAAATCTTGAATCTTAATTAACAGAGTTTGAGATAACTAGGTTTGACCACATAATATATAGTACAGTTATTTATATAGGATGATTTAATTAGCTCTGAACTTCTTAATACCTGACCTGTCAATACAAATTGTGTGGCATATGTATGGTTCACACTGTCTGTCAGTGTAATTTGTGATCTCATTGTTGCCAAATCAGAACTTTTGAATGCCAGTAAGGATATTATTGATATTTAGAATGAATATAGTCCACCATTAGAGGGTTTGTGGTCTATAAGGCTGGCATGCCTATCTGGAAGGTCAAGATAAAAAAATTATGTCAACTGTAGATACAGGTACCTCTTATTTCAAATAAACAGATCGTATCCTGTGGTAGTTGGTGCTGTTGGTGCCTATCACCTCTGATGTTGTGAGTTAGAATCTTGCTCAGGCGAGGTGTACTTGAATCAACATTATGTGATAAAGTTTGTCAGTGACTTGCGACAGGTCAGTGGTTTTCTACGGGTACTTTGGTTTCCTCCATCTATAAAACTGACCGCTACAATAACTTTGAAATCGTTGAAATATATTGATAATACCTCTCTCTAGAATGTCTCTCTGTAAGGTCAAGGTTACAAACTTAGTTCAACTGTACCTATTCCATATGCAAATATGCAACACATCATGTCCAGCTTAGAATTTTGAATGCCCCAGGGGATAATAATGAAACTTGAATTTGTTGCCTTCACTATTTGAGTATTTGGTAAATTCGTATTCTAATGTTGTTCTTGTACCTTCCTCCATATTATCGTAAGTCAAATATCTTGTCATATAATTTAGATTCTTTACAAAGTTTTATCTTCAAAACAGAAAAGTGAAAATTGTAGTGAAACCTGTCTTAACCATACCCTGAGTAAGCCTAAATCCTGTATGAACCGAACTTTAAATAAAGTCCTAATGCAGGAAATCTTTGTTAATTTAAATTGTATAAACCAAACACCTGTTTATACGAACTCAAAAGTTGGGTGGCTTCTCTTGAGGGGTACAATTGAATAGCATTTTATCCTGGTGCATTTGAAATCTGGTCTGATAAGAGGGGTAGGTGGCTTTAAAAGAAGGGACTACTGTATGCGAGATAGGAAGTGTTGAATTTACATGTACATATTAAACAATGGCTAGAGGTAATGATAGGTTTCTTGACATTTCTCAGAAGGTTGAATTTTTACCTGTAGATTGAATAATAATAGAAAAAAATTACATATTTTTTATGAGATTCATCTTTATCCCTTGTTGAAATCTACAATGTTTCTTGTATTATAAAAAGCCTCAGGTATTGGACATGATAAAAAGTAATGATACTCATCGCTATTCATCTTTATATTAGCTATATTTTCCACTTCATTGGATTTAAAAGCCTCTTCAACATACAATTGTAATTGATATTAGAAGACTGTAATGTTAACAAAATAAATAGAGCAGTCTTTAGACATTGGTTTGAATGGACATTTTTGTATCTACACAAATTATACATTACATATAAGCCGATTTTGAAAGAACTTTATGATAATGGATCTATTGAGATCAGCTACTAGGTCACTTCTAATGGGGAAGATTTGTATGAATTGGAGGATTTTTAAAGTCACAAACTTTTGACATACATGTAGACGACCTAATTCTCTGGAAATAAATTGGGATCAACTTTTATCTTCTAAATGATGAATTCGTCAAATTAAATGTGTTGGATTTAAAAGGACGTTTTATGAGATTTGTTTCAGAAAACCTTTTCAATATGTTTTGTTTGTTTAAATGTCTACAATAAGTATTTTGGACAGATTTATCTTTTTTCTTTATTGAACTTTAGTGTTTACAAGGATTTTCGTGAAGAAAGAAAGAACCCAATTTGATTTTGTTGAAATTTTTGTTCAATATACGATCAAAATATATTTTTGTACATACTTTGGGACAAATTTAGAATTTTTCAAGGCAAAATGTCAAATTGTGGTTAATGAACTTATAGTAGCACAAGTAAAGCCATTGTCACTGCCTATGGTGAAATCAAAATACATGTATCGTTAAATGGACATGTAGCAGTAATCAAATCTGTGATGTACCGGTAGTCGAAACAGATTCAATGTGGATATCAACAAATCTGTAAATTTCATTAAAAAAATCATCATTTTTTTTAAATATAAAGTTGGTGTTAGTCGTACATGGATTAATTTGCTAAGAAAACTAAAAAATCTTGAAATTCTCAAAAATTGTGTTGAGAATCTTGCGTGAATTAATTTTTTAAAACGAAAAACAAAAAATCATGAAATTTCAAAAATTGTGTTGAGAATCTCATACATGGATTAATTTGCTAAGAAAAAAAAAAAACTTGAAATTCTCAAAAATTGTGTTGTGGATTGTACATGGATTAATTTGCTAAGAAAGCAAAAAAATCTGGTAATTCTAACAAAAATGTTGTGTTGAGCGAATTGAGGATTTTATTTCAGTTCGTTAACATTGATTTCGTATTTAGAAAATGATTAAGCGTGGATAATTCTTGCATCAAAACAGGATAAAGTTATCTAGAGATCAGGAATTGTTTTTTTATGAAGTCTTTTAAAGTTTATATTTGGGTTTTGATATCTCTTTGATGGAGGAGAGATAAGACAATGCCTATAGCTTCATAATATACAACATTCAATCAAAAGTACAGCAGCTTCTATAAAATCAAATTTTTTTATGTCTTTTTCATGAATGAAATTTCTTACTTAAAACTTTTGGAAGGATTTTTAAGCAATGAACATGCAATTGTTTATTTTTTTCGTTTATTTATTTTTTTTTTTTATCGTGAAATGAATTTTCGTTAAAAAATTTGGAAGGAACACAATAAACATACATGTTCAACAAATGGTATTATAGTATGCAGTTGTAATGTGATGGACTTTGGATTGGAACCTGAGACTGGACAGTGGAAATTAAATCAATCAATTTGAAAAGATAAAATTTAGGATAAAAGTAATGGCAAACACGGCTCTTAACAGTTCAAATTGTTGACTTTAGAATCAAATTGTTTTAAATGGAAGCATAAAAAGGATATTTCTTGGATAGCCGATTCTGCAGCGTTCTTCAAGATTCTAGGACAGTGATGGATGCGACATTTTCCAATTGGATTGCATACTAATAAATCTAATACATTGGCAAAATGACAGATAATATTTTCTGTTGAATCTGAAAAATGTTGTTGCAATCGGTAATAATTGGATTTTCTATGGAAAGGAGAAAAAAATTCTGAACTTATTTAGGCTGTTGTACTTTTCTAACTGTGACGAGAAAAACAATAGTAACTTATTTAAGCTGTTGTACTTTCCTTACTGTGACATATTGGAAACTGAATAATTTAATTATAATGGTCTGGATTCTATTGTTTAACATAGCGTTTTGTTGAAGTTTTTATTTTTATTTTAAAAATTAAAGGATAGTTTGCTTTAGTTTTACATGTACATGTATGTAGATAAATATTCATGGAATTCTTTTTTAAAAGTAGGAGTGATATAATGGAATCTGGTTTCATTTTACATACTTAAAATAATTTTCGTAGATAGATAATTATTTCGATAAATAAAAAAAAGATAAATGATGTTGTCAAATTTGTTTATAAACAGAAACTATGATACATGTATTAACAATGTTTATGAGAAAAAAAACGCAATAAAAAATAACCTTATAATTGACCACAACGTCTGCCAAAATACAAAAATGTATTAATATTTCTGATTTTACATACAACCAGATTTTGGTTTAAATTCCCAGCATTTGAAACTGAACACTAGTTTGATCGTAGGTAAATGGCGTAATTTTACCGATTATTGTATCAGTAACTTGTCCAATGACATAATACAATAATTAGAAGTGATATAAACATTTGTTCATTTCATATTGGATATTCTTCCCTCCCGCTATCGGCGATGACGTAGAATTTGAAGCATCTATCTATCTCTGGCATATATTTTTTTGTAATTGACGTTTTATGAATGGATTAATGGAAAAATGGAAAAAAAATCTATAGTAAATACGACAACATTAGATTTCATAACGTGTGCCAATATTTGAAGAAGAAAAAAAACTGACGTGGAAAAACCAGATTTTTTATTTGGATTTGAATTATTTACTAGCGATTTGAAGGGAAAAAGTGAGTTATGATTGAAGATGAAAATGACTATGGTATCCAGTGCTTTAGTACCAAAGACATTTTGAAATAGATTGAAGAAATGTTGATGTGATTTTCAAGATTACTTTTGAAATTTAAAATTTAAACTCATTTCATATGTAAATTTTTGTGATTGACAATTAATTGTAAAAATGGAATGTAGACAATTACAAACTGGGAGAAAAAGGCTTGATGAGCTCACTCATGATTTATATAGGTAAGGCTGAGTTAATTATGATAGAACAATTTGATGTGTTGGTATAGTCCCTCTCTTATAAGGACACCCCTTCTGCAGTGAAAAAGTTTTTTTTTTTTTTTTTTTTAAATTTTCATTTTTTTTTAGACAGCCTATTCCTCACATCACATGCACAGGACAAGACAAACATATTATAAGTGTAAATGACAGTTATTGCTATTCGTATCCTCAGCACATAACAACTTTTTTTCTGAAATCAATTGTAATTGTAATTTTAATTATAATTACCACCAGTGAAACAGTTGCCTTATATCTCTAGAGTGGGTATAATTTAGATATTTTACTATCTCAATGCCTCTGTAATATAGCCTGATAAGAGAGGTGACATTTGATGGGAGAGGCCTTATTAGGGGACTACTGTACCTCCATTCTGATTTAAATTAAACTTTGTTTTTGACTATGGGCATTTCACACCCCTTTTTAAATATTGAAAAATTGTGTGTTCCCATATTGTAAAGAGGGGGTTAATTTAGTACTTAGCAAAACGGGGTAGTCTTTTTTTCATTTGTCAGGGAAGGTGAACTTACAATGTATATATAGTACTTACTGTTTAATAAGACAATCCAAACAACCACTACAGGCAAACTTATAACATGGAAAGGGACAATTTCTTCTGCTTCACTACTAATTAGATGAAAATAAAATATCTTATGAAAAATGATTTTTTAGAACTATTTTCATTATTTATATATTTATTTGAGAACCATATTATTTCAAACCATACATGTTGAAATTTTAAAATTTATTGGAATTAAAACTCTTGAAGGTGGGTGTAAAATGTTATTTTTCAATTAGAGTTATGTCCCCTTTCATCAGACAATCTTGCCAAAAAATCTTTCATGAAAATATCAATGTATTATTTAATGCCTCATAAAATATTAATAAATCTACTAAAATAACATTTTTATCAAAATAATGAAGACACCTCCCTAGTGTGTCTTATCAGTAAAAAAATGGTTGAAATGTTGTTTAAAGAATATTTATCAAAGTATACAAACTATACTGATCTTAGCTGTGAACTGTGTGTAAGATGTGTTGAGTGAAGAATGATCTGATGATTAGCACCAAACAGACTGGTATTTCCTTGGTCAATTAGTGTTGGAGTTTCTCACCTGTTGGAGTAAAGGTAGAAAGATGGTACAGGCCTGTTCTAATTAGCTAATTTGCAGATTAATGAAGATGGTTTCTTGATTATGTTGTATTGACTGGTAATAATTCATAATAATATTGAACATGGGTTGAAGAAGTGCATATCTTCAGTAGTAGATATTTGACTCCATGTGGGGGTGGTTTTAATAAAAAAAAGGTTTTCAGTATGAACTGGGAAAACTGACCTATAAATATCCAGTAGAAACTATTTAAAAACAGTTGATTTATATAGCTTAGCTCATTGTTGAATGAGGGATATTACAGGATTATGTGAAAAAAGTGTGCATTGTATAATGTCTAAAAAATTAATTAAATTGATTCTCTACTTTGTGCTTCACATGATAATTCCACACCCAAAAATTGCAATTTAGTCAAAAAATGAAGAAGATATATCCCAACTTCTCTACTCGAGACCAAGTGGTTGCTTACTCAAGATAGACTGTTGATCAAAGGGAGTTATTTTCAATGAATTGGGCTATAAATCTATGCTGTGTGAGTAGAGACATATGTACAACAGCAGGTTTCATTTCTTCTTTATAAGGAAAATTGAAGATGACATTTTTTTATCATGTATTATACATTGTATAAAGATTTAAATGACATAGCACAGACAGTCTTAGGTAGGTTTGGTTGTATATTGGGGACATTTTGGGTGTTTTATTTGTTCTTTATTCATTAATATTTAAATTTACCCCTTGGGTGGTGTAATGGTTATTTTGCTCATCTTGATTCTGATCCTAATGTACAAGGAGGGGTTGGTACCGGCACTACCAACAGATAATTTCGTCAAATTAGCTAGATCAAAAAGGAACATCAAAGCAAAACATTTTGAAGATTATATAACATCAAATATAGTAGAGAAACGTACATGCAATAATACAAAAGGACTCGAATTACCAGACTACAAGAAACAGCAGTACCAACATTCTTTCTTTGTGGACACCGTAATTCATTGGAAACATCTGCCAAACAGTGTCGTGCATGCAAATTCCTTAGAAACATTTAAGATCGCTCTAAGGAATCAGACTCAGTGCCAATAAAGACCGCCATCGGCGCTCTCTCTACCCGTTGTATAAAAACCATAGTTGAGTTCTACAACGTACGAGATACAGATCATGAGTTCATGCCCCAATCAGGACAAACCAAAGACTATAACATTGGTACATGCTGCTTCTCCACTATGAAGCCTGCAGCATTAAGGAGTAAGAAAAAAGACTACTTTTGGCTCAGAATCAGGATTATGTGTCAGAGTGATTTGAAGTATCTATCTGCGGAGTGTTTTTTTTCAGTGAGCTACCACTTTAAAAAAAAAATAGACTCAGCATGTTGGACTAGTAAATGTCATCATCATTTCATCTAAAAGTTAACTTGTTCTTGCCATGATATGGCTGATAATTGCTCACATTACACAACAATCACAAGCCCACTTTAGGACTGTAAATCTGAGTCCTAGGGACCATAATACAGCAATATGTAGAATTAACTTTATTTAACAGGTTGTCCAAAAGGACCAGTGTCAATGTAAAGGTATTTGTTGTTCTTGGTATGAACTAGACCTTTGTTGTGAGCCCCTGTAAGGTTTTGCAACTTTAAAAAAACAAAAAATTTAGGGGCAAAATCATGCAATCTGAGTAAATTGTTTTTCTGATTAATAAGACTAGTTTTTATCCCAATTGTAAAACTTACATTTGTATTTACTTTTGTGAACTGTTTTTAAAATATTAACTTTCTCTTTTACAGAATAGTTTTAGAAAGACAACAAGTGATGGCCCACAAACATATAGCCATACCAACATGGTTAGAAGCCCTCGGACTGTCAGAATATAATTCTTTATTCCACGAATATGATGGAGTTGAAGTAAGTTTTAAGAACCTTCAGAATATAATTTTTTGCTGATCTCATAAATTTTATTGTAAATGTAGCATAATGAAATGTCTTTATCATATTTTTTTTTGGGGGGGGGATCAAGCCAATATACTAGTACATTTACATATAAATTAATCTTAGAGTCACATGTCATTTTATACGTGTTTTGATTGGTTTAAAAAATTGAGGTTATTTGTCAATGTACGGAATCTAAAAATAAATGTCGTTCTCAAGACATCGCATGCCGTTGTCATCAGGTGATTTTCTTTAAATGAGGCACCTTTGGGGTTATTTAAATTTATTTCCGATTATTTGCCTTATTTTGAAAAAAAATAATATATTTTTCAATATCATATCAAAAAAAGTTTGAATTCATTTATAAGGATTGATCCAAATTATTTGTTTGGTAATAACCTCAATCAGGTTGTACACACCCTTGTGTAACCCACTATGCGGGTTACACAGTGTGTACAACCTGATTGAGGTTATTTCTTCATGAACCGAACAAAAATTGCAATCAATCCTTAAATACATCCAGTTCCAATTTGAATGTTTTTTAAACAAGAAATCTAAAAGGGTTAAAATTAAAAGCATTTAAAGCAATGCTGTAATTTTTCATGGGAAATATATTTAAAACAAGATGGTACACAAGAGTTGGACTTAACAAATTTGAAAAAAAGGTTTCAAAGTGATCAAAACTTTGGTGTACTGTGGGAATCTGAATGCCAACTGTCTTCATTTTGTATGTATTAGAGAGTCTGGTCAATTCTTGTAAGTAGAAACTATTTTTGGGGGCAAATTCTATCGAATAATGAATGAAATGTCTATTTTTCAGAATCTGATATATCTTTCTGAAGCTGACATTAAAGATTTAGGATTAAAGAATGGTGGACACAGGGCTAAAATTGTATCTAGTCTGAGGCTACTTAAAGATAGATATGAAAGAGGTATTACACAGTAATTTAAATTGTTGTCATGGACTGTTGTCTATAAGTTTTTGAAAATTTCTTCATGAGCAACAGCTCTTCAGAAATGATCATTGATAGCCAGTTTTGATGCAAAATTTTGCAACTGTACTGGTGATCGAGTAGTTCTTGCCAATGTTGGATTGTGTCTATGTGGTACTCAATTGTTTTGCAAAGATAATTGAAAATTCTCACAGAAAGATTTGTTTGACAACATGTGTTATATGGACTATAGATGGCAAGAATTGTTACTTATAGAGAAAGAACTACTCTGACCAGTACCCATATTATATCCTCTTTTTTACCTTCGACCATCAAAATGTTTGCTATCACAACTAACGCTGTGAGTTCGAATCCCGCTCTGGCGAGGTGTACTTGATATAACATTATGTGATAAAGTTTTGTCAGTGACTTGTTACAGGTCAGTGGTTTTCTCTGGGTACTCTGGTTTCCTCCATCAATAAAAACTGCCCTCCACTATGTAACTGAATTATTGTTGAAAGTGGTGTTAAACACCATAACCCTAACCCTCAAAATGTCTGCCCATTCAATCAATCATTCTATGACTTTTTAACAATCCTTGATCAAGTAAATTGCAGTAAAAAATATTAACTAGTTTAACCCTATCATATTTTTATGCCTGTCTGCATGGATTTCAATTGCCATGTGTGGTGGGTCTTTTGAGAGGTAGTTGTAAGTTTTGTTGATGTAGGTGGAATTGTTGACCATCTCTGTTTAAACTTCCTTTTCATAAGTAAACATTTATTTCCATTTATGACTTTAGAATGTAAACAATTTTATGATTGTTACATATACATTGTATATATTAATGTCATCACTGAAATGTTCAGGTTTTTTTGTGTGTGATAACAAATTATGAACTACAAACCAAGCCAAAAACTTTTCAGTAGTCAGTCTCTGGGTGTCTTTTGTCTATGATTAATTATGAAAACTTTTTTTTCAAACTTTAGATAATTTAAAATTTTTGAAATTTATACTACAAACCAAACATAAAAATTTTCTGTAGTCAGTCTCTGTGTGTCTTTTGCCTGTTATTGTTATATATTTTTTTATATAATTTTTAATTTTTGAAATTTTGATTTAATTATTATGTTTAATTTTAATTAGACTTTAATTTAATTATTTAATTGATAAATGTTGAGGCTTAATTAGCAAGAGCTTTAATTAACACCAGATGGCATTAATATGATTAATTTGACTCTTAATTAACACATTTTGTCTTGTTGGGCATAAAAGTACAAAATTGTGTGTTGAACCTATTTATTTATATATTTTACCCAAATGTCATTTTAAATTGACCATTATTATTCTCTGGTGACAGTCTAGACATATTTGGATTGAATTCACATTTAAAGAAGTAAAGGAAATAGTTTTAGGTATATTTGAGTCAGACTTACCTCCCCTGAAATAACCATACTTAGTATAGACGTTTTCAGAAATCGATGATTACCTAGATATCGTTCGTGGACACTAGGTGGCGTTACTATCGTCCACCATTAAGCAAGTATAACAATCGGTTGTTTACACTAGTTACGATTAATCAGTATTCATAATTGGATTAGATAAACACGCTTCAGTTGATATTCTATGGCTTATTCCCATGATTTTGGCCGAATATTTCGAAATATGGATTATTGAATCGAACTTGAACGGTTATTGCTTAAATTGTTCAGAATCACAAAGTTCAGGACCAGGTCGGACAAATCTATACGGTCATCAATATTTTCAAAATTAAAGAATTGGCCATTTTGCCAGATGTGGGCTAATAAATCGATCTGTAGCTATTCAGATTTTAACCTTGCTTATGTGGCAGAATTTCAATACAAAACAGGGTACACAACAACAACAAAAACGGTCGGTATGGAAACACTCAACACATTTTTTACTAACGGTATATATTTTGTACAAAAGAACCAAGTTCCCTTCGAATATTGTCTTCACTTCACAAAGTCGCATATTTTTATGATGTAGGGAGCACTTATGCAATTGACCAAACAATCAATCATTTGCACAATGATAAGAGTAGCAAATATGTGGAGGAATAATGTTCCTTCTGTATGCGATAGAAGATAACATAGAAAGGAAAAAAAACTGAGTTAAATGTTGTCTTAAATGAAAGTTTAAATACTATAAACAAAGGAAACAGGAACAAAGTGAGCAGTGTAGGAATTATTGTTTTTCATCAAGAAGCCGCATAAAATAATTAACAATTTACAAAGAAGTATCACATTTCTGTAGATAAATCTTGAAATAAATCTTGATTCTGTAAGAAGTAAAAATGAACGACATGATGTCCTGCAACAAAATTCGGCGTTTTTTTTTTTTCTTTTAATTTTTTGTCATTATAATTCAGTTATATATATTTTTATCATTTTTAACCCTTTGTGGGAAGGGGTAGAGTTTAACTGTCATATTGCAAATCAAATACATTTAAGAATCAACCCAATACATAAATTAAATTTTTGTGTTTTAGTGATGTCTTTGCTATAACTTGTTATGCAATACACAGTTAACTATCAGTTATAATGATAGTTATCTATCTACAATATGAATTTAACACCTTTGTTGCAAAATGACACGACTGTCTATTCTAAGTGCCAAACCTGGGAAGCATCGCATCGCTGTTGACGCGGTCGACCTTCAGCAGACTACAAGTCTAGAAAGCACTACCACTTCCTTAACACCTCAATATTAAATTTTAATTAATCTTCAAAAACATATAAAATTAAAGAATAAATCCATATAAAACTATGAAATCCTAGCAAAGAAATTTAAAAAAAGAAGACAAATGGGGTGAAAAATTCCCGTCCGGTTCACGTATCTGAAACCTGGGAGCAAATAGTTATATTAGGTTCCTCATGAAACTTTTTTTTCAGATAAAGAAATTCAGATATTCAGATGTTTTAATTTGATAAAACTTAAATTCCTTTTCATCTTCACTACAGATCCCTATAAAGAAATTGACCGACAAAAAGTTTTAATTTGTTTTACAATTTAACAAACAAAAAATAAATAAAATAAAACAGAATTGAAAAATGCACCTTAAGATGTCACATTCAAAGTTAAGTTCTTTCTTATAAGTTAGGCACACTTTTTATTATTATTACTTCACTTTAAATCGTATAGTAATAATTTCAAAAAGCGTATATTATAATTTATATATTTACTTTTTAATTTCATACAAAATATTAATTTTATTACCCCTTTTTTCTTATGCTTGAAAAGCAGCAAAAAAGGAAAAAAGAGTGCATGCAGTTTTTTTATCAAGTAGGATTTATACTGATTTTGTATGGGGAAAATAACGGTAATTAAAGAAGGAAAAAAAATACATACCAGGTAATTTATTTGTTGTCATTATATCTCTGTTTACAAATCAATTCACAGCAGGTGTTATCATTGAATTTCAAGCCGAAATAACAGTATATTGTGACACCTGTACTAGAGATACCATATATACATTAGCGTATCGATAAACCTCGAGAACATAAGATTTTGTCACTTTACTAATGGCGGACACACTCGGAAATCGATAATGGCCGCGCCCATGTTTTTAAGAATAAAAAGGTCTATAAGAGGATCAAGAAGTGAATCTGTGGAGGGTTTTATTGTTTGTGTGAGTCAGACTTACCTCCCCTGAATTAACCATACTTAGTATAAGAGGATCAGGAAGTGAATCTGTGGAGGGTTTTATTGTTTGTGTTGTTGTTGGAAATCTAATTATTAAGAGGAGGGGGATATCCCATTAACCAGTTTAATTCTGCCACAATTTTGTGGCTCTCCCAAGCCAAGACCTAGATTTCCAGTGCTGTATGCCGTAGTATAATACCAGTAATGTTCAATGATTTCCAGTGCTGTATGCTGTAGTATAATACCAGTAATGTTCAATGATTTCCAGTGCTGTATACTGTAGTATAATACCAGTAATGTTCAATGATTTCCAGTGCTGTATGCTGTAGTATAATACCAGTAATGTTCAATGATTTCCAGTGCTGTATACCATAGTATAATACCAGTAATGTTCAATGATTTCCAGTGCTGTATACCGTAGTATAATACCAGTAATGTTCAATGATTTCCAGTGCTGTATACTGTAGTATAATACCAGTAATGTTCAATGATTTCCAGTGCTGTATACCATAGTATAATACCAGTAATGTTCAATGATTTCCAGTGCTGTATACCGTAGTATAATACCAGTAATGTTCAATGATTTCCAGTGCTGTATGCCGTAGTATAATACCAGTAATGTTCAATGATTTCCAGTGCTGTATGCCGTAGTATAATACCAGTAATGTTCAATGATTTCCAGTGCTGTATACCGTAGTATAATACCAGTAATGTTCAATGATTTCCAGTGCTGTATAGCGTAGTATAATACCAGTAATGTTCAATGATTTCCAGTGCTGTATACCATAGTATAATACCAGTAATGTTCAATGATTTCCAGTGCTGTATACCGTAGTATAATACCAGTAATGTTCAATGATTTCCAGTGCTGTATACCGTAGTATAATACCAGTAATGTTCAATGATTTCCAGTGCTGTATACCGTAGTATAATACCAGTAATGTTCAATGATTTCCAGTGCTGTATGCCGTAGTATAATACCAGTAATGTTCAATGATTTCCAGTGCTGTATGCCGTAGTATAATACCAGTAATGTTCAATGATTTCCAGTGCTGTATACCGTAGTATAATACCAGTAATGTTCAATGATTTCCAGTGCTGTATACCGTAGTATAATACCAGTAATGTTCAATGATTTCCAGTGCTGTATACCGTAGTATAATACCAGTAATGTTCAATGATTTCCAGTGCTGTATGCCGTAGTATAATACCAGTAATGTTCAATGATTTCCAGTGCTGTATGCTGTAGTATAATACCAGTAATGTTCAATGATTTCCAGTGCTGTATACCGTAGTATAATACCAGTAATGTTCAATGATTTCCAGTGCTGTATACCGTAGTATAATACCAGTAATGTTCAATGATTTCCAGTGCTGTATACCGTAGTATAATACCAGTAATGTTCAATGATTTCCAGTGCTGTATGCTGTAGTATAATACCAGTAATGTTCAATGATTTCCAGTGCTGTATACCGTAGTATAATACCAGTAATGTTCAATGATTTCCAGTGCTGTATGCTGTAGTATAATACCAGTAATGTTCAATGATTTCCAGTGCTGTATGCTGTAGTATAATACCAGTAATGTTCAATGATTTCCAGTGCTGTATGCTGTAGTATAATACCAGTAATGTTCAATGATTTCCAGTGCTGTATACCGTAGTATAATACCAGTAATGTTCAATGATTTCCAGTGCTGTATGCTGTAGTATAATACCAGTAATGTTCAATGATTTCCAGTGCTGTATACCGTAGTATAATACCAGTAATGTTCAATGATTTCCAGTGCTGTATACTGTAGTATAATACCAGTAATGTTCAATGATTTCCAGTGCTGTATGCTGTAGTATAATACCAGTAATGTTCAATGATTTCCAGTGCTGTATACCGTAGTATAATACCAGTAATGTTCAATGATTTCCAGTGCTGTATGCTGTAGTATAATACCAGTAATGTTCAATGATTTCCAGTGCTGTATACTGTAGTATAATACCAGTAATGTTCAATGATTTCCAGTGCTGTATACCGTAGTATAATACCAGTAATGTTCAATGATTTCCAGTGCTGTATACTGTAGTATAATACCAGTAATGTTCAATGATTTCCAGTGCTGTATGCTGTAGTATAATACCAGTAATGTTCAATGATTTCCAGTGCTGTATACCGTAGTATAATACCAGTAATGTTCAATGATTTCCAGTGCTGTATGCTGTAGTATAATACCAGTAATGTTCAATGATTTCCAGTGCTGTATGCTGTAGTATAATACCAGTAATGTTCAATGATTTCCAGTGCTGTATGCCGTAGTATAATACCAGTAATGTTCAATGATTTCCAGTGCTGTATACCGTAGTATAATACCAGTAATGTTCAATGATTTCCAGTGCTGTATGCTGTAGTATAATACCAGTAATGTTCAATGATTTCCAGTGCTGTATACCGTAGTATAATACCAGTAATGTTCAATGATTTCCAGTGCTGTATGCTGTAGTATAATACCAGTAATGTTCAATGATTTCCAGTGCTGTATGCTGTAGTATAATACCAGTAATGTTCAATGATTTCCAGTGCTGTATGCCGTAGTATAATACCAGTAATGTTCAATGATTTCCAGTGCTGTATACCGTAGTATAATACCAGTAATGTTCAATGATTTCCAGTGCTGTATGCTGTAGTATAATACCAGTAATGTTCAATGATTTCCAGTGCTGTATACCGTAGTATAATACCAGTAATGTTCAATGATTTCCAGTGCTGTATACCGTAGTATAATACCAGTAATGTTCAATGATTTCCAGTGCTGTATGCTGTAGTATAATACCAGTAATGTTCAATGATTTCCAGTGCTGTATGCTGTAGTATAATACCAGTAATGTTCAATGATTTCCAGTGCTGTATGCCGTAGTATAATACCAGTAATGTTCAATGATTTCCAGTGCTGTATGCCGTAGTATAATACCAGTAATGTTCAATGATTTCCAGTGCTGTATGCTGTAGTATAATACCAGTAATGTTCAATGATTTCCAGTGCTGTATGCTGTAGTATAATACCAGTAATGTTCAATGATTTCCAGTGCTGTATACCGTAGTATAATACCAGTAATGTTCAATGATTTCCAGTGCTGTATACTGTAGTATAATACCAGTAATGTTCAATGATTTCCAGTGCTGTATACCGTAGTATAATACCAGTAATGTTCAATGATTTCCAGTGCTGTATGCTGTAGTATAATACCAGTAATGTTCAATGATTTCCAGTGCTGTATGCTGTAGTATAATACCAGTAATGTTCAATGATTTCCAGTGCTGTATGCTGTAGTATAATACCAGTAATGTTCAATGATTTCCAGTGCTGTATACCGTAGTATAATACCAGTAATGTTCAATGATTTCCAGTGCTGTATACCGTAGTATAATACCAGTAATGTTCAATGATTTCCAGTGCTGTATACCGTAGTATAATACCAGTAATGTTCAATGATTTCCAGTGCTGTATACCGTAGTATAATACCAGTAATGTTCAATGATTTCCAGTGCTGTATACCGTAGTATAATACCAGTAATGTTCAATGATTTCCAGTGCTGTATGCTGTAGTATAATACCAGTAATGTTCAATGATTTCCAGTGCTGTATGCTGTAGTATAATACCAGTAATGTTCAATGATTTCCAGTGCTGTATACTGTAGTATAATACCAGTAATGTTCAATGATTTCCAGTGCTGTATACTGTAGTATAATACCAGTAATGTTCAATGATTTCCAGTGCTGTATACCGTAGTATAATACCAGTAATGTTCAATGATTTCCAGTGCTGTATGCTGTAGTATAATACCAGTAATGTTCAATGATTTCCAGTGCTGTATGCTGTAGTATAATACCAGTAATGTTCAATGATTTCCAGTGCTGTATGCCGTAGTATAATACCAGTAATGTTCAATGATTTCCAGTGCTGTATGCCGTAGTATAATACCAGTAATGTTCAATGATTTCCAGTGCTGTATGCTGTAGTATAATACCAGTAATGTTCAATGATTTCCAGTGCTGTATGCTGTAGTATAATACCAGTAATGTTCAATGATTTCCAGTGCTGTATACCGTAGTATAATACCAGTAATGTTCAATGATTTCCAGTGCTGTATACTGTAGTATAATACCAGTAATGTTCAATGATTTCCAGTGCTGTATACCGTAGTATAATACCAGTAATGTTCAATGATTTCCAGTGCTGTATGCTGTAGTATAATACCAGTAATGTTCAATGATTTCCAGTGCTGTATGCTGTAGTATAATACCAGTAATGTTCAATGATTTCCAGTGCTGTATGCCGTAGTATAATACCAGTAATGTTCAATGATTTCCAGTGCTGTATGCCGTAGTATAATACCAGTAATGTTCAATGATTTCCAGTGCTGTATGCTGTAGTATAATACCAGTAATGTTCAATGATTTCCAGTGCTGTATGCTGTAGTATAATACCAGTAATGTTCAATGATTTCCAGTGCTGTATACCGTAGTATAATACCAGTAATGTTCAATGATTTCCAGTGCTGTATGCTGTAGTATAATACCAGTAATGTTCAATGATTTCCAGTGCTGTATGCTGTAGTATAATACCAGTAATGTTCAATGATTTCCAGTGCTGTATACCGTAGTATAATACCAGTAATGTTCAATGATTTCCAGTGCTGTATGCTGTAGTATAATACCAGTAATGTTCAATGATTTCCAGTGCTGTATACCGTAGTATAATACCAGTAATGTTCAATGATTTCCAGTGCTGTATGCTGTAGTATAATACCAGTAATGTTCAATGATTTCCAGTGCTGTATGCTGTAGTATAATACCAGTAATGTTCAATGATTTCCAGTGCTGTATGCCGTAGTATAATACCAGTAATGTTCAATGATTTCCAGTGCTGTATACCGTAGTATAATACCAGTAATGTTCAATGATTTCCAGTGCTGTATGCTGTAGTATAATACCAGTAATGTTCAATGATTTCCAGTGCTGTATACCGTAGTATAATACCAGTAATGTTCAATGATTTCCAGTGCTGTATACCGTAGTATAATACCAGTAATGTTCAATGATTTCCAGTGCTGTATGCTGTAGTATAATACCAGTAATGTTCAATGATTTCCAGTGCTGTATGCTGTAGTATAATACCAGTAATGTTCAATGATTTCCAGTGCTGTATACCGTAGTATAATACCAGTAATGTTCAATGATTTCCAGTGCTGTATACCGTAGTATAATACCAGTAATGTTCAATGATTTCCAGTGCTGTATACTGTAGTATAATACCAGTAATGTTCAATGATTTCCAGTGCTGTATACCGTAGTATAATACCAGTAATGTTCAATGATTTCCAGTGCTGTATGCTGTAGTATAATACCAGTAATGTTCAATGATTTCCAGTGCTGTATACCGTAGTATAATACCAGTAATGTTCAATGATTTCCAGTGCTGTATGCTGTAGTATAATACCAGTAATGTTCAATGATTTCCAGTGCTGTATACTGTAGTATAATACCAGTAATGTTCAATGATTTCCAGTGCTGTATGCCGTAGTATAATACCAGTAATGTTCAATGATTTCCAGTGCTGTATACCGTAGTATAATACCAGTAATGTTCAATGATTTCCAGTGCTGTATGCTGTAGTATAATACCAGTAATGTTCAATGATTTCCAGTGCTGTATACTGTAGTATAATACCAGTAATGTTCAATGATTTCCAGTGCTGTATACCGTAGTATAATACCAGTAATGTTCAATGATTTCCAGTGCTGTATGCTGTAGTATAATACCAGTAATGTTCAATGATTTCCAGTGCTGTATACCGTAGTATAATACCAGTAATGTTCAATGATTTCCAGTGCTGTATGCTGTAGTATAATACCAGTAATGTTCAATGATTTCCAGTGCTGTATACCGTAGTATAATACCAGTAATGTTCAATGATTTCCAGTGCTGTATACCGTAGTATAATACCAGTAATGTTCAATGATTTCCAGTGCTGTATGCTGTAGTATAATACCAGTAATGTTCAATGATTTCCAGTGCTGTATGCTGTAGTATAATACCAGTAATGTTCAATGATTTCCAGTGCTGTATACCGTAGTATAATACCAGTAATGTTCAATGATTTCCAGTGCTGTATGCCGTAGTATAATACCAGTAATGTTCAATGATTTCCAGTGCTGTATGCCGTAGTATAATACCAGTAATGTTCAATGATTTCCAGTGCTGTATACCGTAGTATAATACCAGTAATGTTCAATGATTTCCAGTGCTGTATGCTGTAGTATAATACCAGTAATGTTCAATGATTTCCAGTGCTGTATACCGTAGTATAATACCAGTAATGTTCAATGATTTCCAGTGCTGTATGCTGTAGTATAATACCAGTAATGTTCAATGATTTCCAGTGCTGTATGCTGTAGTATAATACCAGTAATGTTCAATGATTTCCAGTGCTGTATACCGTAGTATAATACCAGTAATGTTCAATGATTTCCAGTGCTGTATGCTGTAGTATAATACCAGTAATGTTCAATGATTTCCAGTGCTGTATACCGTAGTATAATACCAGTAATGTTCAATGATTTCCAGTGCTGTATACCGTAGTATAATACCAGTAATGTTCAATGATTTCCAGTGCTGTATACTGTAGTATAATACCAGTAATGTTCAATGATTTCCAGTGCTGTATGCTGTAGTATAATACCAGTAATGTTCAATGATTTCCAGTGCTGTATGCTGTAGTATAATACCAGTAATGTTCAATGATTTCCAGTGCTGTATGCTGTAGTATAATACCAGTAATGTTCAATGATTTCCAGTGCTGTATACTGTAGTATAATACCAGCAATGTTCAATGATTTCCAGTGCTGTATACCGTAGTATAATACCAGTAATGTTCAATGATTTCCAGTGCTGTATACTGTAGTATAATACCAGTAATGTTCAATGATTTCCAGTGCTGTATACCGTAGTATAATACCAGTAATGTTCAATGATTTCCAGTGCTGTATACCGTAGTATAATACCAGTAATGTTCAATGATTTCCAGTGCTGTATGCTGTAGTATAATACCAGTAATGTTCAATGATTTCCAGTGCTGTATACCGTAGTATAATACCAGTAATGTTCAATGATTTCCAGTGCTGTATGCTGTAGTATAATACCAGTAATGTTCAATGATTTGAGGTGAGAGATGATTGTTGGTTTTGTTTTTATATTGGTGGAATTGTTGACCATCACTGTTTAAGCTTTCCTTTCATGAGGAGCCAGACTGCTTTCCTGACATAAGTTAACTAATCTTAAGTATGAAATGAACTATTACTCGTGGAAGCTGTGTGTGGACTTTTATTCCATAGTGAAACACTGAAATGAACTATTTCATTCAATACCAGCTTGACCAACTTTCTACTGTAGCTGATTGTGTCTTCCACCAACTTCAACACCAGGAACCTTTGGTTACAATTACATTACTCTTTATAATTTCTACATAATTTGACAAAACAGTTCATGAAAACTGTTTTAAATTGAACTATATGTCCACCAGTCTGTTGTGTTTGTATATAACACATTTATGCACAACTTAATATTTGTTGACTAAAATTTGACCAGGATATATTTTGTAATTTTAGGTCATAAAGCAGCTCCTGTTATACAGAGACAGAATAGTGCATCAGCACAGTAAGTTAAATACTTTAGCAGTAAATAAGGGAGGGTCCCATAATTTTGATACTGCTGTGGCATCCTCATCTCTCATTTTCCCAAATTTCTTTCTTATTATTTGACAGTTGAACACCAAACTCATTTGTTGTTGTCACTATGTCTTGATTCTCTTTTATTTTTATATATATATATATATCAGATCAAGAAATGACAAATTTGACCAAATCTTATTTATTTTAAATTCAAAGTGTTATGCCACATGGGTTAAACAATAGTAGTGGTCTTTAATTGATATATCCTGTCCCTGTGCAATTTGTAGGTTAGGGACCGACCATTTAACTTATTTAGGGAAGGGAGAGTATGTGTGTTTATCTCTGAATCTGAATTTTTATTAATGCGAAACAAACCAAAATCTGATTATTTCTTTTTTTGGACGTGGAATTTGAATTCTGTAATTTTTCTTAAAATTTTATCAAATTATATCAGGGTCCAATTATTATTATTTTTTATGCATCTTTTATGTAAATTAATTTTTTTCTGAACAAAAATTTGGCAACATAAATTTATCTTTAGAAAATGAACATATTCTTTTCACTAATTAAATTGGGCATGTGCTAAAAGGTGCAGTGCAGTCGTGGAGTGGAGTCTTGGAGACAAGTTGGAGTGTAGTTTATGATTTTTCTGTAGATGTATTTTGTAAACTAGGAATTGATAAATAAAAAAGTAGATGATTACTAGATATTTTAAATCTTTTCAACATTTCACACTACATCAATCATATCAAACAAACCATAATTCAATGTTGAATACCAAGCGAGTCTTAATAACAGCTTAGGCTCGAGTGATAAATTCTGCTTGATTTCATTATAAATTAAGATATCACAGATCCAACCATTTCATCTTACTTTTATGGCTGGAATTATCAGAAAATGTTATGGCTGTGGACAAGCATTTTCAGAAAGATATCGAAATGCTCCAAACGACCTAGTGCTGAAAAGATATGATCACAGAATATACCCAAGTCCTAGATCTAAAATACCGAAACATTCAGCTTCTTTGCAGAACACATATTTTCATTTAAATGTTGACTGCTAGGAAGAAAAATCCACAGTTTGAATTCAGAGATATCTTAATTCATAATGAAATCAAGCAGAATTCAAGACTCCACTCCAACTTGGAGTCTGCAAGACTCCACTCCACCTTTTAGCACATGCCATTAAATTGTCATTCCCTTACTTATTATTCTATAGTGAAATTCCTGCATGAACAATCTTTATCTTCTAAATGTTTTAAATAGTATGATATCAGCAGACACACCTAAGTTGTTTATCTCCCTGTAAAACAACAAGTACAAAACACAAATATTTACATGTGTATGACCTCATTAATTTTATAATAATGTGTTAATTGTGACATCGTTAATATCTTTCAAGTGTCACTTTGATATATACAGGTATGGCTGTTATAGTTTTTGTCATGTACTAATTGGGAAGGACTTGAAAAAAATGGCTTAAATTTTTTTTTTCAAAATTAATAAAGAATGTAAAATTCTTTTTGTTCGTTTGCCTAAATCTAGTACAGTGAAACATGTCTACAACAAACCCTCATATTATGTATTCTTGTATGTACTTTGAGGAAAACCGCTCATAGCCATTGGCAGTCAACAATCCTTGTTAAATAAATAAAGAATTAAATGAACAAACACTGAATAAGATTAGTGTTAGTGTTATGTTGTTTAACACCAGTTTCAACAATATTTCAGTTATATCGTGGTGGTCTGTTTTATTGGTGGAAGTCACTGACAAATTTTATCACATTATGTTGTATCAATTACACAGACCTTTCAATAAGGGGCAGTACCAGGTACTTGTACCCGACTAAAATCGTCTTTGGTACCTCCTGATTTTAAAGAGTGTTGTATAAGATATTCATGAAAATTGTTCAAATTTTAATAAAACGAGCCGCCTCCTCCAGTAAATAGTGAAGTACTGGGGTACACTCAAAAAATATTGAAACCTGTGAGTACACCTCCCCATGAGCTGGATTCGAACTCAGGATATTTTATTTTTGATAGATATAAAATTGGCGTTCCATACTTAAACTTTATAAGATATCTTATTTCTGGAGTAAATATAAAACCAACTATCCATACTTTGTATACTAAACTTTTAGTTATTTTATCTATGTAATAAAACAGGCTTGACACATATAATTGTATAGTATGAAATCAATTTATATAAATTGTGGTGGTATTACTCTCCAACAACTTTGTCTGGTATGATATGGCGTAAAACGTGGTCAAAATACACCACAATTTGGCTCATCATTGAAAAGATGAAGTAAATAGGATGTTTTTTTTGGTGATCTTTCATCTCGTTGACATACATGATTGATGTAGACAAGTCTTGTGACACTTCCCATTTTTGGCCTGTATTCATTTCTGGTTGTAATATTAATTATATACAGTGTTTGTTTACAGTGTAAGGACACATACCATTCAAAAGTGTAGGTGGAGAAAAGACCTTCCCCTTTTTGCAATTTTTGGGAAAAAATTTTTTTTTAGTAACTAAGTCTTAAATTTTCATTTAAGATGCATTATTTAGTTGTAAAATGTCACTAAAATATGTTAGTCGTAAATTTACATTTTTTTTATTAATATATTGTAGTCGAAAAAAATGGAGTTACAATGAATAAGTATAAATCATTGTTACATATTTATGGTAAAATGAAGGACATCCTTATTTTTGCTTTTTACTGGCCACTTAAAAAGAAGATATTAATTTTGAAGAATTTGATCTTTTTGTTTTATTCTTAAGAGATTATATTTACAGTCAAACATGTATATAAAGGCCACTTAAGGAAACCTAAAAATGTGCTCTTTATGAGCAGTTTAGCTTTATATACAGGATAAAAAAAATTAAGCACTATTCATTAATGGGAAAAATGAGGCTGCCCTTTATATGCAGTGATTTGTTATACAGATGTACCCTTTAAAGGTTTGACTACCACATTCTCATTGTACGTCACTTTGAATAGTCTTGAAAACTGAAACCCCAAGTCAATTATGAAATATATGTCACAGAAACCGTTCTAAAGACTCGTTTTTGGATTTAAGAGTTATATATTCTTGACAGAAACCTCAAGTGTGATGGGTCCGTTTCTTAAAATATTACAATAATTTCCGCCCAGTCTACTCATAAGATGTTTATGTAGCCATATGATATCTTCAAGTATTATTGGTTTTCATAACCTATGGTTCGCTTCCGACCTTGACGACAAGAGACATATAGTATTTACTAACACTTCCGTTAAGAAGATTAGGTTAAGTAGGCGATCCTTTACAAATTACACCATGTAAATAGTTAGTCAGTTTTAATATAATAGATTTATAACACTGATTGTATTAATTTAAGGTAAGGGCTAAAAAATATTTCGATGGGATGCAATCGATTATACCGTAATATTTTATAACATTGATTGTAATTTAAGCTAAGAGCTAAACAAAATATTTCAATGGGGGTGCAATCGGATATACTATAATAGATTTTATGTTAAGGTAAGGGCTAAACAAAATATTTCAATGGGATACAGTCAGTTATACCATAATAGATTTATATCATTGATTTTATTTTAAGGTAAGGGCTAAAAATATTTCAAGGGATGTAATCTAATTAAAATTAGGTCACCTCTCTTGCTCTCCCCTTTTTGTCTTTGTCACAGTGTGGGAGCGACAAAGAAAAAAAAAGGGGGGGGGGGGGGGGGGGGGGGGGGGGGGGTCAAGTGAGGAGATCTAATTTTAGTTAGATTGAATGGAAGGGAGGTTTGAAATGTAGGTGAAATTTGTGGCTAAAAAAACCCCCAAAAAACTGTAAAGTTAAATGTTCACAACACCTTTAAAAAGAAGGGCGACTGTTATGAGGTTTGAGGTGATAATAAAGAAACATGCTGTAGAGGACGTGCAGAGATTGTTTTAACTAACTCGGTAAACATGCTAGATTACCTCTCACTATTTAATTTTACATTGGAGTACATTTGATATGAAGGGGAATACCATGTGGTTCTCTCTGTAAATACTTTTTGTCAGTTTCTATGATTTTTCAATTACATTTTGGAACTGTTTCGACAGTGTGGTATTATTTTGTTTTTCATTTTGCGAATTTAAAACAATGCATCGTTTTGATTTATAGTACATAAAATCTTTCAGAATTTAAAAAATGAAAATTTTGTAAATATAAAATATTCTGCATATTATTTTCAGAAATGGTTTAAGTTACTAAATAAGGACATTAAACAACAACAAAATGTGTTTATGCCTGGGAACAAAAATACCCAATCTAATTGAAATTATATGTTTGTTATAAATCTTTTCTTTTAAATTTCATAGCCAAAAATGAAAAATAAAAGTACCACAAATATCAAGTTTTAATTAAATTTAAACATGCCCATAGTTGACCAGTTGAGTAAAGATACTAATTTGCTTAAAACACCTCATTGTATAATTTTCAATTCTCCACAAATTTTAATGAGATTTAACCTTCAACATTTTTGTATCATTAAATAGCATGTTGTTTTTCTAACTTGTCAGTTAGAGATATATGTAAGGTATTTAGGAGATATATAAATATGTTTAAGATCATGGCATGTTTAGAGCCTAAAGCTATAAATCATAAATATACAAGAGAGAAATCGACGAGATGTGACACTACAGGTAACATAATATACAGCTGTATGCAAACGCATGTTATCATATTCATTTCTGTATCGATCTCCGTGTATTAAATTTGACTCTGGTTGTGTATTGGGATAAATGTAATCTGTAAACAAAAATAAGGTAGTTGTTTTTCTTCAAATTTTATTTTTTAATTTAATGTTTCTTTTATTTGTACATGTAACCCGTTTGTTTTATAGACAAATATGTTTTATTTCTAATGGTTTTCCAAGTTAATATTTAAATTTGTTTATACATTTGTAGCTGAAGTTCTGGTAAAGTTGGCCTTAAACACCAATCAATCAATCAATCAATTCTTTTTAATTCAATGTTGCAATTTAAATTATTCGCTTAGCTATATGTTTATTTATTTACTAACAAATTGTACAGTTGCTGTGTTTCGACTTTGAACAAAGAAAATATTTTAAGTACCGGAAAATGTCATGATTCAAAATGAACACAAATAGGTGTGTAAGCCAGCTACTGTTTATTATAGGACAAATGTTGACATTAGACCCAGATAGTTATGAAGCAAGGAAAAAGGAGGGTGCATATAACTGGACATATCCCTTGTTAATGACACATGTTGACAACAACTTTTTGTCAGCATTAAAAACAACTTGTAGCTAATAATAATCATTTAAAATACAGTTTTATGAGAATGATTGTATTTGCCCAGAATAAACCGGGTTCTTCGGGCATTTTGAAATACAGTAGTATTTCTTTCTCCAAACAAAATTCATAACCTCATTTATAGATTTACTTCAAATATTTAAATTCTACGTAATTTTAAGTATAATAAATACCTACCCCTAGCAAAAAAGTTTAAACGTTTTCCTCGTAGAAAAAAAAATATTTATGATTTTACTTAAATGTTAAATACTCTTAAAAACACTTAATTTACACCTTAGTCATTGTAGAAGAATAAAACAGGAGTTATGCTTGAGCAGACGTACATCAACATTAAAATTAATTCAATAATTTTCGTTTCAGATTGTCAGCGTCACCTCCTACACCTCCCGTCTACACGCCTGATTATCAAGTCGTTAATGTCGTGCCTGGACGATTAGAGCATGATCTGATAGCCGAACTTCAAAGCGACCCATCGGAACTGAAGCATTGGCCATGGTATCATGGTAGTATATCTCGTCAAAGATCCGAACAATTATGTGTTAGAAATGGAGATTTTCTTGTACGAGACAGCAGTTCTCATCCCGGTGATTTTGTATTGACTTGCTGTTCACGAGGTGTACCGTTACATTTTATGATCAATTCTGAAGTGAAAGAACAAGATCACCATATACCAGAGATTTCATATCGTTTCGAGGACGAACTGTTCGGATCTATTCAGGATTTAGTTCAATTCTACATGGCGCACAGAAAGAAGATCACTAAATCTTCGGGGGCTGTGATTAGCAATCCAATTGCTAGAACTATGCCTTTGAGTTATTATGACACAAAATATGGATTTATGAGTAGTTTAAGCAGTGCAGGACATTATACACCATGCGGTGGTGCATCTCCAAAACCAAGTCCGTTCAATACTCCGCAGACAACTCCCAATACGAGTCCTGGTTCTCGACGAAAGCATCCAAAAAGATCTGGGAGTCAGCCATTATTGTCTGTCGAAAGTGACAATAACGGTACATCATATCATTATTCTCCAAATATTGATAGATCTGATAGTCTTCCCACAATTCCTGGTAGGTCTACTCCGCCGAATCGTCAGCAAAATATTCCGCAAGTTGTGTTACCGTATTATCATCAGAGAGCGGGAAGTGAACCTGTGTTAACACCTGGATATACTGTAGTACAAAATGGTCAAAATAAATTTCTAACTCCTCCACCTGGCAAACTGCCGTCTGCAAATTCAGACAGTCATTTGAATAAACCACCACCGCCAAAACCGAGTAGAGTTCCATCAATAAAATATAAACAGAGACCATTGGTGGTGAAACGAAATGAAGAAAAAATGGAGGATGATCGTGATTATACCGACTATATGCAAGTTAAACAGCAGCCATCTTGGTTGGGTGATTCAACCAATGAGAGAAAAAATAATCAAACAGCAGACGCAAATGATAATTTCATAAAAAATTCATCTGATGATTACGATAACAATTTTCAAAATGAAAATGTGCCACATGATCATAATTCATCGGAGAATGGGACCGATCATTACAAAAGTGTTGATTCAACAAAATCACGTAAATCTTCCGATACAAGATTTCACTTTTTAGACCAAAGAGATTATTCTGAAATTCCAGAAATTCCAGTAGCAGTTACGGAAGGACAAGAGGAAAATAATACAGTTCAAGATTATAATTGTAACAGTTTCGGAGATTACGACGCACCAAGGACATTGGACCGTCAGATATCTATACCAGAAATCCAAACAAATTTTTACCCTAAATTATTTTCATCGTCATTATTATCAGAAGAAAACAAACCTTTAGAACCTGCAGTTTTAATTGAAGTCAAAAGCATTCTGTTAAATAGGGATCCTAAATCATTAGCAAGTCATATTACAAAACTTGACCTTGACCTTTGCAAGGTCATTGAAGAACATGACCTTGGTGTTGGGGTCATATCTGGATTAGAACTTGTAACATTACCTCAAGGGAGTCAACTCCGTCAGGATATTATTGAAAGGTAATGATAATGTCACTTAGGCTCTTAAGGGTCAAAGTAAGGGGGAAACGATTCACCGTATGTATCGAAATCGATTATTTTGGGGATGGTTCGGTTCACGATATGTGGAGGCCGCTTATGATACAAACAATATGATGCTCATTTTTTTTTTAAAAAGTAGCGTTGAACTTCTGTTTTCTTCTTTTGGTGATCATTTAATTAATATTTTGAGAAAAGTGAATCGATTAATTTACACTTTTAAAATTAATTAATCAAATATCAAATATTTATAATTTCCGCTAGTACGTAAGCGATCTCATATAAAAAAAACATGGCAGCGCCCATGTCGACCAGCATGGACTTCAAGGAATAGTTACAGTTTCCTATAAAACGTATCGTAATACATATCAAATATCGCGATACGTATTGCTTGTGGAGGAAGTGTATTGTTACACCCCTAGGTCAAAGGGAGAGTATTTTATTATCTCCCTTGCATAGCTAATTAGCCTAGTTACATAATTTCTAATTTTAAGTCAAGTATTATTGGTGATATTAAATATATTTCTGACTTGGACTAATTCATGGTATATTAATGTAGGACATGAAAAGGGAAAAATTAAAGTTTTTTTTTCTTATAGATTTATTTACTTTGATAAAAGAATTAATAAATATAGTTGACAGTTGTAAAAGAAGGGTTATATTTTAGAAAAGGGTTTACATGTATTGTAGTGTTTTTAGAACTAGCTTTGAAAAACCTAAAGACCCTTAATTGTTATTAAATTTGTGCTTACAATGCTAGTGGTGAGGAGTAGATTTTGATCCTGTCTTCAATATACCATATGGCCCAAGTTCAATATACCATATGGTATTTTTACCCAGGTGTTAAACTTCAGTCATATTATTTTGAACACCATCATGGTAAACCGAATTCCCTCATTTTACAATAAGAGGGGTTTCAATAAAGCATAAGATGTGGGTTCAATATATATATATATATATATATATAATACACAATTTATATAGCGCTATATATAATAGATAAAAAATTACTCTAAGCGCTTAACATAGTTAAAAAAGAACAAAGACTAAAAATTTACATACATAGTGAAAATTACATAAACCTATCAAACTTACCAGAAACGAAACATGAAGCAATAAAACTAAAATTATAAAGGAGGAAGAAAATGATATCGAAGCTTTTAGCTAAAAGTTAATATCATATATCATGGTATTGCTATTGTTTTGTTTATATATATCAGTTATACCAGTAAAATATGTTTATACCAATATATCATGGTAAACACAAGCAGTATAAATTATCAACAACAAAAAATAGTAATTTCAAAAAATTTCAAAAATGGTTGACGTAAACATGGTAAAAACTACATATAGTGATAATGTAACAGATTACAATTACTATTCATCTTATAACTGAAGTGTGAACTATTACACTACATGAATGACAATATCACTATTTAAAGTTTAAAAAGAATTTTAGTGGAGTCTTGGGACAGATGTACTCAATACAACTTAAATCCTAGGACAAAAATCTGTGCCATAACAATAAAAACGTCAACAAAAAATACCATACTGTCAGAACAGCTCCAAAATCTTTTAGAAAAATAGTAGATGCAGAGTCTAAATCGTAACATTGTAATTTTGTTTCAACATGTAAGCTAATAGACTTTATTGAATTTGTTTTTTTTTAATCTATTGAAGACTTTCTAAACTACATAGTAGAATAAATAATTAAAAAAAAAAGTTCAAATCCTAAATCCAACAAATTTTCAACAGACCTTTTACAAAGCTTTGGTTCTTTTATTATTAATAAATAATGCAGTCTCAACAACTGAGGAAAGGGATTCTTAAATTTTGAACCTGTTCATGGTAAGAAAGGATATGGATGTATATGAACATAAAGAAACTAACCAACATTACAATTAGGCTTAGCACAAATTAAAGTAAACAAACAGTGCTTTTATTGCTGTTAAACATTTCACAGTCACAATAGTGTATTCAATAATGAGAATAAATCATACCCTACAATGAGTGTGAAACAGTCCCTATACCGTAGTTGAGGGGCACTACTGCTGATAAACATTATTATATATTGTATATATGTTCCATGTTCTTTATTTTGTATTTTTCACAAGCTGTTTGCAATATGCTTTAAAGGCAAAAAAATATATAATATTATTATTATTATTTATTAACAGGTGCTACTGTACAAAGATATTCACCATGGTAACCATTTTAACATGTCCCAAAATAGTAGAGAGAGCCTCAATGTTGAGCCAATGGATACAGACAGCTGTGCATCTCTGGGCTACAGTAGGAAATCTGTTAGGATTTGCCAATGTTATGGAAGGCCTAACAAGTCCTCAGGTATACAAATATGATCGCGAATTCATAAAATATAGACTCATAGACATGATTTTTTTAATGGAGGGTTGGATAAATTCATAAATCACCATGATCTTGTGGAAGGGGATCACAATTTTGATTTTAAAAGTCCTTCTTGGTTTTCAAAGGGGGGTGGGTGGGATGGTGTTTTTGGTGCTCAATGCCACTTTCAACAATATTTCAGTTATTTTGTGGCGGTCAGTTTCATTGGTGGTCGAAACACGAAGAAAGTACATGTACCCGGAGAAAACCACAGACCTGCTGCAAGTCACTGACAAATTTTATCACATAATGTTGTATCGAGTACACCTTGCCATGAACGGGGTTCGAACTCACAACTTTATTGGTTATAGGCACTGATTGCACAGGTAGTTGTAAATCCAACTACCATGTGACTGCAACGACCCCTCCTTCAGGTAGAATGGCGGTAAATGAAGAAGACATTTACCTCACTGAAAGATTGACCTCTAATCTAATTAGTAGTAAATAAAGATAACCTTTTGACCGCCATAACCTTGAAAATCTACTTCAGTGGTTTACAAAATAAAAACATTGTAGAAATCTTAATTGTACTCAATTAATGGCAAGATTAAAAGATTGTAAGTCTGCTGTTTACTGAATCACAGGTGGGACTGAAATTTATGTCATTTTTCTCATTATCTGATTAAAATAAAAATTTTAACAAATATAACATGGGGGGGAATATTAATTTTTTTTTAAATTAAAAATACAACAAATAATTTTTGAGAAAAGGACAGTTTATGAGAAGGGGGGGGGGGGGTTTGGTACGTTTATTATAGACCTAATGTATTAGCTTGAGAAAATTTAAACAGTGATGGTCAACATTTCCATCAACATCAACAAAACAAAATATCGCTTCTCACCTCAAATTATTGAACACCAAAAGACCATGACATTTTATTAAGTGAATAGTTTATGGACATCAGTTTCTTCTTTTTTTCTTTTTTCGTTTTTTTTTTGTGTGTAAATTATACTAGTAATAGTTCATTTTAAAATTTTAACACGATATCCTTTGTCCGTAAAACTGCCCGAAGCCAAACTTTATTGGAGGTCAAAATAAAACGTACTGGTACATGTAAGTGGAAAAATGTCAGTTTTGTTTGAAATAATTACATGTAGATAATGGAAGTGTATAATTTAGCTACATCTGTCATTATTTTGTTATCTTGTTATTTTGTTATCTTGTTACTTTGTTATCTTGTTATTTTTTTATCTTGTTACTTTGTTATCTTGTTATTTTTTTATCTTGTTATTTTCTTATCTTGTTACTTTGTTGTGCTGACAGACATATTGATGACTGTAAGAATACTTGACCCAAATTTAACAATGTTGTCGAGTGAAACAGGACATTTAATATATATATAGTGTGTCATCTCTTATTGCTGGTAATAGGTTAGGGGGTACCCCCACGCTAGCTGATGTAGGAGGGAGAAAGGGTTGCAGGTTCTAATGAGTTAGCCACTAGTGGAACAGGAACTGCTTGCCCTTCCGAGCACCCGTTTTTTCCCCTGGGCTTAATTTTTCATTAGCTTTAATTTTTATGAATATGTATAGTCGAGCCCTCCTAGTGTATGAGCTGGATTTGCAATACTTATTCAAGTCATGCTCATTTTCATGGATTTTATTTAGAGGGAGAAAAAGATATTAAAGTAACTACAATGTACTAAGATTTGTCTTTTAAGAAATAGTAAATTTATTGTGATATTAATTATCATTTATTCTAACATGAAGTCCTTCTTTCGCTTTGTAGACAAATGAGCGATTTATCGATTGGGTATAATGTCATTAGCACATGCACCGGTGCATGTGACTGACTTTTCCGTGGTAAATGTATATGTTGATGAATTATCGTCAGCTCGAATTTGGCAGCATAAATTGTGTGCAACATATTCCGCAAGCGTAAATATAAATTAGCCTCTTCCAATCAAAGTATACTACCGTATTTGTACTCTTAGACATATCAGAATCAAAATAAATCATGGAAGCCAGAATGTGTTTTGAGTTTTAACATGGGTTGGCGAATATTAGTAAATTTTATCCATCGCCTCTGGCTCAGGATAAAATACTAATATCACTGGTCATGTTTTTTATAATTGATTATGTAATGAGAAATTTTAATTTGTTTCTTTCAGATTCACCGGTTAAAAGACACATGGTTAATGTTACGACAGAATCATACGAGCAGTGCTTTTACATTTGACACTAAACTAAAAACTGCCTTCAAGACCCTGAATGATGGTAGTGGGTTACTTCCCTTGCAAAATGTTTGCATTCCAGACATTGCTCCTCTGGTAGTACTGTTAGAACGAAATAACGACAGTACGACGATGGAGTTGCCATGGGAACTGTCAGATCCAAATTCTGGCCTTGACATTCTGCTGACTCATTTAGATACTGCACGTCTTGTTACGGCGCAGTGTGGATCATATCGACTGAATGGCCAGTCAGTCCTCAAAAACTTTACTGAAGATATTAAAACCTGTGATATACTGAGGACAGAATTTCACATGAGGATGTGTTGGGGGGCTAAAGGGGTGGTCGCAGGCAGAGAGGAAAGACAGATGAAATTCGAACAGCTGTTAACAGTTTTATCAAACCGTACAGAAAATCCAGATGATGATGGCACTGCAGTATGAACATTGTGTTACCGATTTCTCTTTCACATTGTGCCAAATCTTTTGTATTTAAGATATTTTTACACAAGTTTTCACCGTTAATGAGTCATTGTTATTTATTGGCAAATTGGACATTTTCCCTTTGACGAGTGCCGCTGATAAAGTCTGGATCACTGAACTGACCTTGATCCACAAAAATATTAGGTCAGTTCGTAGCTCGCATGCACAAGTTAACCAGACAAAATAAACCTAGGTGTACAAGTCTTCTATAATGTTGCATTATGGGAATTTGTTAATGTAATATTCAAAAACGTTATATTTTTTTTCATATGTTTCATGGGATACTGTTGTATCCACGATCGAATGGTAGTTCAATTAAATAATTTACATGTACCTATGTACTCATTGCCTATCGCTGCTGCATCTGTGAATTTGATGCCTGTCTGTGTAGCAATGTGTACTTGATACAATTTTATGTGATAAAGTGTGTCATTGACAAGTAACAGGTCGGTGGATATCTTTCAATACTCCATCTGGTTTCCTCCACCAAGAAAACTGACCACCACGATATATATCTTAAATATTTTAAAATTGTGTTAAACAACCTATATCCACCATTTTTGTACAGATACCTTGAATTATTTTTTGCCATAGTTTTTTTAATGTAAACAAAGATAGATAACTCTTACTAAACCTTGACATATTTTGAATACAAATTTTATGTGTAGATTATATATACTCTGTGTTATTTGTATTAAATTGATAAATTCCTTGAATTGATTTCTAAGTATAAATGGACAAAAGTAATAACAAATATAGTTAAATTCATGATAATCCAGGCTATGACATTCTTTTTCAAAATGTTTTGAAAAGACGCTGTTCCATATACCGGTATAAAAAAAATAGTCATAAGGCCAAACAAAAAATATATGTGTGTTTACGGTCACCCGACCGACCCTAATTTTTGCTAGCGACCCTATCAATTTTTACACAGAATTCGGATGACCATTTTTGTTGTTTAATCAGCAGCAATGTTTTATTTATTCAACCGCAAGCTTTTTGTCAAAATTGAGAGCAAAGAAGGTAGAAAAACTGCGTAACTCGTCATAAACAGAAAACAGCTTCAAAACAAATGACGGCTTACCGGAAATATCGAAAATGAGATATCGGATTCAGGAAAGGGAAACGACTATTTCCGGTTTTGCCGATAGTAAAAAAAAAAAATAATAAAAAAATAATGCTGACCCGACCGACCCTAGATTTTTTTGACATGTGACAGTAAACACACATATATTTTTTTTTGGCCTAACCACTGATACTTCTTTATTTAAACTGATAAAAGATGCTGTTTGTTTTCTACCCTATGTCTGACTGTTGGTATAGAAGTGTGCATGTGTTACTCTACTATCATTGTTTTGCATGTGAAAGTTGGAATAAAAATGGCAACTTTTATATGTACATGAATATGTTATTTTTGTTGGCTTTTTGTTGTAGATTTATATTAACAAATATATTTAACTTGAAAAAAATGTAATTAAAATATTTACTGAATTTATTATGTCTGCTTTTTGAAACAATTATGCATCATTGATGATACAGCTACTAAATATTTAAGGTTTTTTACAATTAAAAAGGGGCTGACGTGATCGTATTGTAGTTGGATTTACTGCTACCTGTGCAATCAGTGCTTACATGTATCACCACTAACGTTGTGAGTTCAAACCCCGTTGATGGCGAGATGTACTCAATACAACATTATGCGATCAAGTTTGTCAGTGACTTTCTCCGGGTAGTCCGGTTTCTTCAACTAATAAAACTGACTGTCATGATATAACTGAAATATTGTTGAAATTGGCATCAAACACCATAAACCTACAACTAAACATTTTTCCAGTCATTGACAGGAATAGATTGATTGATAGCTTTACGTCCAGTAAACAATATTTCAGTTATATACAGAACGATAAAAAGTTCAACAAAATATTAAATCTACATCCTGTATATTGAAACGAAAAAAGGATGGGATAACCAGGGCAACTTCCTTTGACTGCCACATGAAAAGTATGATGACAAATTTGGTCATCTGTAGTGGCTGCAATGTGCCTACTCTTCAAAATTTACAAAAGAGGTCTTGAAAGTACATGGAGCATTTTGTTCTCCAAACATGTAACACACTATGGGCCATGATCATGCTTTCCATATTATAACATGACAATCACCTAATTGCCACCTGGGAACATGCTGAGCAGCTCCCGGGGAACCTAGGGAGCTGTCGCAGTCATATGGTAGTTTAATTTAGAATTTGAAACGGATTGCATGTATAAAATGAATATGACATAGATGCAAATCATACTATCATTTCATAATATCGTGGCGGGACCATCATGGCCGTAATCGTATCGTAGTTGGATTTACAACTACCTATGTAATCTGTGCCTATCACCACTAAGTGAGTTCATGGCAAGGTGTACTAGATATATTATGTGATAAACTTTGTGGTTTTCTGCAAATACTCCAGTTTCCTCAACCAATAAAACTGACTGCCATGATATAACTGAAAAATTGTTGAAAGATGCATTAAACACTAAAAACCTAAACCCAAACACAGGGAACCTTCACCATTAGCACATCCTCAATCAAGAATAGGTTTCCATAATCTTAATTTTTTGCTGTGATGTCCTTGGCAGATTACATAGTATGTATACTGAACGAGGTCAAAATTAGACTTCTTGGCTCTACTGTTGTGTCTAAAACAAGAGGCCCACATAGTATTATTTTATGTTTGTAAAAAGTAAGATTTTGATATGCAATAGGGCGTGTAATGGATTGAGGACAAAATGATAAATGATAGGTTATGAAAAGAAACTTTAATCAGTGATGATAAACAATTACATCAATAGTAACTAAGCCAACAATCAACTCGTCTTAATTCGCTGAACATAAAAAAACCCAAAACATTTGACATTGAAAATCAAGGTCCTGGCTTGGGACAGGCACAAAAATGTGGTGGGGTTAAACCGGTTAATGGGATCCCAACCCTCTAGGTCTGGGTCTTGATAGAACCAGGAAAGCATTGCTTATGTAAATCAGCTGAGCACAGCATATTGATCTTTGTACATTTTCAATCAGGAACTTGGCAAATTCAATTTATGGTAATCTTGGCTAAGTTAAAAAAAATATATATTCATCAACAGAAATCAAAATGGTTCTTCAAGGGCTATGCAAGTAAAACTATATCAATAGGCATTTTGTATTTATCTGAGTTTTTACCTCACCTGAGTCAGAGGCTCAAAATGAGCATTTCTGATGGAAAAGTATCTGGTATCCGTCTGTCCATGCATATGTCACAAATTTTAACATGTTCGACTTTTTATTCAGATCCTGTGCCCATGGCCACCTAGTCACCAAACTTCCCACAAATGTTTCTCTCAATTTGATGAAATGTATCTTTTTTGAGCAATTTGAAATTCAAGATGGCAGCCCTGTCCCCTGATTGACTGACAGCCTTTTTTGTACTTCTTTCCCAGAACTTCTACTGGTAAGTCACAATACTTGCTAGAAATGTTGTAGCTTTTCAGAGCGATTCAATATCCAAGATGGCCACCATGGCCTTTGATCGGTCAAGACATTATTGACTATTTTTAACTACTGCATATGTAGTCGCCCAACTTGCCAAAAATTTTCCGCCAAGGATTTTGAAGAAGATTTGTTATTTTTCGAAGATATTTCATATTCAAAATGTCTGCAAATCTAAATTTAGAATGCCGTCGTGGTTCTTAATTGGGGAGATAATTTAAAAACCGAACAGTCACATTTGGCCAAAATTATATAAAAAATTCTTTAACTTTGTTTAAATAAAATCCATCATTGTCAATTGTACAAAAGAAATTATTTTCTCGGAACAGAAAAGTCACAAATATGCTTTATATGAAGACATCCCGATTTAACTTGATTAACCGTGTAGGAATATATGTGTCACAAATGACCAGGAATATGTTCTGTTTGTGGTCCTTTCCTCATTCATAACTTATCGCCCGGTTTGTAACAGCAACACGACGGTGCCACTAGAGAATCAAGAACTGGTTACCCTTCCAGAGCACCTGAGTTCACCACCGGTTTTTAGAGGAGTTGGTGTTGTACTGGTCACTTGTAAAAAAAGTAATGGGTAATTGTCGTTCCACGGTAATACCTCCCTTAATAAACCCTGTTACCAACGATATAGTTGTTAATGAATCAGATAAAGCGAACGTATTAAATAATTATTTTTGCTCTATATCTTCAACAGCAAATAATATAGATCCACCAAACTTACCTCGACGAACACCGTTTTCTTTAGATGTTGATGACATAAATGATGACGATGTGAAAGATATACTAAAATCACTTCAAATTGGTAAAGCATCAGGCGGAGATTTCATTAGTCATCAAATGTTAAAAAATACTGCAGACACTGTACTTACCCTTGAAATATATTTTTAATCATTCACTTAGAATTTCAAAGTATCCATCATGTTGGAAAATTGCGAATGTTTTATCACTTTTCAAAAAGGGAGACAAATCTATTGCATCAAATTATAGACCAATAGCTCTTTTAAGCCGTGTAGGGAAAGTATTTGAGCGAATTGTGTTTAAATATATTTACAATTATATGCTTGAACATAAATTATTATATAAGTTTCAATCTGGATTTGTGTCTGGTCATTCTACATCCCATCAGTTAATTGAATTGTATCATCAAATTTGCATAGCTTTAGAAAATGGTCAAATTACGGTTGCGGTCTTTTGTGATATTTCCAAAGCATTCGACCGTCTTTGGCATAAAGGTTTAATAGAAAAATTAAAATCATATGGCATAAACGGAAGATTATTAAAATGGCTCAAAGATTATATTTCAGAAAGGAAACAACAAGTTTTATTAAACAATTCAATTTCCTCGCTTGGAACATTGAAAGCAGGCATTCCGCAGGGGTCAATTCTGGGACCGTTACTATTTCTGCTTTTTATAAATGATATTGCAGATGATATTCAAAGTCTTGTTAGATTATTTGCTGATGACAGCTCTTTAATATTCTCATCTACTAATCCATTAGAAGTTGAAGACGGGTTAAACTTGGATCTTCAAGTTTTAGACAATTGGGCAAAGCAATGGCTAGTAGACTTTAATCCCCAAAAAACTGAATATATGGTTATTTCATTTCGGCAAAACATAAATCCAATAAATCTAAAATTTAATTCTGAAAGCTTAAATCAGGTAGACAATCATAAACATTTAGGAGTCACCATATCTAGTAATGACAAGTGGGCAGAACATATAAATAATATATGCCAAAAAGCGACTAAACAAATATTTGTCCTTAGAAAATTAAAGTTCATATTAAACAGGAATAATTTAAATAAAATATATGTAACTTATATTTTGCCATTACTAGAGTATGCATGTGAGTTATGGGATGGGTGTTGTTCAAGGGATGCAGATAAGTTGGAACAGCTTCAATTTGAAACCGCTAGGATAATTACTGGGTTGCCAAAATTTGCAAGCAAGGAATCTTTATACTTCGAAACCGGTTGGGAGACTTTAAGTTGTAGACGGAGGCGTCGAAAACTTACCTTATTTCATAAAATACATAATAATATAGCTCCCGGATATTTACAGGACTGTCTAAATGAATATTTAGTAGTTAACAATTATAATCTGAGAAATTCTTTACAATATAGGGTACCAAGATGTCGTTTAGAAACATTTTCCAAATCGTTTTTTCCGTCTACTATACGTTCATGGAATTCATTGGATCCAAATTTTAAATCTATACAAACTACTTCAAAGTTTAAGCAAACTTTAAGGGCGAATTTATTTAAGGTTTCTAATTACTATTTGTTAGGAAGTAGGAAATGTAATATAATACATACTAGATTAAGACATCAGTGTAGTTCACTGGGAGCAGATTTATTTAGAGCAAATATAGTTAGTGACCCCAGCTGCGCCTGCGGATGTCCTTTAGAAGATGCTATTCATTATTTATTAGAATGTCCCCTTTATACGAATGCAAGAATGCAATTAATTATGAGTATTACACCGTATACAGTTATCTCAATTGAAAACTTATTATTTGGCTCTGATAATTTAACTGACGAAAACAATTTAATAGTGTTTAGAAATGTCCACAAATATATACACCATTCTAATAGATTTGAATGATACGAAATTATACCCTGTACTCAGGATGTTATCATTTATTTGCACTCAATCCCCTTATCCCCCCTTTTTTTTCCATTACTTCTGTTTATCAAATATATTCATGTATACATTTATTATATTATGTAAGTTGCTGTCATTTTCTTATTTATGTATATAACATTATTGTATAGAGCGGATATACTAAGTTGATATAACTTGTTTCCAATCTAATTGTACATTTATAAGACAATAAAATATGTTTAAACTAAATCATTATTGTTCCATGTGGTGTTTTGTAGATCATTGTTTGTCCTTGTGTACTTTTTCTTTTGGCCATTGTATGGTCTGTCCTTCGACTTACGGCTTCTGATTACCTCTTTTTGTCCTTGTGTACTTTTTCTTTTGGCCATTGTATGGTCTGTCCTTCGACTTACGGCTTCTGATTACCTCTTTTTGTCCTTGTGTACTTTTTCTTTTGGCCATTGCACGGTCTGTCCTTCGACTTACGGCTTCTGATTACCTCTTTTTGTCCTTGTGTACTTTTTCTTTTGGCCATTGCACGGTCTGTCCTTCGACTTACGGCTTCTGATTACCTCTTTTTGTCCTTGTGTACTTTTTCTTTTGGCCATTGCACGATCTGTCCTTCGACTTACGGCTTCTGATTACCTCTTTTTGTCCTTGTGTACTTTTTCTTTTGGCCATTGCACGATCTGTCCTTCGACTTACGGCTTCTGATTACCTCTTTTTGTCCTTGTGTACTTTTTCTTTTGGCCATTGCACGATCTGTCCTTCGACTTACGGCTTCTGATTACCTCTTTTTGTCCTTGTGTACTTTTTCTTTTGGCCATTGCACGATCTGTCCTTCGACTTACGGCTTCTGATTACCTCTTTTTGTCCTTGTGTACTTTTTCTTTTGGCCATTGCACGATCTGTCCTTCGACTTACGGCTTCTGATTACCTCTTTTTGTCCTTGTGTACTTTTTCTTTTGGCCATTGCACGGTCTGTCCTTCGATTTACGGCTTCTGATTACCTCTTTGGTATCTTCAAACTTTTCTTACATGTTCTATATATTAAATTTTGTTTAATTGAAGGGTGCCCATACAAGAGCAGGATCGAAGTTTGTATGTATATGTAAAGTGAATATCATAAAAGTACTACTCAGACATTTCAATAAAGGTTTCATAATGACATCGTTGTGAAGATCAAATTTGTTTGAACTAAAGACACTTAAGCGCATGACTAACAGATGTCCAAATTTGCATATAAGAATACTGGTGTAGTAGCAGAGTAACTAATGGACACTTGTTTTCTGTACCAATATATGGGGGTTAGGGTTATGATGTTTAACGCCACTTTCAACAATATTTCAGTTATATCGTGGCGATCAGTTTTATTGGTGGAGGAAACCGGAGTACCCGGTGAAAACCAAGATAAGAATTAGTGTAAAGATTATTTAATTGTTGAAAAGAATATTGTACAATTTACAGTTAAACAATTATGAATAAATGAGCAACAATCGGATTCGGAAACAAGCAAGCTTCTTATATCTATCCGTATCCTTGAAGGAGTAGCAATATGAATGTTTAGCACAATTTCAACAATATTTCAGATATATGGTGTCAAGCACAAAATCACAGTCTAGATAGATAAAATATCAATGCTGAAGAACATTACAAGGCACTATATATAATCCAACTGTTGAATATACGAAAAAAAAGTGTCCTAATCTCTAGCCGAAAATCACAATTTGTGTATCGGTGGAGATTATAAGTCGAATTAGTATACATGTTGATTAATTAAAATTTGTGGTATCCGCAACGATTTTCTGATATAAATTATGTGTTTTTAATCAATATATACAACGGTTGTCATGTAATGAACAGGAAACGCTACCCTTCCGAAGCACTTGGTCTTACTGCTATTTTTTGTTTGAATTAATATTGGTATTATGATACCTCCTGGTTAAAATGTTTGAATGTCACAGGCAGTTGGCGTTATTTCCACTAATAATAGAAAAACACTGCTGCCATTTTCTTCCCTGCCCAACATTAAGAATTTCAGGGTTAAATTAAATTATTGGTAAATTCAAATACTAACCGATTCCGGTTGGAGACGATTACGTACGTAAACAGAACACAGCACAATTTTCCAGAAAATCACAGAGTACATAAAAAAAATATGTTTAAGCAATGTACATGATGTAAGACGTCATAATATTCTATCTTTAATAAACGAAAACAATCAAACATTTTATAGATTTACCGGTAAAACATATAAATGAATTGACATCAAAATGGTTGATAAAAATAAACAATATCCCTATTCAATAAACATTTGTTCTTTCAGTTATAACACATTGACGGCATCAGATGTTTATCTGACTCTGATGAAATGTCCCTAGTTATTTCACTTTTTGTGTGTTTGTCTGACACACCGACTCCTGTAGACCCCTGGCACATTTTAGCCTACTTACGTGCGTATGCGACACGTGCAGTCTAGCGAATATCAGATTGACATCTTTGGCCGATAATCTAGATCCGGTTGATGAAGCAGAATTAATCCGTCTAGTTGCATATTCCGAAGGCTGATCTCTTTTATGGAACACGTGCGCGCTGTCTGGACGATGTAGTCTTTCAACAATCTCGTAAACGGTGTCAGAATTCGCCTCTCTGAAGGCAGGTGCTTTCGGCATTCTTGTGCCTAAGTCTCTATCATAATAGTGCAAACGTTTGTCATATTTATTCTTGACATAATCCTTTCTAGTGTTTGGTAAAGACTCCATAAATATTTTCCGTCTTTCTAAAAACCTGTCAATTTTCTTTTCTTTGAGGTGCATGGCTGGCGCACGTTCATTCCCACTGTAAATATTTTGTAAATTTCTAGACGTACATTGGCGATACGAATATAAAAAACTGGCCATTATAACGTTTTATCCTCTGACAACAATGGAGGTTTAATGAGCGATCTTTACGTCATGTCTATAAAATATATCCAGAAAATACTTTTGAAGAGTTTTCAGGTGATTTAGACTCTGCTGTGTGAAAAGATATGTAAATACCTTGAACAAATTAATACGTCAAAAAACACAATCACCTGTTATTGAAATAGTCACCTTATATACAGTGTAACATATATCCAAACAAAGCTTACAGCAGCGTTTACTAAACCATATACAATCTTTAAGTGCACTTGCTAAATTTACTTTTGTTTTAAACACAATTTTGTTTATTAGGCTTCTAAACTTTTATTGTTATCCAATGATGGTTGACGGGTTAAAAAATATTAAATTTCTAACCTCGTATTTAAAAAGTAGACTTTCAATCTTTTAATTTAATTATTTAAGCAGATTAAGCAGATTATAAAGACATAATTGAGACGTTGTATAATCTCTTTTCTACAAAGTTATACAAGTACATTGTTGATAATAAATAAATAAACTGTTTACCAGTGTAACAGATTATTTGCATCAAAATGTTAATTGTCATATTTATATATAATTTTTTGGCTTTGCAATCTTTTAAAATTTGAGTCTACGCGGTGAAGGTTATTCCAGAAACGTGTCATGCGCACTAAATTAGATATCAACGTCTTTATTACTATCACAGTTTCGACGATAACTCTGCTATTGGACTAATAGTTTCCAAGGGTATCACCCGTCCGATAGTGAAAATTTCGTCAAACCTGGTTTATTAGATTACATTGAAAATAAAGGTAATAA
Organism: Bathymodiolus septemdierum; assembly: GCA_963383655.1. Lineage (NCBI taxonomy): Eukaryota > Metazoa > Mollusca > Bivalvia > Mytilida > Modiolidae > Bathymodiolus > Bathymodiolus septemdierum. Next base: position 12,371,805 of record OY726528.1, on the reverse strand, counting down.
CAAAATTACCGGACTCCGAACAATCTTACAAAGGGAAAGTCAAAACTCATATGTATATAAACAGACAAAATCAGTCAACAACCGGAAAACTGTGAAAACCGTAATGACCCTAACTTGGTACAAACATTTCTAAAGAAATGGTGGGTTGAATCAGATTTTAAAGCGCCAAACCTCCCCCTTTCATTACGGCTCAAAATCTCCGGCTGTCACTACAATAGTATACATATAACAATACTTGAACAAAACAGGTAAAACAGTTGTCAAAGCAGCACCAAACTCAGTGAAGTAAATGTCAAAGACACTTTTAGTTCCTAAATAATGTAATTATTATAAAAACTAAGGTTCCTCTTCCTCAGTCAAATTTGGCAATCCAATTTAGGCCGTGTGGTTTTCTTTGCTCCAACAGTCCTTTGAATTATTTGGTTTATCACCTTTTCATCAATCACCTGATGAGAGATATTAAAAAAAGCTCGATGTGCGAGCTAAATTAGATATCTACATTGTTATCAAATATTAGTTACCTGAAAAATCAAAAGTAATATATCCGTGCAAAATACGTCGTATCAAAAAAGAAATAATTGGAACGGACGTGTATACTATGAAAGCGATGAAAAAAAGTTGAACACTGAAAGAAATGATGAATTAGCAAAGCTTACTTAAAACACAAAGAACTCCTCTGGTTTATAAATATGACACATTCACTCCACTAACATGGTAAACAACTCCTGAAAGGAGCGATCGATGGTTATTTGACGAATTGAATATACAACTCGCACCGTATCTGCTTCAATTGATTAATTGATTCATTGATTGATTGAGTGTTGTTTAATGTCAAGATGCCAGTATGCATGCTATATTCATGATGAGAAGAAATTATACAGCACAACCTGCATACTCTACTGTTGGGTGAGTTGTACCCTAAATCGGATAAACTCTGTTCTATTTCTATCGCCGAAGTGTCATATCGTACCAAACTACCTTGCCATGCCAGCTCTGATCCACATACTGCTCTCCACTAGTATTGTATCCTGCGGAAAATCGGAGCTTCATCTCATATAGGAAGAATTATGTCTGTATATAAAAAAAACACGTAAAACACGAAATCACCAAAATATTTTTATTATTTGTTTTGTATTTTTTTTATATCTCATACTACATTTCTATCTACCTCACATTTATTTCACTTTGTTCCCCTTGTAGTAGTTATTTTGTGCATGATGGTTAAATAGGATATAAGCGGCTCTAACTACTGGGATGATAGCTAAATAGGACATAGGCGGCTCTAACTACTGGGATGATAGTTAAATAGGACATAGGCGGCTCTAACTAATGGGATGATAGCTAAATAGGACATAGACGGCTCTAACTACTGGGATGATAGCTAAATAGGACATAGACGGCTCTAACTACTGGGATGATAGCTAAATAGGACATAGGCGGCTTTAACTACTGGGATGATAGCTAAATAGGACACAGACGGCTCTAACTACTGGGATGATAGCTAAATAGGACATAGACGGCTCTAACTACTGGGATGATAGCTAAATAGGACATAGACGGCTCTAACTACTGGGATGATAGCTAAATAGGACACAGACGGCTCTAACTACTGGGATGATAGCAAAATAGGACATAGGCGGATCTAACTACTGGGATGATAGCTAAATAGGACATAGACGGCTCTAACTACTGGGATGATAGCTAAATAGGACATAGACGGCTCTAACTACTGGGATGATAGCTAAATAGGACATAGGCGGCTTTAACTACTGGGATGATAGCTAAATAGGACATAGGCGGCTCTAACTACTGGGATGATAGCTAAATAGGACATAGACGGCTCTAACTACTGGGATGATAGCTAAATAGGACATAGGCGGCTTTAACTACTGGGATGATAGCTAAATAGGACATAGGCGGCTCTAACTAATGGGATGATAGCTAAATAGGACATAGGCGGCTCTAACTACTGGGATGATAGCTAAATAGGACATAGGTGGCTCTAACTACTGGGATGATAGCTAAATAGGACATAGGCGGCTCTAACTACTGGGATGATAGCTAAATAGGACATAGGCGGCTCTAACTACTGGGATGATAGCTAAATAGGACATAGACGGCTCTAACTACTGAGATGATAGCTAAATAGGACATAGGCGGCTCTAACTACTGGGATGATAGCTAAATAGGACATAGGCGGCTCTAACTAATGGGATGATAGCTAAATAGGACATAGGCGGCTCTAACTACTGGGATGATAGCTAAATAGGACATAGGCGGCTCTAACTACTGGGATGATAGCTAAATAGGACATAGGCGGCTCTAACTAATGGGATGATAGCTAAATAGGACATAGGCGGCTCTAACTACAGGGATGATAGCAAAATAGGACATAGGCGGCTCTAACTAATGGGATGATAGCTAAATAGGACACAGACGGTTCTAACTACTGGGATGATAGCAAAATAGGACATAGGCGGCTCTAACTAATGGGATGATAGCTAAATAGGACATAGGCGGCTCTATCTACTGGGATGATAGCTAAATAGGACATAGGCGGCTCTAACTAATGGGATGATAGCTAAATAGGACATAGGCGGCTCTAACTACTGGGATGATAGCTAAATAGGACATAGACGGCTCTAACTACTGGGATGATAGCTAAATAGGACATAGACGGCTCTAACTACTGGGATGATAGCTAAATAGGACATAGGCGGCTCTAACTACTGGGATGATAGCTAAATAGGACATAGACGGCTCTAACTACTGGGATGATAGCTAAATAGGACATAGGCGGCTCTAACTAATGGGATGATAGCTAAATAGGACACAGGCGGCTCTAACTAATGGGATGATAGCTAAATAGGACATAGACGGCTCTAACTACTGGGATGATAGCTAAATAGGACACAGGCGGCTCTAACTACTGGGATGATAGCTAAATAGGACATAGGCGGCTCTAACTACTGGGATGATAGCTAAATAGGACATAAGCGGCTCTAGCTACTGGGATGATAGCTAAATAGGACATAAGCGGCTCTAACTACTGGGATGATAGCTAAATAGGACATAGGCGGCTCTAACTACTGGGATGATAGCTAAATAGGACATAGGCGGCTCTAACTGTTGGGATGATAGCTAAATAGGACATAGGCGGCTCTAACTACTGGGATGATAGCTAAATAGGATATAAGCGGCTCTAACTACTGGGATGATAGCTAAATAGGACATAAGCGGCTCTAACTACTGGGATGATAGCTAAATAGGACATAGGCGACTCTAACTACTGGGATGATAGCTAAATAGGACATAGGCGGCTCTAACTACTGGGATGCTAGCTAAATAGGACATAGGCGGCTTTAACTACTGGGATGATAGCTAAATAGGACATAGACGGCTCTAACTACTGGGATGATAGCTAAATAGGACATAGGCGGCTCTAACTAATGGGATGATAGCTAAATAGGACACAGGCGGCTCTAACTACTGGGATGATAGCTAAATAGGACATAGACGGCTCTAACTACTGGGATGATAGCTAAATAGGACATAGGCGGCTCTAACTACTGGGATGATAGCTAAATAGGACATAAGCGGCTCTAGCTACTGGGATGATAGCTAAATAGGACATAAGCGGCTCTAACTACTGGGATGATAGCTAAATAGGACATAGGCGGCTCTAACTACTGGGATGATAGCAAAATAGGACATAGGCGGATCTAACTACTGGGATGATAGCTAAATAGGACATAGGCGGCTCTAACTGTTGGGATGATAGCTAAATAGGACATAGGCGGCTCTAACTACTGGGATGATAGCTAAATAGGATATAAGCGGCTCTAACTACTGGGATGATAGCTAAATAGGACATAGGCGGCTCTAACTACTGGGATGATAGCTAAATAGGACATAGGCGACTCTAACTACTGGGATGATAGCTAAATAGGACATAGGCGGCTCTAACTACTGGGATGCTAGCTAAATAGGACATAGGCGGCTTTAACTACTGGGATGATAGCTAAATAGGACATAGACGGTTCTAACTACTGGGATGACAGCTAAATAGGACATAGACGGCTCTAACTACTGGGATGATAGCTAAATAGGACATAGGTGGCTCTAACTACTGGGATGATAGCTAAATAGGACATAAGCGGCTCTAACTACTGAGATGATAGCTAAATAGGACATAGGCGGCTCTAACTACTGGGATGATAGCTAAATAGGACATAAGCGGCTCTAGCTACTGGGATGATAGCTAAATAGGACATAAGCGGCTCTAACTACTGGGATGATAGCTAAATAGGACATAGGCGGCTCTAACTACTGGGATGATAGCTAAATAGGACATAGGCGGATCTAACTACTGGGATGATAGCTAAATAGGACATAGGCGGCTCTAACTGTTGGGATGATAGCTAAATAGGACATAGGCGGCTCTAACTACTGGGATGATAGCTAAATAGGATATAAGCGGCTCTAACTACTGGGATGATAGCTAAATAGGACATAAGCGGCTCTAACTACTGGGATGATAGCTAAATAGGACATAGGCGACTCTAACTACTGGGATGATAGCTAAATAGGACATAGGCGGCTCTAAATACTGGGATGCTAGCTAAATAGGACATAGGCGGCTTTAACTACTGGGATGATAGCTAAATAGGACATAGACGGCTCTAACTACTGGGATGATAGCTAAATAGGACATAGACGGCTCTAACTACTGGGATGATAGCTAAATAGGACATAGGTGGCTCTAACTACTGGGATGATAGCTAAATAGGACATAGGCGGCTCTAACTACTGGGATGATAGCTAAATAGGACATAGGCGGCTCTAACTACTGGGATGATAGCTAAATAGGACATAGGCGGCTCTAACTACTGGGATGATAGTTAAATAGGACATAAGCGGCTCTAACTACTGAGATGATAGCTAAATAGGACATAGGTGGCTCTAGCTACTGGGATGATAGCTAAATAGGACATAAGCGGCTCTAACTACTGGGATGATAGCTAAATAGGACATAGGCGGCTCTAACTACTGGGATGATAGCAAAATAGGACATAGGCGGATCTAACTACTGGGATGATAGCTAAATAGGACATAGGCGGCTCTAACTGTTGGGATGATAGCTAAATAGGACATAGGCGGCTCTAACTACTGGGATGATAGCTAAATAGGATATAAGCGGCTCTAACTACTGGGATGATAGCTAAATAGGACATAAGCGGCTCTAACTACTGGGATGATAGCTAAATAGGACATAGGCGACTCTAACTACTGGGATGATAGCTAAATAGGACGTAGGCGGCTCTAACTACTGGGATGCTAGCTAAATAGGACATAGGCGGCTTTAACTACTGGGATGATAGCTAAATAGGACATAGACGGCTCTAACTACTGGGATGACAGCTAAATAGGACATAGACGGCTCTAACTACTGGGATGATAGCTAAATAGGACATAGGTGGCTCTAACTACTGGGATGATAGCTAAATAGGACATAAGCGGCTCTAACTACTGAGATGATAGCTAAATAGGACATAGGCGGCTCTAACTACTGGGATGATAGCTAAATAGGACATAAGCGGCTCTAGCTACTGGGATGATAGCTAAATAGGACATAAGCGGCTCTAACTACTGGGATGATAGCTAAATAGGACATAGGCGGCTCTAACTACTGGGATGATAGCTAAATAGGACATAGGCGGATCTAACTACTGGGATGATAGCTAAATAGGACATAGGCGGCTCTAACTGTTGGGATGATAGCTAAATAGGACATAGGCGGCTCTAACTACTGGGATGATAGCTAAATAGGATATAAGCGGCTCTAACTACTGGGATGATAGCTAAATAGGACATAAGCGGCTCTAACTACTGGGATGATAGCTAAATAGGACATAGGCGACTCTAACTACTGGGAGGATAGCTAAATAGGACATAGGCGGCTCTAAATACTGGGATGCTAGCTAAATAGGACATAGGCGGCTTTAACTACTGGGATGATAGCTAAATAGGACATAGACGGCTCTAACTACTGGGATGATAGCTAAATAGGACATAGACGGCTCTAACTACTGGGATGATAGCTAAATAGGACATAGGTGGCTCTAACTACTGGGATGATAGCTAAATAGGACATAGGCGGCTCTAACTACTGGGATGATAGCTAAATAGGACATAGGCGGCTCTAACTACTGGGATGATAGCTAAATAGGACATAGGCGGCTCTAACTACTGGGATGATAGTTAAATAGGACATAAGCGGCTCTAACTACTGAGATGATAGCTAAATAGGACATAGGTGGCTCTAACTACTGGGATGATAGCTAAATAGGACATAAGCGGCTCTAACTACTGGGATGATAGCTAAATAGGACATAGGCGGCTCTAATTACTGGGAAGATAGCTAAATAGGACATAGGCGGATCTAACTACTGGGTTGATAGCTAAATAGGACATAGGCGGCTCTAACTACTGGGATGATAGCTAAATAGGACATAGACGGCTCTAGCTACTGAGATGATGGTTAAATAGGACATAGGCGGCTCTAACTACTGGAATGAGGGTTAAATAGGACACAGACGGCTCTAACTACTGGGATGATAGCTAAATAGGACATAGACGGCTCTAACTACTGGGATGATAGCTAAATAGGAGGTAGGCGGCTCTAACTACTGGGATGATAGCTAAATAGGACATAGGCGGCTCTAACTACTGGGATGATAGCTAAATAGGACATAGACGGCTCTAACTACTGGGATGATAGCTAAATAGGACATAGGCGGCTCTAACTACTGGGATGATAGCTAAATAGGAGGTAGGCGGTACTGATTACTGGACGGACAATTATGTAGGATATAGTTAGACGGCTTTGACAACTGGACTGATAATTATATAGAGCATAGGTGGCTCCGACTACTAGACTGATAATTATATAGAGCATAGGTGGCTCTGACTACTAGACTGATAGTTATATAGGACATAGGCGGTTCTGACTACTGGACTGATAGTTATATAGGACATAGGCGGCTCTGATAACTGGACTGGTAGTAATATATTATGTCTGGTTTTTAACAACTACGGTATCATTCATTCCTTCACTTGGCTAAACGTCACACTTAATTTCAAATGACAATGGAAAATTAAAATTGAATTTAAAAGTTTGCAAAATACGTCAACCGCTTAAGACAACGGGTTGATTGTTTAGTTAATCGTTGTTTCAGATAGCTGATTACGAACATAGCATATACAGAGATAGTAACGGTCTTGTGCATATTTGTGTTAAAGGAAGAAACAATCTTGATACTGTAAACCAATAATTTATACCAACAAATTTGCAAAAAAAGTTATGAAAGTAGCATAAGTTGCAATTTTTATCGAATAAATAGTGTATGCTTAACCGTTGCTATGGCACATGGATTTAGGTCAACTTACAGGAGCATTTCTTTGAATGATTTAAGGAATATATACAGTGGTCCCGAACGTGCATCAAAGATTGAACTCACGTGTAGAGAGTCATCACTTGACAGAAAGTTAACTAAAAGAGACAGATTGTTGGAAGAGAGACATAAAATGCTAATGGAAAGGAAATACACAGAACGCTTTAATGATTATGTACCCGAATATAAAACTTATTTACCAAAGGCGCCAGCGTTTCGAGAGACAAATGATAAAAATGTGAAAGAAATTGTTGAGAGGTTGTTTCACCCACAAGAATTAGTAAGGAGGTCAAAAAGGAGACATAAAAAGGTCCCGAAACAGCAAGTAAGAAAAAGTGAGCCATATTCGGAAGCTGATATTAATGATATATCCGAACGGTTATTTTCATCAGAAACACAATGCTTCCGGAATAGACAAGTGGTTCGTAATCATTGAATGTTAATTTATCTGGATAAGACACGGTTTGCTCTTTTTCAACAATATTATTTCACAATTATCATATTTTATGCTTTCTGTTTCCTAGACGAGATGATCATATTTTCTAAGTATTTCACAGTTTTTTCATTAATTTGTTTGTCTATACCTTTTTCTTGGTTTGTTTTCCTGTTTTAACTAATAAACATGCTAATATTCGTTGATTTGAGTTCCAGAATGGTTGCGAAAAAAACCCGTAGACATCTAATTTAGTGCACATAATCCGTTTCTGGAATAACCTTCATCAGGTACATCCAATGTAAACAGTTTTGTATTTAATGAAGTTTATTCTACACAAAATTACTTTTAACATGGATTACTGTACTAATTGTTTACCAATATTTCTCTGTGATAACATCTAAACGTGTGATATCGTTCGTACAGTCGCTGTGGTATCAGAGAGACTATTGTCTACTTTATAAAAACAAAACAATATAAACATCCCATCAAGATTATTGTAAGATAAACTAAAACCAAAGTATTTCGAAATGGAATTAAAAATTCTAAAATCGAACTGACTGCTGACGCATTAGTGGAGATAGAAGGAGCGAGTGGACGATTGCTTTATGTGAGTAGGAGTGAAGAAGTGATTGTTTTATGCTAACCGGAAAGAGGGGTCATTATTGATTGTGAGTAGAAGGAGTGAATCTGTGATTGGTATTTTTTTTAGCTAGAGTGGATGGATGATTGTTTTATGCAAACAGGAGTGAGTGGGTGATTGGTTGTGTGAGCAGGAATGAATCAGTGATTCTTCTTTGTGAGGTGGAGTGAGTGGATGATTGTTTTATGCGAGCATGAGTGAGTGTGTGATTGTTTTATGCGAGCTGAAATGAGTCGATGATTGTTTTATGCAAACAGGAGTGAGCGGGCGATTGCTTTATGCGAACAGGAGGGAATGGGTGATTGCTTTTTGTGAGCAGAAAGAGTGAATCTGTAATTGCTGTTTGTGAGCAGAATGGGTGAGTGGATGGCAATATGTCTTCTATATCATGACGTATTTTGATGTGCTGATGTTGATGTCAGCTTTGTATAAGCAAATAACCATACAAATGTGTATATTCCTTTTTAGTGCTAGTTCACTAAGAAAGCAGCAAGCTGGTAGATATGTCACTCAACTCGGACACATTATTATGACTCCCCCGAGTCAACCAGTCTTCCGTCTTACTCTTTAGTGTTGAGAGTACAGTGGTAAAGTAGCACGATGATAATCTTATAAATCAGTGATCCAGCCCATGAAATTGCACGCTCAGAGCAAACGTAAATAAACGTTAGAGAAGACCGTAGGGGCAATCAATGCATGACAATCCAAAGACACAGTCAACACCAAGCACAAGACACAGAACGATGACAAACAACACAATAAAGACAGTCAACACTAGGCACAAGACACAGAAACAGTCAACACTAGGCACAAGACACAGAACGATGACAAAGAACACAATAAAGACAGTCAACACTGGGCACAAGACACAGAACGATGACAAACAACACAATAAAGACACAGTCAACACTAGGCACAAGACACAGAACGATGACAAACAACACAATAAAGACACAGTCAACACTAGGCACAAGACACAGAACGATGACAAACAACACAATAAAGACACAGTCAACACTAGGCACAAGACACAGAACGATGACAAACAACACAATAAAGACACAGTCAACACTAGGCACAAGACACAGAACGATGACAAACAACACAATAAAGACACAGTCAACACTAGGCACAATACACAGAACGATGACAAACAACACAATAAAGACACAATCAACACTAGGCACAAGACACAGAACGATGACAAACAACACAATAAAGACACAGTCAACACTAGGCACAAGACACAGAACGATGACAAACAACACAATAAAGACAGTCAACACTAGGCACAAGACACAGAACGATGACAAACAACACAATAAAGACACAGTCAACACTGGGCACAAGACACAGAACGATGACAAACAACAAAATAAAGACAGTCAACACTGGACACAAGACACAGAACGATGACAAACAACACAATAAAGACACAGTCAACACTGGGCACAAGACACAGAACGATGACAAACAACACAATAAAGACACAGTCAACACTAGGCACAAGACACAGAACGATGACAAACAACACAATAAAGACACAGTCAACACTAGGCACAATACACAGAACGATGACAAACAACACAATAAAGACACAATCAACACTAGGCACAAGACACAGAACGATGACAAACAACACAATAAAGACACAGTCAACACTAGGCACAAGACACAGAACGATGACAAACAACACAATAAAGACAGTCAACACTAGGCACAAGACACAGAACGATGACAAACAACACAATAAAGACACAGTCAACACTGGGCACAAGACACAGAACGATGACAAACAACAAAATAAAGACAGTCAACACTGGACACAAGACACAGAACGATGACAAACAACACAATAAAGACACAGTCAACACTGGGCACAAGACACAGAACGATGACAAACAACACAATAAAGACACAGTCAACACTAGGCACAAGACACAGAACGATGACAAACAACACAATAAAGACAGTCAACACTAGGCACAAGACACAGAACGATGACAAACAACACAATAAAGACACAGTCAACACTGGACACAAGACACAGAACGATGACAAACAACACAATAAAGACAGTCAACACTGGACACAAGACACAGAACGATGACAAACAACACAATAAAGACACAGTCAACACTGGGCACAAGACACAGAACGATGACAAACAACACAATAAAGACACAGTCAACACTAGGCACAAGACACAGAACGATGACAAACAACACAATAAAGACACAGTCAACACTGGGCACAAGACACAGAACGATGACAAACAACACAATAAAGACAGTCAACACTGGACACGAGACACAGAACGATGACAAACAACACAATAAAGACACAGTCAACACTGGACACAAGACACAGAACGATGACAAACAACACAATAAAGACACAGTCAACACTAGACACAAGACACAGAACGATGACAAACAACACAATAAAGACACAGTCAACACTAGACACAAGACACAGAACGATGACAAACAACACAATAAAGACACAGTCAACACTAGGCACAAGACACAGAACGATGACAAACAACACAATAAAGACACAGTCAACACTAGGCACAAGACACAGAACGATGACAAACAACACAATAAAGACACAGTCAACACTGGGCACAAGACACAGAACGATGACAAACAACACAATAAAGACACAGTCAACACTAGGCACAAGACACAGAACGATGACAAACAACACAATAAAGACACAGTCAACACTAGGCACAAGACACAGAACGATGACAAAGAACACAATAAAGACAGTCAACACTAGGCACAAGACACAGAACGATGACAAACAACACAATAAAGACACAGTCAACACTGGGCACAAGACACAGAACGATGACAAAGAACACAATAAAGACAGTCAACACTGGGCACAAGACACAGAACGATGACAAACAACACAATAAAGACACAGTCAACACTGGACACAAGACACAGAACGATGACAAACAACACAATAAAGACAGTCAACACTGGACACAAGACACAGAACGATGACAAACAACACAATAAAGACACAGTCAACACTGGGCACAAGACACAGAACGATGACAAACAACACAATAAAGACACAGTCAACACTAGGCACAAGACACAGAACGATGACAAACAACACAATAAAGACACAGTCAACACTGGGCACAAGACACAGAACGATGACAAACAACACAATAAAGACAGTCAACACTGGACACGAGACACAGAACGATGACAAACAACACAATAAAGACACAGTCAACACTGGACACAAGACACAGAACGATGACAAACAACACAATAAAGACACAGTCAACACTAGACACAAGACACAGAACGATGACAAACAACACAATAAAGACACAGTCAACACTAGGCACAAGACACAGAACGATGACAAACAACACAATAAAGACACAGTCAACACTAGGCACAAGACACAGAACGATGACAAACAACACAATAAAGACACAGTCAACACTAGGCACAAGACACAGAACGATGACAAACAACACAATAAAGACACAATCAACACTAGGCACAAGACACAGAACGATGACAAACAACACAATAAAGACAGTCAACACTAGGCACAAGACACAGAACGATGACAAACAACACAATAAAGACACATTTTGTTTATATTTACCTCCCATTGATCGTTTACCTCTAAGGAGGAAGCCTGTTGAGTTATTTTGTATATATTTACCTCCCATTGATCGTTTACCTCTAATGAGGAAGCCTGTTGAGTTATTTTGTTTATATTTACCTCCCATTGATCGTTTGCCTCTAAGGAGGAAGCCTGTTGAGTTATTTTGTTTATATTTACCTCCCATTGATCGTTTACCTCTAAGGAGGAAGCCTGTTGAGTTATTTTGTTTATATTTACCTCCCATTGATCGTTTGCCTCTAAGGAGGAAGCCTGTTGAGTTATTTTGTTTATATTTACCTCCCATTGATCGTTTACCTCTAAGGAGGAAGCCTGTTGAGTTATTTTGTTTATATTTACCTCCCATTGATCGTTTACCTCTAAGGAGGAAGCCTGTTGAGTTATTTTGTTTATATTTACCTCCCATTGATCGTTTACCTCTAAGGAGGAAGCCTGTTGAGTTATTTTGTTTATATTTACCTCCCATTGATCGTTTACCTCTAAGGAGGAAGCCTGTTGAGTTATTTTGTTTATATTTACCTCCCATTGATCGTTTACCTCTAAGGAGGAAGCCTGTTGAGTTATTTTGTTTATATTTACCTCCCATTGATCGTTTACCTCTAAGGAGGAAGCCTGTTGAGTTATTTTGTTTATATTTACCTCCCATTGATCGTTTACCTCTAAGGAGGAAGCCTGTTGAGTTATTTTGTTTATATTTACCTCCCATTGATCGTTTACCTCTAAGGAGGAAGCCTGTTGAGTTATTTTGTTTATATTTACCTCCCATTGATCGTTTACCTCTAAGGAGGAAGCCTGTTGAGTTATTTTGTTTATATTTACCTCCCATTGATCGTCTACCTCTAAGGAGGAAGCCTGTTGAGTTATTTTGTTTATATTTACCTCCCATTGATCGTTTACCTCTAAGGAGGAAGCCTGTTGAGTTATTTTGTTTATATTTACCTCCCATTGATCGTTTACCTCTAAGGAGGAAGCCTGTTGAGTTATTTTGTTTATATTTACCTCCCATTGATCGTTTGCCTCTAAGGAGGAAGCCTGTTGAGTTATTTTGTTTATATTTACCTCCCATTGATCGTTTGCCTCTAAGGAGGAAGCCTGTTGAGTTATTTTGTTTATATTTACCTCCCATTGATCGTTTGCCTCTAAGGAGGAAGCCTGTTGAGTTATTTTGTTTATATTTACCTCCCATTGATCGTTTACCTCTAAGGAGGAAGCCTGTTGAGTTATTTTGTTTCTATTTACCTCCCATTGATCGTTTACCTCTAAGGAGGAAGCCTGTTGAGTTATTTTGTTTATATTTACCTCCCATTGATCGTTTACCTCTAAGGAGGAAGCCTGTTGAGTTATTTTGTTTATATCTACCTCCCATTGATCGTTTACCTCTAAGGAGGAAGCCTGTTGAGTTATTTTGTTTATATTTACCTCCCATTGATCGTTTACCTCTAAGGAGGAAGCCTGTTGAGTTATTTTGTTTATATTTACCTCCCATTGATCGTTTACCTCTAAGGAGGAAGCCTGTTGAGTTATTTTGTTTATATTTACCTCCCATTGATCGTTTGCCTCTAAGGAGGAAGCCTGTTGAGTTATTTTGTTTATATTTACCTCCCATTGATCGTTTGCCTCTAAGGAGGAAGCCTGTTGAGTTATTTTGTTTATATTTACCTCCCATTGATCGTTTGCCTCTAAGGAGGAAGCCTGTTGAGTTATTTTGTTTATATTTACCTCCCATTGATCGTTTACCTCTAAGGAGGAAGCCTGTTGAGTTATTTTGTTTATATTTACCCCCCATTGATCGTTTACCTCTAAGGAGGAAGCCTGTTGAGTTATTTTGTTTATATTTACCTCCCATTGATCGTTTACCTCTAAGGAGGAAGCCTGTTGAGTTATTTTGTTTATATTTACCTCCCATTGATCGTTTACCTCTAAGGAGGAAGCCTGTTGAGTTATTTTGTTTATATTTACCTCCCATTGATCGTTTACCTCTAAGGAGGAAGCCTGTTGAGTTATTTTGTTTATATTTACCTCCCATTGATCGTTTACCTCTAAGGAGGAAGCCTGTTGAGTTATTTTGTTTATATTTACCTCCCATTGATCGTTTGCCTCTAAGGAGGAAGCTTGTTGAGTTATTTTGTTTATATTTACCTCCCATTGATCGTTTACCTCTAAGGAGGAAGCCTGTTGAGTTATTTTGTTTATATTTACCTCCCATTGATCGTTTACCTCTAAGGAGGAAGCCTGTTGACTTATTTTGTTTATATTTACCTCCCATTGATCGTTTACCTCTAAGGAGGAAGCCTGTTGAGTTATTTTGTTTATATTTACCTCCCATTGATCGTTTACCTCTAAGGAGGAAGCCTGTTGAGTTATTTTGTTTATATTTACCTCCCATTGATCGTTTGCCTCTAAGGAGGAAGCCTGTTGAGTTATTTTGTTTATATTTACCTCCCATTGATCGTTTGCCTCTAAGGAGGAAGCCTGTTGAGTTATTTTGTTTATATTTACCTCCCATTGATCGTTTACCTCTAAGGAGGAAGCCTGTTGAGTTATTTTGTTTATATTTACCTCCCATTGATCGTTTACCTCTAAGGAGGAAGCCTGTTGAGTTATTTTGTTTATATTTACCTCCCATTGATCGTTTACCTCTAAGGAGGAAGCCTGTTGAGTTATTTTGTTTATATTTACCCCCCATTGATCGTTTACCTCTAAGGAGGAAGCCTGTTGAGTTATTTTGTTTATATTTACCTCCCATTGATCGTTTACCTCTAAGGAGGAAGCCTGTTGAGTTATTTTGTTTATATTTACCTCCCATTGATCGTTTACCTCTAAGGAGGAAGCCTGTTGAGTTATTTTGTTTATATTTACCTCCCATTGATCGTTTGCCTCTAAGGAGGAAGCCTGTTGAGTTATTTTGTTTATATTTATCTCCCATTGATCGTTTACCTCTAAGGAGGAAGCCTGTTGAGTTATTTTGTTTATATTTACCTCCCATTGATCGTTTGCCTCTAAGGAGGAAGCCTGTTGAGTTATTTTGTTTATATTTAACTCCCATTGATCGTTTGCCTCTAAGGAGGAAGCCTGTTGAGTTATTTTG
This sequence comes from Bathymodiolus septemdierum, assembly GCA_963383655.1. NCBI lineage: Eukaryota > Metazoa > Mollusca > Bivalvia > Mytilida > Modiolidae > Bathymodiolus > Bathymodiolus septemdierum. Next base: position 12,356,518 of record OY726528.1, on the reverse strand, counting down.
TTTATATTTACCTCCCATTGATCGTTTGCCTCTAAGGAGGAAGCCTGTTGAGTTATTTTGTTTATATTTACCTCCCATTGATCGGTTGCCTCTAAGGAGGAAGCCTGTTGAGTTATTTTGTTTATATTTACCTCCCATTGATCGTTTACCTCTAAGGAGGAAGCCTGTTGAGTTATTTTGTTTATATTTACCTCCCATTGATCGTTTGCCTCTAAGGAGGAAACCTGTTGAGTTATTTTGTTTATATTTACCCCCCATTGATCGTTTGCCTCTAAGAAGGAAGCCTGATGAGTTATGTCCTCGAACTCTTTGATCATAATAGGAAATGGTAAATAGAGTTAAAGCTTTATACGTAGTTATAGTCTGAAAAATACACACACAAAAAATACAGCGCTGGTCTATATACCATTTCTGCTATCATAAATACATAGATATCAAATTTAGTGCGCACGGTGCGTTTCTGAAATAACCTTCATCAAGTACGCTCAAAATTGAAAGATCGGAAAACCAAATAATGAAAATTACTCCAACAAATTTTCACAATTTCACGACGATACATGTGAAAAGTGAAATTAAGCATAAATATGTGGCAAAAGGCCCTGATTGGTAAAGTGATGTTGTGGTCTTACTTTGCCTGGGGAACCACCTTCAGGAATGGCGGTCTGCCCCTAAATAATAATTTTTTCTAAATTATTCCAAAGAGATATGTTCAAAAAATCCTTTATTTTTCGACTCCATAAATAATAAATAAATAAGTTTTACAATAGCAATATATAAAATCAAACAATAAATTTCAATTCTGTAAATAATATAGTATTATTACGTGATGTTTTTTCATATTGGCCTAGTTATAGTTCCGAGGCCTGCTGTATTGGCCTGAGGCGCCGCCGAACGCCAATACAGCAGACCGAGGACCTATAATTAGGCCAATATGAAAAACATCACGTAATGATACCTTTATTAAATAACCAGTCCAATATCTCTCGGGATTTTTCCTTGCAATTGTCGAAATGTCTAGCGGATACCGATCTAGTTGTTATTGGACTGACTGGAATTGGGCCAATACGGAAAATATCCGTATTGGACTGGTTTTTGCCGTATTGGCCCAAGGAAAGTTTTTATATTGTATTGACAGATTTGATCATATAAAGGCTAATAAATCAAAGTTGATTAATAATATGAATTAATTCAAAACTTCTTGTTCTTTTGTTCATAAATATTTATAACAAATGTGTTTTTTTTAGTTATCTGGATCTTTGTTTTTCACTAATTTTTTCATTTTATTCTAACAATCCATTTTCAAATAACAAACTTTTAACACAAATGTGAATAAAATAATACAATATAAAACAATATATTTTTCTTCTTTTGTTTGAACAGTGTACATTTATCCAGCTTAAGATTACTATTCTTACCTGAATAATACTTTTTTTCTAAATTATTCCAAATATGTATGTTCAAAAGATCCTTTATTGTTCGACTGGAGACCCAGAGTGAAATATTCGTTTTTATGTTTCCCGTCCACATTTTTTTTGGCAAAACACAACGGTCAAATATGGTCAAGAGCTTCATCCTTCTCGAATTGTTGATGCCTATTTTTTTTTAATTACTAAATTAACTTCAGTACCTCTAATAGAAATCATGCTTGTTTTTCACAAACAAATATAATTTTCCCTTTCCTTTTTATTTTTTTCAACTAAACAATATTTTATTTTTAATATTTCTTCAGGAACTATTTTGCTCAGAACTATTTTTTTCTTAAGATAACTTGTTGAACTTTTTGTGCCCCCAGATAATATTATGTATGCAAATTGTGTATTTATATAACAAAACACCTTCTGACCTCTTGATGCTATTTCAAATGCTATTTTCATTCATTACTACTCTATCTGGGTTCCACAGCAAGGCGAGTGTCTTGTTTATATACTGTTTATATAAAAGTTACAAACCTTTAATTACATAATTAATAAAAATCTATATCATTGGAATACAATATTAATAACAGGTCAAAGCAAAAACAAAATCTGTAATACTCATTATCCTTTATTTCAGACAAAATCGACATGTTAACAATTACATCGATGCAACAGGTGTAATGTTCTACTTCAATGATCCCCCCATACAAATAGATGACATTTATCTTTTAATTAACCATAAACAATCGTTACGGGCGTTTTCTGTACTCGATACAACATTATGAGATAAAGTTTGTCAGTGATTCCCGACATGTTGGTGGTTTTCTCCGGGTACTCCGGTTTCCTCCACCGATAAAACTGAATGCCACGATATAAATGAAATGTTGTTAAAAGTGGCGTTAAACACCATAATCTAATCCACCAAAACTAATACAAGAGACTGGAGGATAAAAGAACAGAACCCAAGGGAGACAAGCTACAAATTTGCATCAAGTACACCGCGATGCGAGCAGATATAAAACTCACAAACTTTATAAGTTGTATTCACAATCTGCTTAAGATGATATAAGCTCAACTCAACTACCATACAACCACTGCATGGACGACCCACCCCCTATTCAGTAATACATGTCCATGAAAGGATGGCATCACGTCTAGACAATTATGTAAATGAAAATAATCTAGCATAGATTTAAATACGGTTCCTAAAACAAAATTGGAAAAAGATAAACCGACATCTGAAATGGACCGTTTCCGATAACTTCAGCTGTGATTGGTTGGGTAAATTTTTGGTAAAATAAAACAGTCAAATCTCATTATCGGGAATTCGGATAAATCCTTTCCAATGATAGCTCTAAGGAAAAATTTCGCGCACTCGTAGTAGCCATATCAACTCTCCTCACCCGATAACTCCTCATGGAAATAAACGTGAGAGAATACCGAAGGGGCAATCTAAGATGGGCAATCCAGAGAAAAAGAACAATCGAAGGTACACAAGACACAAGACGAAGACAAACAAAACAAAAATACATCACAAATGTGTTGGACACCACTATGCACAAACAAACACAGTATACTAATGTAAATAGACAATAATACAAATATTAAAATACGAATCAGATGATATATTAGTCATTCTAACATAATGTCCTTCTTTCGCTTTGTAAATAAATGAGCGATTTATCGATTGGGTATAAATTCATTAGCACATGCGCCGGGTCACGTGACTGACATTTCCGTCGTAAATGTACATGTTGATTAATTATCGTCTGCTCGAAATTGGCAGCATAAATTGTGTGCGACATTGTCCTCAAACGTAATTATAAATTACCGTCTTCCAATCAAAGTATACTACCGTATTTGTACTCTTAGACATATAAGAATAGAAATTATTCATGGCAGCCAGAATGTGTTTTGAGTTTCAACATGGGCTGGTAGATATTAGTAAATTTTATCCCTCGCCTCTGGCTCGGGATACAATACTAATATCAGAATCCGTATATCGAAGAAGAACAGACAACACAATGGCCAAAAGAAAAACTCTCTTCAAGCTTTTCTAGTTAATGCCACATTTTAAAATAAAATTGTAGAATATTTTCATATTTTTGTGCAAGTCGATCGGTGATGTAATACAATTTCACAAACAGATCTGTCCCTGAAAACATGTTGCATTGAATATCGTTAGATTGATAAATGCATGTTATCGTTTAACATCAAACGAGCAACAGTTTACTAACGAAATTCATGACAAAAATAAATTGTGTAAATTAAAAATCAATTTATACAAGAGTTATCGTTCCTTCCATCACATCAACCTTTGTCAATGTCTGAAATTTTTCAGGAAGAATATTACAATTAACATTGTCCGACGAATGTTAATCTGTTTGCGTAATTCATTTGTATAAAAACGTAGATATCTAATTTGCTGCGCACAACGCCTTTCTGGAATAACCATCATCAGGTACACCTCAAACCGAAAGATTGGAAAGCCAAATAATTTAAAAGTGTTTGGGAGCAATAAAACCAAAGGATCTTAACAAGATAACCAAAATCAGTTAAGGTCACCTATGCTTAAGAGAGAGAAATTTAGTTTATTAAAACAATCTCCTGTTTACAATAATCTTAATGGCCCAGGAACGCACATTAAGGCTGGTTTTAATCCTTGCAATTCTATCTTCCATCGTGTAACTAGATTAACACGACGGGTGCCACTAGGAGCAGGAACTGCCTATCCTTCCGCAACACATGAGTTCACCCCCGGGTTTAGTGGGGTTCGCATTACTCGATCTTTAGTTTTATGTGTATGTTTTGTAGATCGTTGTTCGCCCTTTTTCTTTTTGCGATTGTGTTGTCTGTGTTTCTTCAATTTACTGGTCCTGATTACCCCTTCTGTATCGTCAAGCTCTTCTTGGTTAGCCATACTTGACATACTTCAGACAGTGAGAGAATATGTAACAATAGACACTTACATGTACGTGAGTTTGACATTTACTTCACTAAGTTTGGTGCTGTTTTGACAACTGTTTTACCTGTTTTGTTCAAGTATTGTTATAAATACTGTTATAGTGACAACCGGAAACTTTGAGCCGTAATGAAAGCGGGAGGTTTGGGTCTTTAAAATCTTATTCAACCCACCATTTCCTTAGAAATGCCTGTATCAAGTCAGGGTCATTACGGTTTTCACAGTTTTCCGGTTGTTGACTGATTTTGTTTGTTTATATAGTTATGAGTTTTTACTTTCCCTTTGTAAGATTGCTCGGAGTTCGGTAATTTTGTTATTACCCTTATTCCTTATTATAACTACTATACTAATAACCTACAGCTTACCGCGCACCATAAATTCTCCTACATAACACAGTCCAATAATGAATTATTCACTTTTCAATTTAACAAAATTAATTGCAATCCCTCATCAGTGCTATCAGGTACAACATTGCTTCAACTTTCTCATCTTAAATTCCAATGAAAAATGGTGAAGATCATCCCAAAGGTTAAATTAACTATTACACAATATGTATTTGTTTTTTATCTTTCTATGATGGTTATTCCAGAAACGCGTCGTGTGCACTAAATTTGATATCTACGTTTTTATTACGATCACTGGGTCGATACCTCTGCTGGTGGACTATTAGTCCCCGAGGCTATCGCCCGCTCAGTAGCCAGTGTTTCGGCACTGACATGGTTTAGTAGATATATTTGTCATTGATATTTACAGTTCCTAAAACTTTAAATTATCTCCCTTTCCAATCTTTCGATTTAGAGCGTACCGGATGAAGGTTATTCCAGAAACGCGTAGTGCGCACTAAATTTGATATCTACGCTTTTATCATATTAATTTGACTGTTGTTTCAGTGAGCTAACACTATAAATATCCAGCTAATCGAGTTGGTCTAGTTCAAAGCAGATATCGCTATATCATATCATCGAATGTAGCTTTTCTCGCCATGATGTAGCTGGAACATTGGTCATTTTGTGAAAAATAGCAACCGCTCACTCAGAAAGAAGGCATGGTTCCATAAAACTAGCTAAACCCCATCACTTTTCATTGAAGTACCTGTACCAAGACAGAAAGTAAGCGGTAATGTATTTGTGTGTTAGAGGTCATGTATTTGTGTGTTAGGGGTATTTTGCCTCTTTCTACGATTTTTCTTTTTGATTTGGAATCTTTCCGACGATCTGGCATTGATACGGTCTATTGGTTATATTTTTGTTTGAAGTTTACCGTTCCTTAATAATGTAAATTATTATAGCTAGGGTAACTCTCCCCCAGGCATAGGGGACCTTAGTTCTGGTTTACTTCCTCTCAGGGACTTTTAGATATTATTTGATTTTCCTCTGTCTTTTGACTCTTAGCGTACCTGATGAATAAGGGTAATAACAAAATTACCGAACACCGAGCAATCTTCCAAAGGGAAAGGCAAAACTCATAAGTCAACAAACAGACAAAATCAGTCAACAACCGGAAAACTGGGAAACCGCAATGGCCCTGATTTGGTACAGACATTTCCAAAGAAATGGTGGGTTGAATCAGATTTTACGGCGCCAAGGTTATTCAAGAAACGCACTGTTGCCCTCAATTAGATATCTACGTTTTTATTCTGTTTGTCGTTGTCACAATCCAATCTTTCCTTCTTCGTTAGTGACATATCACCGAGAATTATGGAATGGGTGGCACAGCAAGTGCCAATAGTGGAGCAGAAATGGCCTACCCTTCCGGAACACCCAGCTTTAGTGGGGTTCATGACACAACCCCAAACAATATATCATATTGTACTATATTCATTAATTAATAAAATATGTTTAAATTAACCCCAAACAACATATTAGAGATTCAGCGGAAATTGTTAAATCTCAATCTAATTAATCTAATTAAAATTCGATCTTTAATAGCTCCCGGTTTTGCTATATGTGCGACATAAAGATCGAATTTTATTTAGATTGGTTAAATCCTGCCCAATTTTAATAAAATGAAACCATTAAAAGCAGAATTTAAATGACAAACACGGCTGCATCTCAAAATAGAGCTACAAGACGGGTACCACCAGTGGAGCAGAAGGACTGTTTACCATTACGGGGCTCATTAGTTGATTCTGGGGTTTAAGTAGGAGTCGCATGTCTCAGTCAAAAGTTTTCTATGTAGTGTATTTCGACCATTATTTGTATTTTATGCAGTCTTCGGCTGGCAAACTTTATACAACCCTTGACAATACAGCTGTTATTTGTGACCGCAACTATTGTCAGGTAACTTATAAATGTCCCTTGTATATATTACGCCCACCTAAATTCTGACACGACTGTGAGGTATTTATTTTTGGTTTGGTTTGGTTTTTCATTTTATTCATATGCTAAGCCAATATATTTGAAAATGTATTAAACCGGCTAGATGACTCCGGTGTTCCTCTTACAATATGACGGAAAGTGACTAGAAATATTTATTTTCTGTTAAAACAAGTGTGGACACAGAAATGTACTGTCCAAAAGGCAAGTGTGGATGTCAATATGTCATATTATTAACTTTAAAAAAAAAATTCATGGACACAGGGGTTCTGGATTTTTTTTAATGAAAAGCTAATCCTGGATTATTATTTTTGCTTAAAGTCCGGTCCTGTGTTTTTATTTCAAATTTTCATCATAGCCCCCCCCCCCCCCCCTCCCCTCCCCCTCCCAAGGGATATACAATTGTATCATTAATAATAAATTAATAAATAATAAATTCAGATTTTCTATATAAAATAAATATCATTTACAAAACCACTGATATTTGTTCAATTCTTAACGCTGATTTAAGCTTTAGTCGTAACAAATTTAATTTAAAAATACATCGCTAAAATTACCCACTTCAACTCGTAAATTTACATAGAAATCGGAGATATTTCGTCATAAAACTTAACACATGGTTTTGTCTATCATATTTCTTGAAGACAAGCATACAATTGTATTGCATTTATCAATATTTTATGAGTATCAACAGTTTTTTCAACACCGTATCTGTTTTTCGATACAGCCGCCCGATACTCACAGTAACCCGTGACCCACTTTGGCACGTTCTACCAGTTTATTCTTAATTTGTTGTTTAAATATTTGCACTATGTTTCACTTTCCATGAAAAATAGCATCCCATATTTCTAGTTGGCCTCCATTTTTCAAACAACTTCCATCGACAACAATAACAACAGTTGTCAGTTCCTTGCGTTTAAACTCGAATTTCTGACAATTCTCATTGCATGCCGGGATACATCCGTCAATATCATGATAATTACAGACAAGTGTATACTCGTAATCATCCTGACATATACTGGTAATTTTCCCATTGTTGATCTTTGTCTCTATTACAAACATTCCTTTGTATGGCAGTAGACATTTCATGTGGCCCAAATCTTGAACACGACAGTTTGTACCAACTTCCGGCCATGGCAATTGACAAATTGCTAATATATGGAAAAAAAAGTATAATTTACAGTCAGACCTGCCAATGCGGTCACCTCTATTAAGCAGCCATCTGTCTTAAGATGTCACCTTTTTCGTGTCCTGTCATAGAAAATTTCATATGAATTGAACCTCTTTTAAGAACTCGTCTGTCTCAAAAGACTAGATTTTCTTTGTCCAAAACGTGACCTCTTAATATAAGTATGACTGTATTTACTTATTTTATCATCGAACATTTTAATATGAGAAGACGTTGAAGACACAAACAGTGTAATCAGAATCCATATATCGAAGAAGAACAGATAACACAATGGCCAAAAGAAAAAGAACAAAAGGACAAACAACGACCTATAAAACATACACATAAAACTAAAGATCGAGTAACACGAACCTTACTAAGAACCGAAGGTGAACTCAGGTACTCCGGAAGGGTAGGTAGAGGTTCGGGTTAGACGTTCTTAACAACATCTTACGGTGGCTAATTAAGGTGAGAAAAGAAATTATGTTGTTCCCTCAATATAATATATTGTACCCACAACTTATTATTTTGTTCCCACAAGAAAGATATTTTGTTCCCACAAAATACTAATGTGTTCCCACAACATATTATCTTATTGTTTTGTTCCCACAACATATCATATTGTTCCCTCAATACAATATTATTAATACTAATGAATTACCCCCCTCAACAGAGGCCACCTATTTTAAATGCACTGAGATGGGTGGTCTCTTTGTGCATTTAAAATCTGGCCTTATAAGATGAATGGTCTCTCCTGAAGGGATAATTAATTAGTATTTTTCTATCTCAGTGCATTTAAAATCTGGCCTTATAAGATGGATGGTCTCTCCTGAAGGGGATTATTAATTAGTATTAATAATAATGTATTGAGAGAACAATATGATATGTTGTGGAAACAAAATAAAATATTGAGGGAACACATTAGTATTTTGTGGGAACAAAATATCTTTCTTGTGGAAACAATTTTTTTTTCTCGCATGGCCTTATTCAGCCACCGTACCTTCTTTACCACCGATTGTCAATATTCTGTTTCCAGAGAGGAATCGGAATGTAAAGGTTTTACAAAAAAAGTAGCACTGCGGATGCAACTAGCGAGGCAGGAACTACTTACCATTCCAGAGCACCAGAGTTCACCCTCGGTTTTAGTGCATGGAGTTCGTGTTATTAATATTTAGTATTTTGTGTAGTGTTTTGTAGATCGTTGTTTGTCCTTTTTCTTTTGACCATTGTATTGTATGTCCGTTGATTTACGGCTTCTGACTACCGTATTTTCAAACTTTCTAAAACCCGCTTTCAATAATATTTAAGCAGTATTGTAGTGGTTAATATAGTCGTTGGAGGAAGCTGGATTATTCAGAGAACAGTACCGACATGTTTTAAATCACTGCCAAATTTCGTCACACAAAACGGTGGAATTCAAGTGGATCTTTTGGAGTTTAGTAGCGTTCTGGTGTGCGTTCAACATCGTAGTTGCTAGGCTGAGCTACGTAGAAAAATCCTACTGAACGGAAAGCTAGCCTAGCTACATAGCTCTCGCTAGCTTAACAAAATGCTAGCTTTTGAATCCAAGATGGCGGCTAAAACTATATGAAATAATATAATTGTTTGATAAAACCGTAAAAAGAAGTGGCAACGCTTTTAATGCGGATGATAATTTATTAAGGTAACTAGACAAATACGATTAGCTAAAATGTTCCAAGAAATAAATTCCATATGATTAGCGCCATATTTGCTAGCACTGCTACGTAGCTAATCAATCGTTCAATAACGTTATTGCTATTTTACCTAGCAGCTAGGTTAGCTGCTACGATATTGAACGCAACCCTGGCATCATTTTTCTATCTTGAATTACGTACCAGGGCATGACTCGAATAACTCTCGAGTGACGTCAAACCAATCAAAGTTGTGCTTTTGAATATGCTGTTTCTGGGCTGGGCTAACACTCGAGAGTTGCTAAGATGGAACATCTTTGAGAGAGTTTACTAGTATCATTCAAATGGACGTCAATTTTATAGTTCCACCTGAAATCGTCATGAGTAAAGTAGAATTTGGTCGCTTATATCATTTTACAACCATGGTATGTGCTTTCGGGTGATGTCAAACCTATCAAAGATGTGTTTTTTGCAATATGCTGGTTCGGCGCAAAAACTCAAGATTTCCCATAGTTTGTCGTTCAAATGGGCTTCTTGTCAGAAATATGGCTATCACTAACATCTGTTAACATATTGTATCCAATTCTGCATAAATATCACAAATGACCACAGATATGTTCCGTGTGCAGTTATCACAAACGGAACATACCCGTGGTCATTAGTGACACAGATTTAAAATAGGAAGTTCACAAAATCTAAACAAAGTTTTGTGATCAACTGATTCAACAGTTAAGGTTGGTTGGTTTACGGTACTTAACGCCACTTTCAACAATTTTCCAGTTATATCGTGGCGGTCAGTTTTATTGGTGGAGAAAACCAGAGTACTCGGAGAAAGTCACCGACCTGTCGCAAGTCACTGACAAAACCTCACCTGAGCTGGTTATGAACTCACAATATTAGTGGTGATAGGCACTGATTGCGCAGGTAGTTGTAAATCCAACTACCATGCGATCACGACGTCCCTAATTCAACAGATTAAGACTTGCTGATCAATCAATAATAACTTCCGATTTTTATACATACCTTCAGAAATAAGTGTTTTGTTGTTGCAATCAGATTTAGGATATAGAGTACTGTTTTCTGGACAGCTACCATTTTCTGTTGTCTGAAAATGTTTGTTATAAAATGAAAAAATAACAGACAAAACAAAATATCACGAAGCATTGACTACTAGGAAAAACGTCACCCGTAGGGCTTCCCCTGGAAGGGAGGGGTGCGCGCATGCGCGACCGGAAACTCCGTCCAAATCTTTTCACTATTTTCTTTCATCTTTTCACTATTCAACTTAATTTTCTTCCATATTTTCCATATCATTTCACAATTCAACCTACTTTTCTTCCGCATTATCCATATCTTTTCACTTTTCAATTTACTTTTCTTCCATATTTTTCATAGCATTTCACATTTCATCCATATTTTCCATATCATTTCACAATTTTCTTCTGTATTTTCCAAATCTTTTCACTATTCAACTTATCTTTCTTTCATCATTTCCATATCTTTCCACTATTCAACTTACCTTTCTTCCATATTTTGCATATCATTTCACATTTCAACTTACATTTCTGCCATATTTTCCATATCATTTCGCATTTCAACTTGGGTTTCTTCCATATTTTCCATATTATTTCACATTTCAACTTGGATTTCTTCCATATTTTTCATATCTTTTCACTATTTTCTTCTGTATTTTCCATAATTTCCATATCATTTCAAAATTTTCTTCCATATTTTCCATATCTTTTCACTATTCAACTTACTTTTCTTCCATATTTTCCAAATCTTTCCACTATTTAAGTGACTTTTCTTCCATATTTTCCATATCATTTCACATTTCAACTTACTTTTCTTCCATGTTTTCCATATCATTTCACTATTCAACTTGCCTTTTTCCCATATTTTTCATATCTTTTCACAATGTTCTTCTCTATTTTCCAAATATTATCACTATTCAACTTACTCTTCTTCCATAATGTCCATATCTTTTCACTATTTGATTTGTCTTTCTTCCATGTTTTCCATATTATTTCATATTTCAACTTACTTTTCTTCCATATTTTCCATATCTTATCACTATTCGACTTGCCTTTCTTCCATGTTTTCCATATCTTTTCACTATTCAACTTACATTTCTTCTGCATTTTCCAAATCTTTTCAATATTCAACTTAATTTTCTTTCATATTTTCCATATCATTTCACAATTCAACCTACTTTTCTTCCGCATTATCCATATCTTTTCACTATTCACCTTACTTTTCTTCCATATTTTCCAAATCATTTCACTATTCAATTGGCCTTTCTTCCATATTTTCCCTATCTTTTCAATATTTTCTTCTGTATTTTCCAGAGCTTTTCACTATTCAACTTACTTTTCTTCCATATTTTCCAAATCATTTCACCATTCAACTTACTTTTCTTCCATAATTTCCATATCTTTTCACTATTCAACTTAATTTTCTTCTGTATTTTCCATATCTTTTCACTATTCAACTTACCTTTCTTCCATATTTTCCCTATCTTTTCACTATTCAACTTACAGTTCTTCTGTATTTTCCATTTTTTTTCACTATTCAACTTTTCTTCCATATTTTCCAAATCATTTTATTATTCAACTTAGTTTTCTTCCATAATTTCCATATTTTATTACTATTTAACTTATTTTTCTTCCATACTTTCCAAATCTTATCACTAATCAACTTTCTTTTCTTCCACGAGTCCCCCACCAACAACAGCGATATATTTAGTTGCACTGCTTTCCGACATCCTTCCAAAATATTCTGTAATCCAATTGTCACATGTAAAATTTGTCATTTTTTGTTTTATTTTTCTCTTTTTTCGTGTTTTGGGTGGAATTTCAACGCTATTTCAGTGGCGGCGGTGGTAGCGTCGGCAGTGGTGCTGGCGGTAGCGGTAGCGGTGGCGTTGAAATTCAATCCAAAACACGCAAAAAAAGAGAAAAATAAAACGAAAAATGACAAATTTTAAATGTGACAATTGGGTTACAAAATATTTTGGAAGGATGTCGGAAAAAAGTGCAACTAAATATGTCGCTGTTGTTTGTGGGAGACTGGTGGAATAAAAGTAAGTTGAATTGTGATAAGATTTGGAAAGTATGGAAGAAAAGTTGAATAGTGAAAAAAAATTGGAAAATACAGAAGAACTGTAAGTTGAATAGTGAAAAGATAGGGAAAATATGGAAGAATGGTAAGTTGAATAGTGAAAAAATATGAAAAATATGGAAGAAGTCCAAGATGAATAGTGAAAAGATATGAAAAATACAGAAGAAAAGTAAGTTGAATAGTGAAAAGATAGGGAAAATATGGAAGAAGAATAAGTTGAATAGTGAAAATATATGGAAAATGCAGAAGAAAATTAAGTTGAATAGTGAAAAGATATGGAAGAAAAGTAAGTTGAATAGTGAAAAGATAGGAAAAATACGGAAGAAAAGTAAGTTTAATAGTGAAAAGATATGGAAATTATGGAAAAAAAGTAAGTTGAATAGTGAAATGATATGGAAATTATGGAAGAAAAGTAAGTTGAATAGTGACAAGATCTGGAAAATACAGAAGAAAATATTGAAAAGATAGGGAAAATATGGAAGAAAAGTAAGTTGAATAGTGAAAAGATATGGATAATGCGGAAGAAAAGTATGTTGAATTGTGAAATGATATAAAAAATATGGAAGAAAATTACGTTGAATAGTGAAATGATATGGAAAATATGGAAGAAAAGTCACTTAAATAGTGGAAAGATATGGAAAATACAGAAGAAAAGTAAGTTGAATAGTGAAATGATATGGAAAACATGGAAGAAAGGCAGGTCGAATATTGATAAAATATGAAAAATATGGAAGAAAATGTTGAAATGTAAAATGATATGGAAAATATGGAAGAAAGACAAGTCAAATAGTGAAAAGATATGGACATTATGGGAGAAAAGTAAGTTGAATAGTGATAAGATTTGGAAAATAGAGAAGAAAATTGTGAAAAGGTACGAAAAATATGGGAAAAAGACAAGTTGAATAGTGAAATGATATGGAAAATATGGAAGAAAAGTAAGTTGAAATGTGAAATGATATTGAAAATATGGAAGAAAAGTCAGTTGAATAGTGGAAAGGTTGGGAAAATATGAAAGAAAAGTAAGTTGAATAGTGAAAAGATATGGAAAATATGGAAGGAAATTTTGAAATGATATGAAAATTATGGAAAATACAGAAGAAAATAGTGAAAAGATATGAAAAATATGGAAGAAACCCAAGTTGAAATGTGAAATGATATGGAAAATATGGAAGAGACCCAAGTTGAAATGTGAAATGATATGGAAAATTTGGAAGAAAGGTAAGTTGAAATGTGAAATGATATGCAAAATATGGAAGAAAGGTAAGTTGAATAGTGGAAAGACATGGAAATGATGAAAGAAAGATAAGTTGAATAGTGAAAAGATTTGGAAAATACAGAAGAAAATTGTGAAATGATATGGAAAATATGGATAAAATGTGAAATGTTATGAAAAATATGGAAGAAAAGTAAGTTGAAAATTGAAAAGATATGGATAAGGCAGAAGAAAAGTAGGTTGAATTGTGAAATGATATGGAAAATATGGAAGAAAAGTAAGTTGAAAAGTGAAAAGATATGGATAATGCGGAAGAAAAGTAGGTTGAATTGTGAAATGATATAGAAAATATGGAAGAAAATTGAGTTGAATATTGAAAAGATTTGGAAAATGCAGAAGATATGTAAGTTGAATAGTGAAAAGATAGGGAAAACATGGAAGAAAGGTGAGTTGAATAGTGAAAAGATATCGACAATATGGAAGAAAAGTAAGTTGAATAGTGAAAAGAGTTGGAAAATATGGAAGAAAATTCTGAAATGATATGGAAAATACAGAAGAAAAGTAAGGTGAAATGTGAAATGATATGGAAAATATGGAAGAAAGGCAAGCCGAATAGTGATAAAATATGGATAATACAGAAGAAAATAGTGAAAAGATAAGGAAAATACAGAAGAAAAGAGTGAAAAGAGATGGAAAATATGGAAGAAACCCATATCCAATATTGAAAAGATTTGGAAAATACAGAAGAATATTGTGAAATGATATGGAAAATATGGAAGAAAGGCAAGTCGAATAGTGATCAGATATGGACAATATGGAAGAAAAGTCAGTTGAATAGTGGAAAGATTGGGATGATATGGAAGAAAAGTAAGTTGAATAGTGAAAAGATATGGAAAATATGGAAGAAAATTTTGAAATGATATGGAAATTATTGAAAATAGAGAAGAAAATAGTGAAAAGATATGAAAAATATGGAAGAAACCCAAGTTGAAATGTGAAATGATATGGAAAATATGGAAGAAAGGTAAGTTGAAATGTGAAATGATATGGAAAATATGGAAGAAAGATAAGTTGAATAGTGAAAGACATGGAAATTATGAAAGAAAGATAAGTTGAATAGTGAAAAGATTTGGACAATACAGAAGAAAATTGTGATATGATATGGAAAATATGGATGAAATGTGAAATGATATGAAAAATATGGAAGAAAAGTAAGTTGAAAAGTGAAAAGATATGGATAATGCGGAAGAAAAGCACGTTGAATTGTGAAATGATATGGAAAATATTGAAGAAAATTAAGTTGAATAGTGAAAAGATTTGGAAAATGCAGAAGATATGTAAGTTGAATAGTGAAAAGATATCGACAATATGGAAGAAAAGTAAGTTTAATAGTGAAAAGATATGGAAATTATGGAAAAAAAAGTAAGTTGAATAGTGAAATGACATGGAAATTATGGAAGAAAAGTAAGTTTAATAGTGAAAAGATCTGGAAAATACAGAAGATAATATTGAAAAGATAGGGAAAATATGGAAGAAAGGCAAGTTGAATAGTGAAATGAATTGGAAAATAAGGAAGAAAAATCAGTTGAATAGTGAAAAGATATGGATAATGCGGAAGAAAAGTAGGTTGAATAGTGAAAAGATAGGGAAAACATGGAAGAAAGGTGAGTTGAATAGTGAAAAGATATGGACAATATGGAAGAAAAGTAAGTTGGATAGTGATAAGAGTTGGAAAATATGGAAGAAAATTCTGAAATGATATGGAAAATAGAGAAGAAAAGTAAGGAGAAATGTGAAATGATATGGAAAATATGGAAGAAAGGCAAGTCGAATAGTGATAAAATATGGATAATACAGAAGAAAATAGTGAAAAGATAAGGAAAATACAGAAGAAAATAGTGAAAAGAGATGGAAAATATGGAAGAAACTCATATCCAATATTGAAAAGATTTGGGAAATACAGAAGAAAATTGTGAAATGATATGGAAAATATGGAAGAAAGGCAAGTCGAATAGTGATCAGATATGGACAATATGGAAGAAAAGTCAGTTGAATAGTGGAAAGATTGGGATAATATGGAAGAAAACTAAGTTGAATAGTGAAAAGATATGGAAAATATGGAAGAAAATTTTGAAATGATATGGAAATTATGGAAAATACAGAAGAAAATAGTGAAAAGATATGAAAAATATGGAAGAAACCCAAGTTGAAATGTGAAATGATATGGAAAATATGGAAGAAAGATAAGTTGAATAGTGAAAGATATGGAAATTATGAAAGAAAGATAAGTTGAATAGTGAAAAGACTTGGACAATACAGAAGAAAATTGTGAAATGATATGGAAAATATGGATGAAATGTGAAATGCTATGAAAAATATGGAAGAAAAGTAAGTTGAAAAGTGAAAAGATATGGATAATGCGGAAGAAAAGTAGGTTGAATTGTGAAATAATATGGAAAATATGGAAGAAAATTACGTTGAATAGTGAAAAGATTTGGAAAATGCAGAAGAAATGTAAGTTGAATAGTGAAAAGATAGGGAAGATATGGAAGAAAGGTAAGTTGAATAGTGAAAAGATATGAAAAATATGGAAGAAACCCAAGTCGATTTGTGAAATGATATGGAAAATACAGAAGAAAAGTAAGTTGAATAGTGAAATGATATGGAAAACATGGAAGAAAGGCAGGTCAAATAGTGATAAAATATGAAAAATATGGAAGAAAATGTTGAAATGTAAAAGGATATGGAAAATATGGAAGAAAGACAAGTCAAATAGTGAAAAAATATGGACATTATGGAAGAAAAGTAAGTTGAATAGTGATAAGATTTGGAAAATACAGAAGAAAATTGTGAAAAAGTATGAAAAATATGGCAAAAAGGCAAGTTGAATAGTGAAATTATAAGGAAAATATGGAAGAAAAGTGAGTTGAAATGTGAAATGATATTGAAAATATGGAAGAAAAGTCAGTTGAAAGATGGAAAGATTGGGAAAATATGGAAGAAAAGTAAGTTGAATAGTGAAATTATATGGAAAATATGGAAGAAAGTAAGTTGAAATGTGAAATGATATCGACAATATGGAAGAAAAGTAAGTTGGATAGTGAAAAGAGTGAAAATATGGAAGAAAATTCTGAAATGATATGGAAAATACAGAAGAAAATTGTGAAATGATATGGAAAATATGGAAGAAAGTCAAGTCGAATAGTGATAAGATAAGGATATTACAGAAGAAAATAGTGAAAAGATATGGAAAATACAGAAGAAAATAGTGAAAAGAGATGGAAAATATGGAAGAAACCCATGTCCAATAGTGAAAAGATTTGGAAAATACAGAAGAAAATTGTGAAATGATATGGAAAATATGGAAGAAAAGCAAGTCGAATAGTGATCAGATATTGACAATATGGAAGAAAGGCAAGTTGAATAGTGAAACGATATCGACAATATGGAAGAAAAGTAAGTTGGATAGTGATAAGAGTGAAAATATGGAAGCAAATTCTGAAATGATATGGAAAATACAGAAGAAAAGTCAGGTGAAATGTGTAATGATATGGAAAATATGGAAGAAAGTCAAGTCGAATAGTGATAAAATATGGACATGACAGAAGAAAATAGTGAAAAGATATGGAAAATACAGAAGAAAATAGTGAAAAGAGATGGAAAATATGGAAGAAACCCATGTCCAATAGTGAAAAGATTTGGAAAATACAGAAGAAAATTGTGAAATGATATGGAAAATATGGAAGAAAAGCAAGTCGAATAGTGATCAGATATTGACAATATGGAAGAAAGGCAAGTTGAATAGTGAAAAGATATCGACAATATGGAAGAAAAGTAAGTTGGATAGTGAAAAGAGTGAAAATATGGAAGAAAATTCTGAAATGATATGGAAAATACAGAAGAAAAGTCAGGTGAAATGTGTAATGATATGGAAAATATGGAAGAAAGTCAAGTCGAATAGTGATAAGATAAGGATATTACAGAAGAAAATAGTGAAAAGATATGGAAAATACAGAAGAAAATAGTGAAAAGAGATGGAAAATATGGAAGAAACCCATGTCCAATAGTGAAAAGATTTGGAAAATACAGAAGAAAATTGTGAAATGATATGGAAAATATGGAAGAAAAGCAAGTCGAATAGTGATCAGATATTGACAATATGGAAGAAAGGCAAGTTGAATAGTGAAAAGATATCGACAATATGGAAGAAAAGTAAGTTGGATAGTGAAAAGAGTGAAAATATGGAAGCAAATTCTGAAATGATATGGAAAATACAGAAGAAAAGTCAGGTGAAATGTGTAATGATATGGAAAATATGGAAGAAAGTCAAGTCGAATAGTGATAAAATATGGACATTACAGAAGAAAATAGTGAAAAGATATGGAAAATACAGAAGAAAATAGTGAAAAGAGATGGAAAATATGGAAGAAACCCATGTCCAATAGTGAAAAGATTTGGAAAATACAGAAGAAAATTGTTAAATGATATGGAAAATATGGAAGAGAAGCAAGTCGAAAAGTGATCAGAAATGGACAATATGGAAGAAAGGCAAGTTGAATAGTGAAAAGATATGAAAAATATGGAAGAAACCCAAGTTGAATAGTGAAAAGATTTGGAAAATACAGAAGAACTAGTCAAAAGATATGGAAATTATGGAAGAAAGGCAAGTCGAATAGTGAAATGATATGAAAAATATGGAAGAAAAGTAAGTTGAAAAGTGAAATGATATGGAAAATATGGAATAAAATAGTGAAAAGAATTAGAAAATACAGAAGAAAATTGTGAAAAGATATGAAAATACAAAAGAAATGTAAGTTGAATAGTGAAAAGATATGGAAAATACAGAAGAAAATTGTGAAAAGAAATGGAAAATACGCAAGAAAAGTAAGTTGAATAGTGATAAGATTTGGAAAATATGGAAGAAAAGTGAGTTGAATAGTGAAATGATATGGAAAATATGGAAGAAAATAGTGAAAAGATGTGGCAAATACGGAAGATAAATTGTGAAATGATATGGAAAATATGGAAGAAAATAGTGAAAAGCTTTGGAAAATACAGAAGAAAATTGTGAAATGATATAGAAAATATGGAGGAAAGATAATTTGAATAGTGAAATCATTTGGAAAATATGGAAGAAAAAGTGAGTTGAATAGTGAAATGATATGGAAAATATGGAAGAATATATGGTGGTGGTGGCGGCAAACTTTTGTAAGAAATGTAATTATTGAAATAAATAATGTAATTATGAAAATAAAATGGCGGGGAAGGGGCAGATAACCAATGAAAGGGCTAGTTCATAGAAAATAATAAGGACGCGGATAATGAAAATAACAGAATGCCAATGACGATTCTGTCACTGTATATATTGTTCGGACGCGGACGTAAAAGAAGTCACCCCTCTTCTGATTGGTTCATTTCTTACAATATGATTGACTAATCGGCCGGAAATAGTGACTTCTAATTGGTTCAATTTCCAGTGATGTGATTGGTTGGTGCTATAAAACATTTCAATCATCTTTTGCATTAAATGAATTCATTTTTTGTCCCTTCCGACCAAAAGGAAGTTGAATAGTGATAAGATTTGGAAAATACAGAAGAAAATAGTGAAAAGATTTTGAAAATACAGATGAAAATAGTGAAAAGATAAGGAAAATACAGAAGAAAATAGTGAAAAGATATGGAAAATATGGAACAAAAGTAAGTTGAATAGTGAAAAGAATTGGAAAATATAGAAGAAAATAGTAAAAAGATAGGGAAAATATGGAAGAAAATAGTGAAAAGATAGGGAAAATATGGAACAAAAGTAAGTTGAATAGTGAAAAGAATTGGAAAATATAGAAGAAAATAGTGAAAAGATAGGGAAAATATGGACGAAAATAGTGAAATGATTTGGAAAATATGGAGGAAAGATAAGTTGAATAATGAAATGATATGGAAAATATGGAAGAAAATAGTGAAAAGATAGGGAAAATATGGAAGAAAACCAAGTTGAATAGTGATAAGATATGGACAATATGGAAGAAAGATAAGTTGAATAGTGAAAAGATTTGGAAAATACAGAAGACAATTGTGAAAAGATATGGAAAATACAGAAGAAAAGTAAGTCGAATAGTGAAAAAAATATGGAAAATACAGAAGAAAATTGTGAAAAAATATGGAAAATATGGAAGAAAATAGTGTAAAATTTTGGAAAATACGGAAGAAAATATTGAAAAGATATGAAAAATATGGAAGAAACCCAAGTTGAATAGTGACAAGATATGAAAAATAATGAAAAAAAACAAGTTAAATAGTGAAAAGATATGGAAAATATAGAAGAAAATAGTGAAATGATATGGAAATACGGAAGAAAATTGTGAAATGATATGGAAAATATGGAAGAAAATAGTAGGGAAAATATGGAAGAAAGTTAAGTTGAATAGTAAAAAGATATGGACAATATGAAAGAAAGGCAAGTTGAATAGTAAAATGATATGGAAAATATGGAAGAAAATAGTGAAAAGATTTGGACTCAATTTCCGGTTGCGCATGCGTGTACCCCACCCTTCCAGGGGAAGCCCTACGGGTGACGTTTGAATGGATATTCCACAAAGAACATGAACTGTGTTATAACGACCTGTACTAGAAAAACAACTAACTGATATTTTAAAACGTTGGATTTCAAACGTGACGACGTTTGAAAAAGTACGGGAAAATAATACGAAAAAAAAAAATACGGGAAAAAGTACGAGAAAAAAAATACGGGAATAAATTATACGAGGAAAAAGTACGAAAAAAAAAATATTTGTAAAAAGTACGGGAAAAAGTGCGGGAACCCGAAAATAAAGGCGAGAAACCCAAACCCGAAAAAGTGCGGGAAACCCAGTTGCGCATGCGTGCACCCAAGGGTTCAACATTACCAACATTTTGTACTATTACTAAGAAAAAAGTGCGGGAAACCCGAAAAAAAGGCGGGGAACCCAAGCCTGAAAAAAGGGCGGGAAACCCGGTTGCGCATGCGCGCACCTGAGGGAACCCCTTCCGGGGCACTAGGTCACGTGTACTACGGTACTACTACTATAGTAGTTGACATGTCAGTACGAGGCCGAATTCCTACGTGGTCGGTTATTTTTAGTGTCAGGTTTGAAAATCAACACATTCTTTGCAATCCTGACCCTAAAAATAACCGACCAATCAAATCGCACGTAGGAATTCGGCCTCGTACTGACATGTCAACAATATGGAAGGGGGTCATTCAGATAGCAAATTCTGTGAAGCATTGCTTTAAGGTTGCAGATAGGTAAAGATGATGACAAAAAGGAATCGGAATATCAATAATATATTTATTATGCTTCAAAGGGGTACCAATATTATGGCGAATCAGGTCAAGACACCAATACAAAACTATTTTGAAAAAGTGTTGTATGAAAATTTGACATTTGAGATTCCTCCCTTGTGGATTTTTAGAGTAGTCGAGGGATTTTGTTTCTTTTTCGTGTTATTTACGTTCCTGGTTATTAATATAAACTGGGATTTTTTAAACATTGCAACCTTTTCTTAATTAAATCAAGGTCACGGAAATTTACACAGGGATTTAAATTTGTGCAAATTTAAATCTACTTGTCGCAATGATGATTCAAGCACTTGGATTCAAACAATTTATAATCACATTGTATATGTCAATTACTGGTTCTTATAAATCAATTTGAAAGGCTTGGCCCTTATTGTATGTTCATTTTTTATCCATAGATCCTGGGGGTCCGTCGTGGTCGTGATCGTATGATAGTTGGATTTTCAACTACCCATGTAATCAGTGCCAATCATCACTGAAGTTGTTGGTTCCAATCCCGCTCAGGCGAGGTGTACTTGATACAACTTTATATGCGACTTGTGGCAGGTTGGTGGTATTCTCCGGGTACTCCGGTTTCATCCACCAATAAAACTGACCACCACGATATAGCTGAAATATTGTTTAAAGTGGCGTTAAACACCATAACCCTAATCTATAGATCATGTGGTCTTCGCGTTGTAGCAAACTTAGATTGAATTGTGTACATCAAAACTATTATATTTACATTTACATTCCTACTGGTTCTTAAGAAATTCGTTAATAAAAAAAAATATCTTTGATCCAGTGGGGTACTACTAAACTGAGAAACGAAAACGAAACGAAACGAAACGAAAAAAAACGAGACGAAACGAAATACAACGAAACGAAACGAAATGAAGTATCACAAAACGAAACGAAATATATCAAACAAAGCATAAAAGATCCAAAAACAATCAATGAAGGGGTAAAAATCAACGAAATATTGAGTGGTTAGTTCGGCTATTTATAGATCCGATTGATTGATCGTTATTTAACATCAAGTTAGTATTACTTAAATATATTCATGGCGAGATTTATGAAGGCCATATGTTAAATTTGAGAAAATGGATATGGTTGGCAGAAACGTTTGACGATGCCAAAGGAGTAATCAGACGACGTAAATCGAAGAAGGACGGACAACACAATGACCAAAAGAAGAAGGACAGACAACACAATGACTAACAGAAGAAGGACAGACAACACAATGACCAAAAGAAGAAGGACAGACAACACAATGACCAAAAGAAGAAGGACAGACAACACAATGACTAACAGAAGAAACACAGACAACACAATGACCAAAAGAAGAAGGACAGACAACACAATGACCAAAAGAAGAAGGACAGACAGCACAATGACCAAAAGAAGAAGGACAGACAGCACAATGACCAAAGGAAGAAGGACAGACAACACAATGACTAACAGAAGAAGGACAGACAACACAATGACTAACAGAAGAAGGACAGACAACACAATGACCAAAAGAAGAAGGACAGACAACACAATGACCAAAAGAAGAAGGACAGACAACACAATGACTAACAGAAGAAGGACAGACAACACAATGACCAAAAGAAGAAGGACAGACAACACAATGACCAAAAGAAGAAGGACAGACAGCACAATGACCAAAAGAAGAAGGACAGACAGCACAATGACCAAAAGAAGAAGGACAGACAACACAATGACTAACAGAAGAAGGACAGACAACACAATGACCAAAAGAAGAAGGACAGACAACACAATGACCAAAAGAAGAAGGACAGACAGCACAATGACCAAAAGAAGAAGGACAGACAACACAATGACTAACAGAAGAAGGACAGACAGCACAATGACCAAAAGAAGAAGGACAGACAACACAAGACTAACAGAAGAAGGACAGACAACACAATGACTAACAGAAGAAGGACAGACAACACAATGACCAAAAGAAGAAGGACAGACAACACAATGACCAAAAGAAGAAGGACAGACAGCACAATGACCAAAAGAAGAAGGACAGACAACACAATGACTAACAGAAGAAGGACAGACAGCACAATGACCAAAAGAAGAAGGACAGACAACACAATGACTAACAGAAGAAGGACAGACAACACAATGACTAACAGAAGAAGGACAGACAACACAATGACTAACAGAAGAAGGACAGACAACACAATGACTAACAGAAGAAGGACAGACAACACAATGACCAAAAGAAGAAGGACAGACAACACAATGACTAACAGAAGAAGGACAGACAACACAATGACTAACAGAAGAAGGACAGACAACACAATGACCAAAATAAGAAGGACAGACAACACAATGGCTAACAGAAGAAGGACAGACAACACAATGACTAACAGAAGAAGGACAGACAACACAATGACTAACAGAAGAAGGACAGACAACACAATGACCAAAAGAAGAAGGACAGACAACACAATGACCAAAAGAAGAAGGACAGACAACACAATGACCAAAAGAAGAAGGACAGACAACACAATGACTAACAGAAGAAGGACAGACAACACAATGACTAACAGAAGAAGGACAGACAACACAATGACCAAAAGAAGAAGGACAGACAACACAATGGCTAACAGAAGAAGGACAGACAACACAATGACTAACAGAAGAAGGACAGACAACACAATGACTAACAGAAGAAGGACAGACAGCACAATGACTAACAGAAGAAGGACAGACAACACAATGACTAACAGAAGAAGGACAGACAACACAATGGCTAAAAAGAAAAAAGGACAAACAATCTACACAACACTACACAGAAAACTAATAAATCGTACTACACGAACACCATTAAGGCCACTAAAAATCAGGGGTGAACACAAGTATTGCAGAAAGGCAGTTCATGATCCATGTTTGGCACCCTTCGTGTAACTTTTGACAAGAAATCACCAACTATCACCAGCAACAAGTACGTTACTCATTAGGAGTACGTGTGCAAGGAGTATGTCATATTCTAATGTGAGGAACGCATGTTGGTCCTACTTGAATCGCCCCACCCCCAACATACGTGTGCAAGAAGTATGTCATATTCTAATGTGAGGCACACATTCTTGTCCTATTTGATTCACCCCACCATACGTGTGCAAGCAGTATGTCATATTCTAATGTGAGGCGCGCATTTTTATCCTATTTGATTTTCAGCTTTGCGTTTTCCTTACACCATCAGCAACACCGAATTACATTCTAAATAACGAACATTAATGTCAAGTATTACTTCAATCCCAAAGAAGACATCAGAGTGGCTGAGACTTTCCGAACATTAGATCGAAACATAGCTGATAACATATATCCACCCCACCCACCTTTTCATCAAGATATTTTACACTAAATGTAAGTCTTGAAACTTTCATAATTTTAAATGTGTATTCATAAATTTTCATTCTTTGATAAATTAGATAATGCCTATTTAGCTGCGGAACTGTAACGCTCATGTTCTCTTTTTGAGATTTATTATTTAAAACCTACAGTACACAGGGGCGGATCCAGGGGAGGGGGCGCACACGGCGCGCGCCCCCCTCCCCCCTTAAATTGGAAAAAAATAACATTTTTTGGCGTAAAATCGTGATTTTTCACACGAAATACCCCAAAAATTTTCGCGCCTCCCTCCGCTCGGCGCAATTTTTTTAAGTGCGCCCCCCTCCCTAACTTGATATCCTGGATCCGCCCCTGGTACATACTCGTATTTTAAACATTTGCACTAATTTGTGAAGTTTTATTCTTATCATTTGACCATAATACACAATAGGATTTATATATATTTCTAATTAATAGGAAATACCTTTAAATAGTAAGCTGCAAATCCTGTTGCGACATTAGAGATTACAACAATTGCTACGATCAGAATAATCCATCTCTTGTTGTAAAGACATCGACGTATTGTTGTTGCCCGTGAAATATTCATTTCATTGTCAGTATCCTCTCCGTTTTGTGATAGAGGAATTTGTTCTTTTTTGTGTTCATCCATTGTATAAAAATAAATAATAAACAGATAATTCAGTTATTATGCACACATTTGTACAGGAAATTTCCCGGGCTTTTTTAAACCTATTTTTATACGGGTAGCAGAACTAAAAATAGTATAATAATTGTCCAGGTTATTTATAGACATTATTAATATGTTGTTAAGAAATACCTTACCTGGTAATACAAATAACAGACGCTTGTGGCATGGAGTTAACATCCGCTTTGAACTCTTTTTATCCACACAACAATAGAGGGCCGGCACATACAATATGTTGTTACCATCAGATTGTATTGATGTACTAGATGAAATAATAAAGACATTTTATTGAAAATTAATATGTAAACAGAGAGTTAACAAGGGGAAAGAACCATGCCACTAACGTCTGTGGTACAAACCAGCACCAGCAAAGGTGAAAAGTACTGACATTTTTTACTTGTGTATGATTCATACTAACGATGCGATTTGGAAGCTTGCGTGATGATACTAAAGAAGAATAGCTGCACATTTGTTATTCGTTGTTTGTAAGTTGGTGTTTAACGCCACTTTCAACAATATTTCAGCTATATCGTGGCGGTCAGTTTTATTTGTAGAGGAAACTAGAGTATCCAGAGAAAACTACCGACCTACCGCAAGTCACTGAAAAACTTTATCATATAATGTTATTCGTTCTTACTGCACTTCCATCATGCATTTTAAACTTTATTTTAAGAAATTTAAACCTCTTGCACATACAAATTAGTTAGAACATAAAATAGGCTTTTTAACTATACAGAGTATGATTCTATGTCATTTCGAGGTTTATGTAATTAATGGCATAGGTGGTCACCACTGCTTCATAATATAATGGGTACTAGTATTTAAATCAAACCCGTATCATAAGCGTTATGCAACTATGCGCAAAGAAAGCGATGTACATGGGGCCGTCGTGGCCATGATCGTGTGGTAGTTGGATTTACAACTACTTATGCAATCAGTGCTTATCACCACTGATGTTGTGAGTTCGAATCTAGATCAGGACGATGTGCACAACATTGTGTGATAAAGTTTGTCAGTGACTTGCGACAGGTCGGTAGTTTTCTCCGGGTCCTCCGGTTTCCTCCACCAATAAAACTGACCGCCACGATATAACTGAAATATTGTTGAAAGTGGCGTTAAACACAATCAAACAAGCGATGTACA